>CM050515.1:109073570-109373570 GCA_027563665.1 Antrozous pallidus | reverse complement strand
TGTGTGCCCAGAGGATGTGGGTGTCCTGTCCCCTGTACCAGTGACCCTGACCTTGTTTGGAAAGGGGGTCTGGGCAGTTGATCTAGTTGAGGTGAGACCAGCAAGGTGGGCCCTGGGCCAGGGTGCCTGGTGTGCTCATGAGGATGTGCACACAGAGACGGACACACGCCCAGGAGAGAGCCGGGTGAGGATGCAGGCAGAGCTCAGGTGTGCATCTGAAAGAGGAGGGACAGTAGGTCACCAATTCCAGGAGCTGGGACACCGGACTGGGTCCCCCTCCTGCCCTCAGAGGGAACCACCTGTGGACGCCTGGATTGCCACCTCTGGCTTCCGGGTTTCTGTGGTCTGAGCCATTCCATTTATGGTCCTTGGTTACAGCAGCCCTAGGAAAGCAATGCAGGAGGTGAGACAAGGCCCAGCACACCCTGAGGCCCCGTGGCAGGTGTTAAGTATTGTGTGAGGTCAAGCGTTCCAATGGCAAATGAGAGAAAAGATGGCACCCGGGAGGGCTCCCTGGAGGAGGTGGCATGGGGTGGGTTTCACATGGTTGGTACCATTGGCATCTATAGAGATAAGTACTGAGTTGAGCAGGAAGAGGCAGGACCCTGAGAGAGAGGTAGGCCCTTTGGACTAGTTTTTTCTGATGGCATTGCCTTTGTTTGAATATATTTGTCGAATCAGGTGATGAAGTCTGGTTATACAAGAAAGCACCCCATTTCCACCTTGGAATTCCCGGATACAAGTGAGCTTGGTTTTCCCATGGGAGGAGTGGGTTGGAAAAGCACACTGTCCCAGGACAAGCTGAGAGGGTGAGCACGTATTCTGGGGCCAGAATCCGGGAGTGGTTGGTCCCTGTAGGAATGCCGCTCCGGCTGGCATGGCTGGCATTCGGCCTTGATGGGGTGTGTTGTGTGTGTGTGTGTGTGGGGGGGGGGGGTCTCCGCTAAGCATGTCACTGGCGTGCATTCGCCAGGGACAATGGCATCCTAGGCCGTTCGTTCCAGGACATGTTTCTGAAGAGAACTCTCCATGACTGCTTGTTGGGAATCACTGAGTGTGAAACCATCGTGTTCCTGGCGGTGTGAGGGTTCAGGGGTCCTCCTCGAGACACCCAAGCCCAGCGTTGATACTGCCTCGCTGATGGCGACAAAGGGCCGACTCATGTAAGAGGCCAGTGGCCGGGGAAGCGGGTGTGGGTAACCCAGGTCTCTGCATTGTCCTGTCAGCTTCTCTCCAACCCGGAACCTGTTCTAAAAGGGAAAGCTCGCCAACAAGCCAGGGGACACCCCCTGTTTTTCACCTGCACCCAGGCTTACCCAGGCCCCACCTCTTCGGGCCTCGGTTTGGTGGTTTCTGATTCGCTCGGGGAATTCTCGTGTCCTTGGCTGTGTTGTTGATGTTTCTGAGACTGTACGTGTGTGTTAGTGGCATGTCTGTATGTGATGGGGCTGAGTTTACTGTGTATGTGTGTCTGTACCCATTTCTGGGTGCCGGGCCAGTATGCAGGCATGCGTGGGCATGGTGTGTGTGTGTGTGTGTGTGTGTGTGTGTGTGTGTGTGTGTGCGCGCGCACGCGCTTGCGCTCGCATGCTGGGGGTGAGAGCCTGGTCCCCCATGTGTTCGCTCACGAGGTGCATGTGTGCACCCTGTGTCTATGTGCAGGGTGAGTGGGGCGTGTAACATGCTAGAAGAGTGTGTTGTATCTGACTGGGGAGTATGGGGTATGTGTGTGTTTGTGTCAGGGGTGTGGGGGGGCATGTGTGTTAAAGACATTAGCTGGTCTTTACCTTAGATCATGCCCTTCGGAGAATCCCATCCCCAGTTTCTAAAATCTTGCAACCTTCCCCCAAACCAAAAGCGATACCTTCGCCTCCCAGTCCTGTCTCGGTGCTGGCTGCCACAGTCCCTCTCCCCTCTCCCGCCCAGGATGCCAGCCCAGCCTCAAGGCGGGGTGGGGGGGAGGAAAGGGAAAACGCCTCCCTGGCGACCAAAATACCTCTCCATGGAGCATGAGTACCCCCGCTGGGACGATGCCACATGCCCTACAACATGCACTTAAACCTTCAACTTCTCAGAGGCGCTCCACGCAGACGGGAGAGAGGGGATTAAAATTACAGTGCGTCAGGTTCAACTTCACCGACTCAGAAAGGGAAAAACCACGTCAGTGCTGGACCTTTTCCCGCTTCCCAGAGAGGAAACCGGGTCACGGCCATTACCAGGCCTGCTGCCCCCTCCCGGCTCCCTTGGTGGCCCTCACGCTCCTTGTCTTTGTGGAGATGTTGACATCAATATGAATGATACCTGTGCCAGTGTGGAGGCCTTCCTCCCTCTCTCTCTTCCTCCTTATCTCCCCCTACCTTCTCTTCCCTTCCCTTCTTTATATATACTAGAGGCCCAGTGCACAGGATTTGTGCACTGTCGGGGGACGTGGCCTGAGGGGATTGGCCCGCTGTGGGAATGTCACTCATCCAGGTCATCCAGGCAGCTGTGGACCTGCCCTCTGAGCAGCTGCCACTCATCCCAGTCAGCTGAGCAGCACTCCCAGAATGGGAGCACACTGACCACCAGGGGGCAGCTCTAGTGGTCAATGTGTGTCATAGTGAGTGGTTGACTGGTTGTCCTTGTCATTCTGTCATTTGGTCACTGGGCTTTTATTTTATACACACACACACACACACACACACACACATATACACTAGAGACCTGGTGCATGAAATTCATACACTGGGACAGAGGTGTCCCTCAGCCTAGCCTGCACCCTCTCCAATCTGAGACCCCACAAGGGATGTCCGACTACCAGTTTAGGCCCTATCCCACAGGAACATCTGACAGACAGACGTCCCTCTCACAATCCAGGACTTCTGGCTCCTAACTGCTCACCTGCCTGCCTGATTGTTCCTAACTGCTTCTGCCTGCCAGTCTGATCGCCCCCTAACCGCTCCCCTGCCAGCCTGATTGATGCCTAACTGCTCCCCTACAGGCCTGCTCACCTCCAACTACCCTCCCCTGCTGACCTGATTGCCCACAACTGCCCTCTCCTGCCGGCCATCGTGTGGGGGCCATCTTGTGATAACGTGGGGGGGGGGCATCTTGTGATGATGTGAGGGCGTTGTGTGAGGGCCACCTAGGCTTTCATTAGTATAGATATTTTATAGCTCTCAGAGAGGAAAGGAGAGGGAGAGAGAGAAATAGCAACGTCAGTGATAAGAGAGAATCATTGATCGGCTGCCTCCTGCACTCCCCACACAGGGGATCGAGCCCGCAACCCGGGCCTGTGCCCTGACCCAGAATCGAACTGTGACCTCCTGGTTCCTAGGTCGATGCTCACCCGCTGCACCACTGTGGCTGGGCTTGGCTTCTGCTTTAATATTCTTCCTTTAAGCCTGAAAGGAGCCAGGAGGAAAGAAAAGAAATGCACCACTGAGTGGGGTCTGCACCTCTGTGTGGGGTAGGGAGGCTCTCCCCGAGGCCAGCTGCCTTTCTCCCATGGAGGCTGCTCCCTGAGGGGAGATGTGGGTAGAGCCTGCTGCAACCTCAGGGCTGCAGCGCCACCTCCTCCAGGCATCCTTCCTGAGAGCCTCTTCCTCGGGAAGCCTCTTGGGTTTCCCTGTGTGATGGGGGAGCGCACTCTCTCCTACATGCCACTGTAGTTATTTGGAGCACACTCCCTTCCCTCGGCTCCAGCCTGACAGCTCTGAGGGGGCGGGGGGGGGGGGGAGGGCAGAGACCACTACCTGCTCAGGGAGGTGCCCCCAGAGCTTCCTTTGAACTGGTGGCAGCCATCTGTAGGTGAACCTTTATTTCTTATCATCAGTGCCCCAAGCACTGGAGTGGGGGGCCCTCTGGATGCTCACTGTTAAATGCCTAGACCTGGCCCAGCACATAGTAGGTGGTCAAGAATTATTACCGACATGAATGGGTGCATCCCTGCCACTCACAGGAGTCCTAGTGCTGGGACGCTCGTTCAGACCAGACCTCCTGTGTTTTCCTTTGAATAAGAAGAGAAGAAATTATGCTGAATCTTTCTCAAAATTCTAACGTCTGGCAAATTCAAAAACAAGCAACAAACAAAGCAAAACAACCGAACAAAAACCTCCCCGAACCCCAGTGATCCCTCGCAGTACAGCCACCATGGGTCCTTTGAAATCCCGCTCCGGGGATGCGTGCTGCGGGAAGGGGTGGGGGAGAAGTGGCAGATTTCTCGGCTTTATTTTTATATCCCAACTTGCTGGCTAACAGTGGGAGCAATCAATACACGTTAATAGAAGCCTATTACTTTAGGGTTGCAGTAAACTGAAGAATAAAGAATAATAGCTTTTCTACCTTTTATCAGTCTGGGGAGCTCATTTCATATGCACGGAAAATACGTTGCAATAATTCTTATAACCACATAGTAGTCCGGGCCTCTCTGAAGCTTTTCCAGGAAATAAGTAATGTGCAAAGAACCCAGCCCGAGTGTACGGGACAGGGACGTGGCTGCTGCAGCGAGGGAGGCCAGCCCGGCCAGTCCCATCGGGAATCGGATGTTTGTGCGCTGACTGGTGCGGCTCCATTGGTTGGGTGTTGCGCACCAAAAGGTTGCCAGATTGATCCTGTCTAAGGGCATATGCCCGGGGTGCAGGCCCAATTCCCAGTAGGGGTGTGCAGGAGGCAGCCGATCCACGTCTCTCTCTCTCTCTCTCTCTCTCTCTCTCTCTCTCTCTCTCTCTCTCTCTCTCTCTCTCTCTCTTTCAATTTCTCTCTTTCTCTGCCTCTCTGAAATCAGTAAAAAGATCTTTTCTTAAGAAAGAATTGGATCGAGTGTCGGCCTGTGTGAGGACTGAGGGTTCCGCGTCTTATTCCAGTGAAGGACACGTGCCCGGCTTGTGGGCTGGATCCCCAGTAGGGGGCGTGCAGGAGGCGGCTGATCCTTGATGTTTCTAGCTCTCTCTCCCTTCCTCGCTGAAATCGATAAAAATATATATTTTTAAAACATTATTTAAAAAAAGAGGAAGAAGCGGATGTGTACAATGTTGCTGGGCTCTAACCGGCGCTAGACCCACTGCCAACTCCTTAGAACGGTTTCGCTGGTTTAAAGTGGGCTGATCACTCCCGCTGGCATCACTGGGACGGCGGACGGATATGCTACCGCTTTAAGAAAAGAATCTTTAGCCTCCTCGGAAGGTTGAGCGATGTGTCAGGAAGCTATTACGGTGCGCGGCTCAGACTCGGTGCACCACCAAGCGCCCCATTAATCCTAATTTAACCTGCATCTGCTCACAGTTCGGAGAGAAAACAGGCCAGGAGCCGAAGACACAGCCTGTGCGCACGCCGTGACGCCACGTCCACATCGAGGGACCTCGGAGGCCCCTAACCCTCTCCTCCCTCATCTCCCAGCCCACAGGACCCATCCGGGGACCCCTGCACGTTTTGTTCCACTTGCCTTCTGCCTCCTCCACATGGCCCTCCCCTGGCCAGCTCTCCGCTCTGCTGGGCACCATCACGAGGCCCTACACCCGGTGCCCACGTTCCCCCTGGGACGGCCGTGGCCCTCAGGGCAAGTTCAGAGCCAGGGTGGATGTCAGTGGTACCCCGCTAGCTCCGGGGTCTCCACAGCCGTCTAGGGTTTCTGTGTTTTCTCTTGAGGAAAACACTCGCTTGCCGGGGCAGGTTTCCCAGGCTCGCAGGGCTCGGGGATAATAGGTTTGTGTACGCGGGTGAATTAGTCTGCGCCCGTCCAACCGTCTTTAGCTCGCATTAATCACACCCTTTTGCTCGGAACAGTACGACTCGGATCTAAACCAATTAGGCCCGCGCTGTTTAGACAAAGCAATGAATGCCGCACCAGGGAGCAGAACCTCTGGCCACGGAGGTGTCGCAAGGGAATGAGCTTGACTCAGTGGGTGGCTCTGGGGAGAGGTGTGTTTTTACCATGAGATGCCTATTTGCAGCTTCGAAGTCCGCAGGAAAGGAAGGGCCCCCAGGCAAACAAGGTGTGGGGGTGCACAGGCAGGTTAGGGGAAGGAGGTTGGGGAGCCCCATTCGGAGCCGCTGATTTGGAAATGCATACCCTCTCCCCCTCGGAAAAGCCCAGCTGGCTCTGACAAAGGAAGAAATCTAAAATATAACCCCGCCAGAGGACTCCCAGCGCCGGTACAGGCTCGGGTACACCGCTGGCAGGGAGCTTGGCTCCATGTGTAATGTTTCTGGCTCTTGTGGAAATGGAGGGGCAACTGCGCTCTGTGTGTATGTGTGTGTGTGTGTGTGTGTGTGTGTGTGTGTGGAGGGGAGGGGAGCATGGACCTTGGGGTTTACCAGCTGAACGGCACCTATGGTTTTAACACCTGAGGGCTGGCAGGTGCCCCCAGAGTGACGAATGCTGAGGACTGTTGAGGAGTGGAGCGTGGTCCCTGCCTCCCAGCCCCGAGGCATCCAGTGGAGCCCGGGAACCTGCAAGCAGCAACATCAGTGGCAGGTGTGGCTGTGGGAGAGGGGAGGGCTGTGGGGCCCCTGAGACCCAAGGTCAGGGAACTGAGTCCACCCTTAGGCTTTGGCCAAAGCTCTTGAGAGCACGTCAGCTTGGAATGAATGGTCACAGACGCAGAGAGGACCTGAAAAGTGCTGGAAGGAATTCTGGGCAGGTAGAGAGAACGACGGAAAAGTGTTCTTGACTCACCGGAACCACTAGAACGGAGAGTCTGAGATGGGCAATGGGTGGAGATGACGCAGGCGAGGCCGGGGCCCTGGGGACCATGGCCGTCACACGGGATCATGCCTGTGGCTTACTGCTGGCTCAGGTGAGTGGCTAAGGCCAACCCGTTAAAATATCCAGGTGTTGGCAGGGCCAGCTCCCCCAAAGGCTCTAGGGTGCACTCCTTCCTGGCCTCTCCTAGCTTCTGGTGCCCCAGGCATTCCTTTCCGGGGGCTGTGCGACTCCAGTCCCCTTCTTCACACAGCCTGCCCTGGGGTACCACACCTCGTTGTCTTCTCTGTCTCCTTAGGTTGCTCATCCTTGGGTGGTGGGCCCATCCTAATATGGGGTGTTCCCATCTCAAGCCGTGCTACTGATGAGGAAACTGAGGCCCAGACAAAGGGTGTGGCTTGCACATTCACACAAGCTGTGAGTGACAGATCTAGGCTGGGAACCTTAAGGAATATCTTCCCTTTCTGAGTAGCCAAGTCTAGCTCAGTCCAACAGCCAGTTGGGAGGGTGAGGTGCCCTTGACTATCCAGAAGGGGTCTCTCTGCAGGGCGGCGCTCCTCACTGAACCTCCCTGCCCTGCAGCCTGGGGAGCAGAACAGAAGTTTGGGGGAGGCTGGCATCCTCTCGCTCAAAGGAAATGAAAAACCTGTTATATGCAAAGACATTTTGGATATTCAATTTATTCTGTTATCACTTCTCTATTTATTGATCCATCTCCCTTTCTCACTAGATTATAAGTCCTAGAAGGCAGGGGATATGAACACTGTATGCCTAAATTCACAGAACAAGGTTGGATCTTGTGCTGGGAGGGTGACCAGTAAAGATGGAATGAATGAATGGATGAAAGAATGAATGAATGAGTAGATGAAGAAATGAATGAAAGAATGAGTGAATGAATGAATGGATGAATGAGTGAGCAGATGAATGGATAGATAGGTTGGGATGACCGCTTTCTATGAGCAGCCCCGTTGCTAATAGTTTGGACTCCTTTCTGCACAGATGGCTTTTGTTGGTCCTTTTTCAGAAGAGAGAAACCTTATTTGTGGTTTACTAGGATAACCAGTCTGATGGCGGTTTTCTGAGTTGCTGGAGGGCTGGAGGGGTTGACGAACTTGCAGGTGTCTTTTTAAAAAAGGGATCTGTGACCTACTTCCCCCCGTTGCTTGTTGGCTTCACCGTGTTTATGGATCTTCTCTGAAGCCGTGATCGCTGTAAGATCTTCCATCTGCAGGATGTGAGAATCAGAAGTCCTGCCTTTGGGGTCGTGCCCCTGTAGCCTCAGGGCTGGGGGCTGTCCCATGGGCCTTTGCGTGTATTGCATCTTTGTAACCATCCATTTCACACCCTCCCCTCATGGTCTGTGTGAGAGCAGAACTCCACGGCAAAGCGATTAGCTGCAGGGGGCACAAATCATCCCCGGGAACACTGTTTTTCCTTTGGCTCCATCTCCAAATTGATGTTTCTATCTCATTGTTTTCGTATTTGTTTTTTAACTTTATCTAAAGATTTCCCCCTCCCCCCCCCCGCATGAGAATTATTTAACAAAAGGCAAACTCAAACCACTTTCTTCTGCAAAGCTTCTGTGACAAAGCCAGTGTCAACAAGGGGCCAGGATCCATCTCAGGGAACTTGCGAAACCTCAGAGTGGAATTTGCATAAAATAGTTCTGGTGTTATTATTCACTATTCTTTCCCTGACAGATATGTCAGGGCCTTGAAACCTAAAAGAACAATTATGCTATTGTATCTCTCGGAGGATTCAAGGGGTGTGTCTTTGGTGGGAAAAGTGCTATTAGAGCTTTGAAAGCAGTTAAAAGGCAGCCCAAGGGACTCTTTAGCTAGTCACTTTATAAAGAATGCCTCGGCGCTAAGTGTCTTAAAGTACGTTTGTTCAACTGGTACTTTGCTTCAGAAGAAGAAGAAGAGCCTACTAATAATTAGCGGCTGCACTTTTTAAATGTTCCCATTAGCTATAAATAAAAAATCTCCATGAGGTCATCCTGGATTAGGTCTAACTAGGATTCTTATGGAATGGGACCCATATCTCTGTCGACTATCTTGCAACAAATTACCAGCAAGCTTTTTTTCTTTCTTTCTTTCTTTCTTTCTTTCTTTCTTTCTTTCTTTCTTTCTTTCTTTCTTTCTTTCTTTCTTTCTTTCTTTCTTTCTTTCTTCTCTTTACATGTCGCTAACATTGCAGAAGAAGTCATTGCCATGGACAATTATGAGCCAAATCAGGACCGAATCAGTCAATCCGCGCCTTGCACAAGCCAGCTTAACCTAACGCGCCTGAACATTAAATCCTGAAGCGCTGATAAGGCCTGTCTCTTAGCAGCCGGATGGGGCGAGGGAGGCAGTGATCCGACTTTCATTTTTCCTGAAACCCGCTGATTATGTTATTCTCAGGTTCGGCTGGGCTTCACGGGGAAAAGGCAATGCCAACTTTTGATGGGAATAATTCTGAAATTCAAGGAAGTCGCAGAGAGGCAAGAAAATGCCTCTGTCACATCGGGTGATAAGTCAGTATGGAAAATGAATGAGCTGGGAAACTTACAGTGAAAGTGCTGCCAGGATTGTGGGGCCAGGGAAATGTTGATTCGAATGTACGAGAACTAATAAGCACCGGAATGGATGGGTGGTCTGTGTTTTTAACAAGTGGCAAGTGGTGTTTGTTTCCCATGCTACTTCACAAAGTCGAAATACTTTTTTTTTTTAAATCCAGGCATTATTTCAGCTGCTATTGATTGGGCGTTGGGGGGGTTTCTTGAAACCATCTAGTTTGACTCGTTATTTTATGGACGAGTGACAGGAGGTTCAGAATTGGGAAAACTCGGCCCAGAATTCCATGATGAAGGTAACAGAGAACTGTGGCCGCTGTCATTGCCCCCCAATATCTGTGCCTGCTTTCCATCATTACAGAATCCTAGCTAGCACAAGGGTATCTTGGATAAGGACCGTTATATCCCATAATCCTCTGCAGCTATGGGAGCCATGTGATAAGGTTCTGGCCAATGAGATATAACCTGAATGGCTTGTGAAACTTGCAGGGGAATACCCCTCCCTTTTTCACATCCTAGACTGGGGTGTCGGTCTTGGAAATGGAGGCATGCAGAGAGAAGCAACCTCAGAAATGCCAGAAGCAAATTCCAGTATGTCATTATCACAAGAGTTTCATTGAACCGTTGATGGAACTTGGGGACTCAACAAGGGCTAAGTCACATATGTTATCACCTGTTGGGAATGCCTAAAGGCCTTTTCCCAAACCTGAAAAGGATGATTGCTTGCTGCCAGACAGCTCAGGGCATCTTAATCTACATGTTATTGCCTCCTCCTGGCCAAACACCTGAACAGCCACAGGCAATTCCCCATTCTGACAATGGACTGTGTATAGGAAACCCTACCCTTTGATGTGTATATTTACCTCACCTTAGGACAATTTAGGTTAATAAAAAGCAAGGGGTCCTGAGACAAAGAGAACTTGGTTTCTTAAGCCAAGCTTCTCTGCCCCCCACCAAAAGCCTTTCAAAATTATGTTTCATCTCTGGACTCTAATTTAATTCACACACAGCCCTTCTCCAGGTTTCCTGAACCCTTCTAGATGCTGGATCAAGACCCACTAGCGTTAAGTGGCACCCAACAACCAGCATTACAGAAAGAGCTTGGGGTCCGGAATCTGTTGACCACTGCCCCATAAGTGAGAGAGAGAAAAGCTCTAATTAGGCCACAGTAATTTGGGTCTTTTCACATCTAAGCATACTTAATCTTAGATGATTGGAGTAGCTGTCAGAGGGCTCACCAGACTCCAAGCAGGGTGCTGAATGGGTTGTCTAGGCCATTGCTTTGCAAGCATGATGGCATTTTAGCTAGAACCCCGTTGTCCCGAGTACTGTGCTAAGCTCTGTATCTGCTGATGCACACCCTCGTCATTCACCTAAGACTCTCTGGAGCCCAGCAATGACCCTGACACAGAGCATGCTCCATAAGGTAGTGGAGAGGTAATTGGATGAGTGACACCATGGAGGAGGGCCGAGGAGAAGCTGGACAGCAACTCTCCTGACAGCACCGTGCCCTGGTGGACTCACTGGGAACACACGCATCTCAAGTTGCAATTTTGTCCTGACCCCACATTACTGAGTATTGTTTGATGACAAAATGATTCATCAACTTCCCATGGATTTGTCATTCTCTCTCTTTTCATTCTGGTGTTGTTGTCTCTCAATATGATGCAAACAGAGCGTAAATCTTGGCTCCTGCCAGCCGCTGTTTGGTTGGAATTGCCTGTATTGTCTTGACATATGTTGGAGTCTTTAAATTAACAGAGGAAAGAATTGATTTTAAAAATGGCATTTGCATTAAGGGTTATAAATGGGTAATTTGGGAAGCATGAAGATCTCATTGAAAATTATGCACAAATATTACAATGAGCATAGCAGTGGGGTTTTTGACTCCATGAAATATGCAGCTTTATACATCCACTGGGGATATATGTATGCTGCCCAAAGTGTGTACAGGGGATAATGTTCCTATGCAAGGCTCCAGGTAAGCACTACTGGACAACCCATGGAATCTTGGGTTCGTGGTGGATTTTAGGCATGATTTTTTTTCTGACATCTAAGTTTCCAAATTCCTTTGACATTGTTTTAGACAGAACTTATTTTTTGAATGTATTTTATTGATTTTTTTTACAGATAGGAAGGGAGAGGGATAGTCAGAAACATCGATGAGAGAGAAACATCGATCAGCTGTCTCCTGTACACCTCCCACTGGGTCTGTGCCCACAACCAAGGTACATGCCCTTGACCAGAATAGAATCTGAGACCTTTCAGTCCGCAGGCCAACACTCTATCCACTGAGCCAAAATGGCCAGGGCAGGACTTATTTCTTTAAAAATTATATATATGTATATATTTCAGAGAGAAAGAGAGAGGGAGAGAGAGACAGAAACATCAATGATGAGAGAGAATCACTGATTGGCTGCTTCCCACATGTCCCTGGGGATGCAGCCCACAACCCAGCCATGTGCCCTGACTGGGAATTGAACCATGACTTTCTGGTTCTTAGGCAGACACTCAACCAGTGAGCTACACCAGCCAGGCAGGACAGAACTTAGTTCTATGCATGCTTAGTGCCTGGCTCCTTTCAGATTCCCACTGAAGGGAATCACACTGCACCCACAGAGAGGAAAGCGCAGCCAGGTTCCCGGAACTACTAGATCAAAACTCGGACCACCTGTTGTCAAACACTTGGCCCCCTTAGCTGTTGACCTCTTATCGCGGCCTCTCACTTATGTTTTCTTAAACCCACTGGCAGTGTGATTCATCTTCTTCAGGCTCAGGAGTGTCATTGTTTCTTAGCAACCAATTCCTTCACTCAGTTATCCATCTGAGCACTGTCCACTCATTTGTCGACATGTACTGTACCAGGTGGGGGGGGGGCATAGAGATGAATAAGACTCTGTCCCTTCGCTTCAAAATGCTCACAGTTTAGTGAAGGTTCCAGAAAAGGAACGAGTGAGGCTGGTCCAGGAAAGCAAGAAAGGTGTGGGGACCAAGCGAGCAGGAGCCAGCAGCAAAGACAGGGCAGTTGGGGTGGAGTCAGGAGACAGGCTGGGAGTCTGGGGTCCGGGGTAGGCCACTTTAGAAAAAATTTCAACATAGTATCACACATGCTGGAAAAGCCAGAAAGGAGGTGCTAGAGGGAATGCAAATACTGCTTTCTAGGCAGGAACCTCCAAATAGTTAGCAGCTGCGAGTGTTTCTCATTGTCATCATCAGTCTTACTATTATGGTCATCATCGTTATTATTAGTAAGTGCCCAGTACAAGAAACTCACATTTTGGGAGAGGAGCCAGAATGACTGTTCTGGGGGCACAGCATGTTTCGTCCTGGCCAAGGGCCTAACACTGGAGGGGGTGGGGGGTGGAGAGGGGGAGTGGCCTGGGGACAAGTGAAGCCACAGGATCCGATGTTTTAGGGCCACGAGGAGGCTGGCTAAATCCCTCCTTTGTGAGTATGCGTCTCTAGAAATGTGGAGGAGCATGGGACTTGGCTGGAATGCCTGTAAGGAGGATTCTCCAAAAGGTCGGGGGCCTTTGGGGGGACCTTGCCGAAGGTGGCAGCCCTTGCCTTGACTTTTCCAAACAAGTCCAATCCCCTGGGTGTTTTTTCTAGAATCTCTCTGTTTCATCTTTTAAGCCTGACCTTGTAGAAGCATTGCATTCTCAAGGATGCTCGACCTGCTGATTGTGTCTAGTAGTTAATTTGAGTTCAAACTGTTGTTCCAATAAAAGCCTAAGGAGACTGGCAAGCAGGGCTATTTGGTCCTAAAGCACACAAGCCCCTTAGCCCTCTCTTTCACAGAACAGTGTGGCAGACGAATTCTTCATCTATCGCTCAGGTCCTGCTGGTCAGCCCCGGCACAGAAACAGTTCAAAGAAGCCATTAAATTAGCATAAAGCGTATTCCCTTCATTCCCTGGATTCTTTCTACCCCCTTCCAAACATAAGAGATTCCATTACACTTTACTGCGGTCAGTACAGCCATGAGAATAAGAATCGTGAAAATAGACGCATAGATCACCTTTGCCACTTGCTAAGCATCGCCCCAGGGCCGTTGCTACTCCATTCATTTTCTCCGTAGCGCTGTGAGGTTGGTGCCATTGCCGTTCCCATTTTACAGGTGAGAACACTGAGGTGGCAGGGATGAGCCCCCTGGCCCACATGCACACAGAGAGGGAATCAGGATCTGAACCAGGTTTCTGAGGGCAGAGCCCAGGAGCCCCCTCGCCTCACCTCCTCTGTGCTGTTTCGGAGAGATGCTTTGATTCTGTGCCTTTGTTCTACTTTAGAGACTAAGAAACTAAACTCAGGAACTTGACGTAGTATCCAGCCAGGGTCCTACACTGGAAGCCAATGCATGATCCTCATTGTCTCCCCCAAACCCAGCTCCTTGCAATACAAAACGCACGGCCATACTGCCAGTTACCCCGGAAGCTTTAATTTTGGGGACTGGGGTGTAGGGGGTGGGTCCCCACATTAGGCTGACATTTTCCACCTGAGAAGTCTGGGAATTTGCCACTGTGTGGGCGTCGTCTGCCCTCTGCCACCCCCTTTCATGCTCTGACTCATCTCTGTCTCTCTATTCGGAGCCTCTTCCTGCTGCTCCCAGCCTTTCTCAGCCACGCGAGTGGGAGTGCGGATCCATCGAGCTGGCCTCCCTTCTTACCTTACAGAGGGCCCTGGGCCCTGGGGCACTCCGCCAGCCCAGCTTCTGCTCAACTTCCTGTTTGGAGGCCTCCCTCCTACCCTGGACAGCAGGGGCCTGAGCTCCAGCCGCGCTGTGCAGCTGAAGTCTGAGCGATGCCAGGGAGCCCGGAGCGCTCCGCTGTGAGGGGAGGTTGAGCTCTGAGGGGACCTCAGTCGGGGAAGTGCAATTGTTGAGCCAAAAGTAGCCGAGTAGACAGGAAATGGGCAGCTGGCTGAGTCTAAGCATCCCAACCACGAGGGGATCTTCTCTGTAAGGATTTGGAAAGAGATTTAGAAACCTGGGGATGTAGGATGAGAAAGCAAGAGTTCTCAGATTATCCACCCACCATTCTTGGGTGGGGAAAGCCCGGCTGAGTCTGGAGACCTTGCATCTCAGACGATTTCTGCTTCTGCCTGGTTATGTGGTCGCTAGGCCGTCTCCATGTGGTCGCCATGTGGCCACTGTGTACTAGCTAAGGGAATCAGGCCACGCAAACACCATCCCTCTTTCTTAGTTGTGAAATTATAGATTAGATTAGGTGACTTTTGCAGACATCCCTATATTCTATTATTTTTGTTTTATGAACCTTAGAAACCCTGGTTACAAGAATTTTGATGTAAAAACTTATTTATCTTGTCTTAGTTTTAAACATTACAGAGACCCAGAGTTGAAAGTTCACAACACATTGGGAGGCAGAGAGAAGAGACATATTCTCTGTGGAGCCCCACAGCGTGGCGTGCGCGCACGTGTGTGTGTGTGTGTGTGTGTGTGTGTGTGTTTCAGCCTGGCTTTCTGTGTAGTGACCGGCTTGTTAAGCTGCTTCGCACACATGAAACCACACATGCGATGTCTTCATGTACACACTGCGACACGCCCATCTGATCCAAGTTCTTACCAACTCTTCCTTGCACAGTTGCAAGGCTGTGGAAGTTCTTTTATTTTTATTTATTTATTAATTGATCTGAGGGAGAGGGAGAGAGAGAGAGAGAGAGAGAGAGAGAGAGAGAGAGAGAGAGAGAGAGGAGAAGAGAAGAGAAGAGAAGAGAAGAGAAGAGAAGAGAAGAGAAGAGAAGAGAGAGAGAGTAACATCAATGTGAGAGAAGTACATCCAAACCACAACCCAGGTACGTGCCCTTGACTGGGAATTGAACAGGAGAGCATTTGGTTGGAGGGAAGATGCTCCAATCAACTGAGCCACACCGGCCAGGTGCCAGAGGAAGATTGTTTGCATCTGGACATTTACAGTGAGATTCCAGGTAGAGTCCTTGAATGTGTCTGTCCATGTATTTATTCACTCAACAGACAGGTACTACCTCCCTGCCAGGTTGTGGCCAGGCACAGTCGAAGGCACAGGACCAGGGACACGACTGACAGCCCATCTTTGTCCTGCTGAACCCAAGGCTGTGGGGAATCACGCGGTAATGGGGCGGTAATGGGGCTGGGGGCTGGGGGCTGGGGGCTGGGCCCACCCTTCAAGGGTGGTGCCTGAGGGTCCCCTCGAGTTCTGCAGGGGGGAGAGACATGCTCTTGTCACATCGCAAGCAGCGACTTGCCCTGCTTTCCCCTCTGCTGGATCAAGACCCCTTGGAAATGCACACGGAAGACCCGTCTAAAGCTGATTGCCCGCTCCCTGCATCCGGTCTCTGCTTCCAGAAAGATGCGTGGCCAGGCTCTGGGCATCATCCAAGCATGCTTCCCTCTAGATGAGACCCATGTCCTATGTGTGACTACTGACATCATGCAGAAAACACACGATCCCCCGGCGTGTCTTGGGCACCAGTTATGCATCAGGCATTCTTCTAGAGAATTCCATGTGCACCCTCTCTTTTCCCTGCCACAGCTCCACGAGGGGACAGGAAGGTTGGAGATCAAAGCTCAGAGACCGCCGGTCATGGCTCCTGGGCTGACTCCCGCCGCCCCCTCGCTGTCAGTGCTTTCCAGCGGCAGCGCCGAGGCTGGTCGTGGGGACCTTATGGCCACAGAGACCCCGGCTTCTAGAAATGTGGCTCGCCAGCCTCTGGTCCAGTACGGCTAAACCGAGGCTCCGAGAGGTCACCACGGCCGCAGTCTGGGCCGCTGCGCTGCCTCCAGATGTCCCAGCTGTCCTCACTTCCTGAGGGTCCCCTTTGGGGGTGCAGGGTCCCCGTCTGTGCTGGGGCCGCAGTGGCTCCCCTGTCAGATAACGGGGTGAGACTGATGAGCTCTGTCCCAGCCAGCACTGAGGGGTTCTATCATGGTAGTGTGTTGAAAGGCGGGGAAGTTTAAGGGAACACAAGGCCAGAGGCCCCTCTGGGGAGGCGGGGCCCAGGGTTGCCCATTGGAGGGTCTCCCCAACACACTGCGTGTATCTTGTGCGTTCCTGTTCCGGCTTCGAGAGGGAGTGGCGTCCCTGGGATCACAGCAAAGCTACCTCCAGAGCCATGGGCTCCACAAATGTAGCCCCCCTCTCTCTCCTTCTCTCTCCCCCTCCCCCTCTCTCTCTCCCTCTCCCCTCCCTCTCTCACCCTCTCCCCCTCTCTCCCCTTTCTTCTCCCTCTCTCTCTCCCCCCTCTCTCCCCTCTCTCTCTCTTTTCTCCCTCTCTCCCCCTCTTCCCCCCCCTCTCTCTCTCCCTCTACCCCTCCCTCTCTCTCCCTCTCCCCCTCCCTCTCTTTCTCTCCCTCTCTTCCCTCTCTCTCTCCCTCTCTCCCTTGCTCTCTTCTCTCCCTCTCCCTCTCTCTCTCTCTCTCTCTCTCTCTCTCTCTCTCTCTCTCCCTCTCTCCCCCTCCCTCTCTCTCTCTCCCTCTCTTCTCTCTCCCGCCCCCTGTACCCCCATCTCCAAGAAATGCTGACAAGCAGGGAGGGGAGACATAACCCCTGTGAAACGTGCCCTGGCCTTGGGGGTTGCTTGGGGAAGGGGCGGTAGGAGTGAGGAGTGAACTTGCTCTTGGTGCAGAGAGGGATCTGTCACCCTCCCCTGCCTTTGCCGCGGCCTCGGAAACTTCATTCTGCACCGCGGCCCATTGTTCTCTCAGCTGCGTGCTCGGCAGTGACTCGCGCGGAGATTTCGCACTTACTGTGTCAATAACATCTGGCAAAATTGCCACCTATTAAGAGTAAGTGTTCTTTTTTCCTCCGGTGAGAAATGTGACGGTGTATTATATCGGTTTCCCTTGAGAGGCGAAAGAGACAATTTCGAAGCAGACAAATGCATTAGAGAAATCGCCTGAACTCCAAGGAAAGGTTACCGAAAGTCAGAAACTTCTCTCTCCTTCCTCCGGCTCTGAGCTGAGGTATGTATTCGGGGGGCGGTGAAAACAGCTGCCGCAGGCGGGAAGGGGCCGCCATGTGCCCCGTGGGAGTCTCCCCTGGATCCTCAGCTTCCCCACCCGCTCCTGCCCGAGACCCAAGCCCCGCACGCAGCCCTCTGCAGGCAGGGCCAGGCGGGAGGGAACAGCTCAGTGGCTGAGTGCGTCTACTCTGGCCGTCGATCAGGTGTCTGACAGCCAAGACGCACGGGGCCTGCCCTAAGCTGCAGAGATACAGGAGCAGAGCAGCGAGTTCTCCCCGCCCCCCTTTGCTGTGGGGCACAGGCAGCTGCCTGACCTTTAGGAACCGCTATCTCTTCCTCTGGGCGGCAGAGACCTTGATGCGGCCTCCCGGTGGGTGTTGGCCTGTGACGGGCACTGTTTGTCAGGGCCCTGGACACGGTGGGCGGGCGGGTGAGTGGTCCCTGCTGTTGCCATGACTACTGGGCTCCCTTCATAACTGCAGAGGCGTTTACTTCACTCACGTCGGAACCATGGGGACCCCCAGACACCTGTGATCCCGGAATTTCAATCCCCACATTAAAATGTCCCCCTGTACCTGGAGCAGGATGGGGTGGCGCCTCCTTCCCCCCACAGGCCTCCAGGCTGTCGTCCCAGCAACTGAGCCACCACCGGCAGAGCAGCCTGTGCCCACCAGCTGCTCACCGAGAGCACCGAGGGGAGGAGGTGACCCCCCCAAAGACCCCAGCGCCCTGGCAAGGTGACACTCTCCGCAGCCACAGTGCCGTCACTCCCAGTGGCCGTGTGTGTCCAGCCCGTCTGTCCTGGGCCTGCTCTGGGGCAGAGGAAGGCCAGTGCAGACACAACGGTGACAGAACCATGACCATGACCATGCAGTGTGAACTCTCAGCGCACCTCAGGCCCCATTCTCAGCGTGTCGGCCCCCGGGTTCTCACAGCGGCCCCCAGAGTGTAGGGCCTCCGACTGTGCCCATCCCAAGCTGGAGAAACTGAGTCACGGCACAGCTGAGAAACTTGCCTGAGCCCTTGGGCACTCATTTCAGGATAAAGGTCCCATTTCCTGGCCCGGCGTGCAAGGCTCAAGGCCAATCCCTGCCCTCCTCTCTCTCTGACCTCAATCCCACCGCTCCCTCAGGGCCCGACCTGAGCCGTGTACGGGTCCTCCACGCTGCCATCCACCCGCCCGGCTTCCTCTGGCTGCCTCGGCTCCGTGTCTGCCTGGCTCAGACGGTCCCCATCCAGGCGTTGTTTTCGGTGAGGAGGATGTCGAAGGACAGGGACACGCTTATTAACCCTCCAGCACCTCACTGTCCCGTCTCCACCCTTAGCTTCAGAGGGAGACCAAATGGAATCATGTGGCAAGACTTCTGTTGTGGTTCTTCCACTTTCACGCAGCCACGTCGCCGACTGGCAGCCCCAGGCCACGGAAGACCACGGAGGCGTGTTGTGGAGCCCCCGGGCGGCGTTTAAAAGTTTGAGTCAGCTGCTGACACACACAAATGGGGAGATGTCGCAGGACAAGTGTAGATTTCTGGTCTCTATGGGCTGCACAGAGAGCCTCGGCCTCCCTGAGCTCACTTCAGTGCACGGACACCTTGGGCGCTGTTCCATGGGGCATGCGCCCTGCAGGTCCCCAACATTCCAACTCTCCACTGCTTCACATCTGGGCTCTGTACTCCTTGAAAATACCAGCTAGGCCAAGACCGGTGTGGCTCAGTGGATAGAGCGTCGGACTGTGGACTGAAGGGTCCCGGATTCGATTCCGACAAGGGCATGTACCTTGGCTGCGGGCACATCCCCAGTAGGGGGCATGCAAGAGGCAGCTGATCGATGTCTCTCTCTCATCGATGTTTCTTTCTATCCCTCTCCCTTCTGCTCTGTAAAAAATCAATAAAATATATTTTTAAAAAAAGAAAAAGAAAATACCAGCTAGGCCCCTGAAGGAGCTTGGGGTACAGCAGTTATGTAAGGACCCTGCGCGATCCTTTCTTCATACAAACTCACGTGTGAAGCATACTTGTCATGTGTCCGTGTTGGGTGCCAGGGTTACAGTCACAGATGAGTTCAGCCTTCAAGACTCATTCCAGATGTGGCCTCGTTTAGGAAGGCCACCGAGATAGCCCTGACTGGATTGGAGGCCCGGGCCTGGTCCTGCCCGGAGCCCCCGTCTTCCCAGTCACCACACAAATGACAGGGGCCGTGTACTTGCCCGTTTCTCACAATAGAATGTGCCGTCCTCCACCGCAGCCGCCGCATCTCGTTTATCTGCATCCCCGGCCCCTGAGCTTGCTCATCTCGGGAACGCATGGGAGGACAAACAGACAAAAGCGAAACCTGAACCAATTGGACCCTGGGGGGCTTACCTCTGCAGCCAAGAGGCTGGGCAGGTTGTATCCTCAGCTGCTTCCCACTCTAAAATCTCTGTTGAAAAACATCCATATTTAGATGACTGTATTTTCTTTCCAAATGCCCACAATATTTTATGTCCTGATAATATTTACAGTTTGTCCTCAGAGATAACTAATTGGATTTGCCATCCAGCTCGCAGGGAGAATGTATGGAGGACGGTTGCCCATCACTCATGCCAGGGGTGATAGCTCACTCCCCAAATCCCATCGCCGGCTCAGAGCACAGCAAAGCGGTGCGGGGTGCGGGTGGGGGGATGGATGTCCCTGCTGTCACCTGGGCCTTCTCTCCATTTACCACTTGGACAGAGCCATTTGCATCTGAACTGAACCTGCATGGAAAGTTCCATTTTGTGTGCTGTGGTTCTACACAGAGGGCTTCCAGAGCAGGGGTCGGTCTGCGGGATCCAGACCCCCCACTTCCAGAGGGGTACCTCCCTCACTGACCTCCCGGGTCCGAGATGACCCACCTCATGTGCTCCGAGGCCCGAGGCACATTCCCCACCTGCTGTCCTCCACGGAAAAGAATAGCGAGGGATAGGACTGGCGTCCCGAGAGGTGCTGATATAAGACTGACGAGCTCTCCTCACTCCGGGGCTCTCTGCTTTCACCTTCCTCCCCCATTTCCATCCTTGTCCATTTCCCTCCCTTGCCTCTTTCCAAGCTTCTAAGCGCTTTTCCTCTTTGGGGAAAAGTAGAATTGGAAGCACGTATCTCTGCCTCTCCCTCTGGGCTGCCTCTCCCTGAAGGGGGGACTGTGCCCAGCGTTCATGTTCCCCGTGTGTCCACTGCAGTGTGACAAGGTGATCGAGGAAGGAAGGAAGGAAGGAAGGAAGGAAGGAAGGAAGGAAGGAAGGAAGGAAGGAAAGGAAGGAAGGAAGGAAGGAAGGAAGGAAGGAAGGAAGGAAAGAGAGATAGGAGTCGGACTCTGGCCGTCGATCAGGTGTCTGACAGCCGAGCACCGTGCTGGTCTGTCTGTATTATCCCATTTCACCTCACAGCCGGTGGAGCTGGTGTTCGTCTCGTCGGTATTGTTATTGTCACTATTGCTACTGTTGTCGTAAGACAAGCAGACTGAAGTGCAGAGAGGCTAAGGGACCTTCCCAAGGTCACTAGTGGCAGAGCCAGGACTCAGGCCCAAGGAAAGGGATCATCGCTCATTATAGAAATGTTAGGAACCCATTGTGTGCACGTGTGTGCATGCCTGTGCACATATGGGTAGGTATGTATGTGTATGCCTGCGTGTGTATGGGTGTGTAGTACAATTGGCCATAACCTGACTGTTGCGAAGCCAGGATTGGAACTTGTGTCTCTCTGACTCGGAAAGCAGTTATGTCACCTATCTACTCACTTCCGTGTGGCCAATCGCAGTGCACACACCAGCGGGATGGGATGGCCCAGCCGTGGCTCTCCAGTGCAGGGACCTGGTGTCGTGGCTCCCTGCGCTGTAGGAGCCACGTTCACAGACACCCGAGTTTCGGGGCTGCAGGCTGTCCCCACCTGCTGGCCTTTCCTTCACAGTGTAGACTGTAGAGTCCACACTCTCGCTAGGATCGATCGCGGTCTGTGGTGTGGTGCTCCGTGGGGAGGTGGGCCGCTGAGCTTTCCTTCTGGCCAGACGCTCGTGGGGTTGAATTCTTGTCAAACTCTCCACAGATGGGGTTGGAGGAAAAACTCAAAAAGTTATTTACATTTGAAAATGGAAGTACCCTGTGGCCACCACCAACATTCTCAAAAAGCAGCGCCTGTGTCCCTCTATGTAATGAGAAGTCTAAGGGGCCCCAGGATTGCTGCCCCTGGTGCTCCCCTCACAGAGCCCTCCCCATGGACGAGACAGGCCTGTGATGATGATCAAGGTCCCTCCGTGGGTAGGTCATGTGGCAACGCAAAGGGGTTTGGCAGTTGTGATGGAGGTTCCCAATGGGTTGCCTTTGGGTTAGGTCAAGAGGGAGACTATCCTGCGTGGGCTGGCCTGCTCAGGAGAGCTTGCAAACACTGAGCTACACCTGCGTATTTGGTGCCACCTCGTGTTCGGAGCTTTGGGCAAGGGCATGTGACAAGGATTTGGTCAAAGCCCCATGAACGCAATGGACTGAATAATGTCACCGACAGCCAATGGGCTTGGCAGGGACGCTGAGGCTGAGGGGCCTGAGAGAGCAGCTCCAAGTTGGTGCGACTCAGAAAAGGTGCCAGCTCAGTGTACCCAGACACTTGGCCCATGGAAATTGTGAGTCAGCAATTTGTATTGTTTTAAGACTCTAAGTTTATGGCTATCTGTGGGAGACTCCATAGAAGTAATTTCTCTATTAAAAGAGCTGTATCAGTTAGTTGTTGCCACACTAACGCTGAGTAATAAAGCAATGATGAGAACTCGAGGTGTCTAACAATAAGTATTTACTGCTCATGCATCTGTTGGCTGGGACAGCCCTTCCCCTGTCCTCCTTGTAGTAGAAAAGATCAAAAGGACAGGCGGACACGCGTGGGGCCTCTGGGCCCCATCTGGGCTCAGAACGGATTTGCTGCCATTTCTGCCCATACAGTGTGGACCGAAGCGAATCTGATGGTCAAGACCAAAGTCAAAAGGTTGAGAAGTCCATTCCACCCTAGATGAGGCCAGGGAAGAAGGGAGGCGTTTGGAGTTGCAGCCAACAATACAAGCCAGTGTGGAAAAGAAAGGGCAACGGTGGTGATTCTATCTATTGGTTGGTGATTCACAGTGGACGTGTCCACTTTAACACTCAGCATGATGGGAAACTGCATTTTGCTGGGGCAGGATCTGGTTAACACCAGTGCACTTCATCCAGATGACCCTTCCTCCAACTCCTCAGTAATCCCATCCTAATGTATGATCGAAGGTGGGAGTCGGACTTGTAAGTGGCAGGCTTGCTGTGCCACTCCCCAGGGCTCATCCCACTAGATGCAGGGGGTCCAAGGAGGATGCCTCACCCGAGGACGGGGCTTTGGATCCTCTACCCACATTCCAGGGGGCTGCGGACCAAGGGCCTCATCTCTGCTCTATTCCGTCTCAGGATGAGGACAGGTGGGCTGGGGTGGCTCCATCCGAACGACATCTTTGTTCAAACAGGAATGCATTCATTCACTCACGGAAATGTCTGCCCAGCACAGAGGATGTGTCAGGACTCAGGTCCCGGGAAGCCTCAGGGGAGGAGGAGGGATTGCAGGAAAGGTTTTTGGACAGACACACTGGCCTCGGTCTTAGAAGACAAGGAGCCGTGTCTCTGGGAGGAGGTGGGGCCTTCTTGACCAGCGAAAGGGACAGTGTCCATGGCTGTTCTTCATATTTGGGAGGTCACAGGCCGTAGAGAATCTGTTGAAAACGATAGATGCTCTCTTTCGTGGGGCTCAGGAGGCAGAGTCGTCTGGCAACACTAATGTTTGTCTACAATTTCAGAACATTTCTCAAGCTGTCAGCCAGAGCGCTCTCTTCCATTCCGTGTTCTTCTCAGGAGAGCCTTGTCTGCACCCGGAGCCCCGTGCCCAGTGCCCAGAGGGGCAGCATCCTGCTGGCTCCTGATTGGCTGGGAGGTGCCCCCACCTGCCCGGAAGCTGGCTCAAGTGGCAGGAGTTGCCAGGAGACTAAGGGTGAGTTAGGTCCATCCAATGTCTCTTGGCCCAGGCATGTGAGCCAGTGAGATGTGAGGGAGGCTCATCCTGTGTCATCTTTGAGGAACGTGAGGTTGTCTCTCCTCCTTCCTTCCTTCCTCCTCCCTCCCTGTCTCCTTCCCTTTTTCCTTTCTTCCTTCCTCCTTTCCTCCTTCCTCCCTCCTTCCCTCCCTTCCTTACTTTCTTTCCTCCCTCCCTTCCTCCTTCCCTCCCTCCCTTCCTGCTTTCCTTCTTTCTTCCTCCCTCCCTTCCTTCCTTCTTTCCTCCTCCCTCCCTGTCTCCTTCCCTTTTTCCTTTCTTCCTTCCTCCTTTCCTCCTCCCTCCCTCCCTCCCTTCCTTCCTTCCTCCTTTCCTCCTCCCTCCCTTACTTCCTTCCCTCCTTCCTTCCTCCCTCCCTCTCTCCCTTCCTTACTTTCTTTCCTCCCTCCCTTCCTCCTTCCCTCCCTCCCTTCCTGCCTTCCTTCTTTCCTCCTCCCTCCCTTCCTTCCTTCCTCCTCCCTCCCTGTCTCCTTCCCTTTTTCCTTTCTTCCTTCCTCCTTTCCTCCTTCCTCCCTCCCTCCCTCCCTCCCTTCCTTACTTTCTTTCCTCCCTCCCTTCCTCCTTCCCTCCCTCCCTTCCTGCCTTCCTTCTTTTCTCCTCCCTCCCTTCCTTCCTTCCCTCCTTCCTTCCTCCCTCTCTCCCTCCCTTCTCTCTCTCTCTCTCTCTCTCTCTCTCTCTCTCTCTCTCTCTCTCTCTCTCCCCCTTTCTGTTTCTCTTTCTTTCTTGGTTAATCCTTACCTGAGGATATTTTCCCACTGATTTTTAGGGAGAGTGGAAGAGAGAGAAAGACAGAGGGAAACATCAATGTGAGAGAAACACATCGATTGGTTGACTCCTGCTTGTGCCCCAATCAGGGCCCAGGGCCGGGAGCAGCCTGCAACCGAGGTACATGCTCTTGACGGGAATCGAACCCAAGACCCTTTGGTCTGCAGGCTAACACTCTACCCGCTGAGCCACGCTAGCCAGTGCAGGAGTGGCTATTTCTGCTCCACCAGCTCCCTGTGCCCTGACCTCTTGTTGGAAGGATCTGGACCATCCGATGCGGCATTTGAAGGACAGGCCATCTCGTGGGACTCTTTCAGGGCTCTGGTGTGATGTCTTTACCTGTTTGACGGACATCTATGCAGCCCCAACTGTGCACCGAGCTCTTCAAAAATCCAGAATTGATATGAAAAGCAGGGACTAGATACCACACCACACCGGTTTTGTCCTTTTTTCTCTTTTTAATCTCGCACCTCTGACCTGGGGCCGCGCTGGGGGGCGGCAGCCCTGGCTGGAAGGAGGGGTGACAGAAGCCATCCCGGGCCGCCACCACACGTGTGGGTTAGCGCCTTAGGAGCGCCGGCTCCTTGCCGCACACACGCGCCCAGCTCAGTTGAGAGGTTCTTCAGTTTGAATTTGTTTGGATGACAACAAGGCCGTTCCAAATTTTGGTGTAAATCTGAAACCAGACAAGTTTCACACAGTTGCACGTTTCAAAAAAAAAAAAAAACAACCCCAAAAAACAACCAACAAAAATCAGTTCTGTTCCCGTTTGGTAAGTATTCTGTGCATCTGAAAGGAGCAAAAGAAAAGAAAAAAAAAAAAATCCCCGCCCCGGTTTCCAATCGCAAAATGATTCTTCACATCCTCCCCAGAGCTCTGGCCGGTCCAGGAGGGCAGGCTGGCTTACGGCGGGCGTGCGGGACTCGGGCCGTGGAGAGGCACTCTGGTGACATGCCAGCTCCCAGGAGCATCGGAGCCTGGCAGAGCCCCTCCTCCCCCCACAGGTACAGATTCTCTTTCTCCCCATCACCAGGCACCTTTATTCGGGGCTCAGCACCCAGCAGGGCCTCTGTGAACCCCCATTCGCAGCATTTCTGCGCACACACATCTTTATCGTTCTGTCTTCCTCGGCCTTCACCACGTTCTTCAGACTTGGAGGTATGCCAATCTTTTTTTTTCTTCCTCTTCTTGCAAAAGGGAAAAAAAACACAATCAAAAGTTTCTTGGTCATTGAAATTCATGACAAATTACAGTTTGGGTCTTCCTGCTTGCTTTTGGAGAAGCACGTGTTCTTAGGAAAGCGCCCACTTGCTGAAACGGGTAATGGGCAGAGCTGGGTGGCTGCACCTGGGGTGGGTGGAGGAGAGAGGGGAAGCCAATCCGCTCCCGGCCCCCTCTTAGCTGGAGAGCCACCTGTGCCTGGCCTCCAAGTCCCCGGAAGACCAGGCCAGGCTGTGCTGTGGCCACAACAGAATACAGGTGACCCTTCTCTTCTGCACCTGCGATGCCAGCATGGTGGGCACGAGGAAGGTCCGTGCAAAGAACCCCCCCCCCCCGCAAGGGCCTTCGAGGCCATCGGGTCTGCTCAGGGTCCATCGTGGTGGCCGCTCCCCTTTCTCCCCGAGGCAAACTTCAAGGGGTTCCTGCAGCCACTCCATCACTCACGTCCAAGAGCAGGTGCTGAGCTTTTATTTCGTTGGAGTGTTTGCTAGAAGGCTGAGGCTGCCCCTGCTTGCCCGCCCCTCCTTTTTGATGTGTTTTCTCAGAAGGGATGTCTTTTTCTTCTCTAGGCCGCACCAGGAAGATGGCCTGGGCGTACTCGCGGGAAGCCGGTGTCTTCCGGCCACCGGTGGATTCGTTGCTGCACGGCTCAGTTTTCAAAGGCGCCTGCGGCCTGGCTCGCCGGCACGGATGTCTTCGCATGTACGTGTGTGTGTGTGTGTGTGTGTGTGTGTGTGTGTGTCTCCACGGGAGCGCCTCACAGAGGAGTATATTTTCACCTTCTTGTCATGCCTGTTTACATGTGCAGGTAAATTTCTATCAGTTTGGGGGGGGGGGATGATACCTTTTCCAGTTTTTTAATTTCCCGGAGAACCCAGCAGAGATATTGGTAAGCCACCAGCAGGGAGAGGCAGGGAAGGCGAGGGAGGCAAGCGCCCCGGGCAAGCAATGGAAGGGAGCAGTGCACACCCGGGAATCAAGAGAAATAGCGCTTAATGCAATTAAACGATAAATGCACCAAGTCCACGATGCACAGAGCGCCTGAGTGATAAGCAGAGAGGGAACCGGGGCCTGGCCACTGACATCAGGAGACGGAAATTCACGTGCAGGATTCCGACACCGCAGAGCCCGCTGGGGACACACACCGTGTAGGGGGGAGAACACACCAGATCTTTATTTCAGAGTAACAGGTGACAAGTAGGCACAGGGGTACGTTCTGCAATCCCAGCCTCTCCTCCTTGCTCTGGAGGGGACTGACTTGAGGACTTCAGGCCAAACCTGTTCCCAGGCCCGGCCAGAGGCTGTTCATTGCTGAAAGCACCTCCCAGGGGGAGCTAGGGAGCAACGCGCTGCCAGGAGACTCTTCTTAAAGGGACAGTGTGTGTGTGTGTGTGTGTGTGTGTGTGTGTGTGTGTGTGTGTGTGTGTGTGGTGGTTGCTGGGTTTTGGTAGCAACTTTTGAGCCGAGCAGGGAAGATGGGTGGGTGCTTGGTAAAGGTCACTGTCAAGGACGTGGCATCAGTTAGTATGCAGATCAGAGCCCAGGAGTTCAAAGGTATTGTTTCAATCCAATCACATTAGCCAGGGCAGGAATGAACAAACAGCGTGACCTTAATCACCGAGCCTTACCCATGCATTGTGCGTGTGTGTGTGTGTGTGTGTGTGTGTGTGCGCGCGCGCGCATGTGACATGTGGCTGACGGTGTGAAGATAGGGGAAAGCTGCCCCCTTTAATAGTTGTGAAACAGAACATACACACTCCCTCCCGTACATTGCAGGATGATTTAATTGGAGGTGAGCAGACTGGATCAGCTTTCCAAATGCTTGCCTTCACAGGGACCCAGACGCCTCAAAACGCCTTGGGAGAGAGAGAGAGAGAGAGAGAGGGAGAGAGAAAACCTCCCTCGGATAATGCCAAGGTAAGTGTTTTCCCCTTCCTGGCAGACAAATCCTATTCACAACGTGCACGCTTCTTTCAAGTGCCCCAAGTGAGGGAACCTGAAACCCCACATTCTGACACACCATCGCTGCCGCCCCAGTACCGCTTCCAGCTGCGTGGTTGGAGCCATCGGGGAGACAGATGAGGACATTTGGAATTTTTTAAAACATCACAAGAAGGAAAGTCCCTCCTCCCCCCTCTCTTCTCAAAGGAAAACCCGATTATTTTCCTGACCTACCGGCGTGTTCCACGCTGGAATGTGTGCAAACCAAATGGACGCCACGCGGTCGCTTCCTTAAACACATACAGTGCGGGGGGGGGGCTGGGCACCTGGAGGCGCCCAGTGTAAGGAAGGTGTGCGTTTTCTAGAATTGTCCCCGGGGCTCCCGGGAGAGACTGTTAGGGTTTGGGGTGGAAATGAGGGGAGACGCGGGGATCAGCCTCGGACAAAGCAGGACTTTGAAACGGGTCCCTCCCCAGGGCTTTCCCGCGTCCACGGGGAAGTTTGCAGCTCCCGTTTGAGGGAGCATTTGGCAAACTCCAAGATGGGAGGGCACGGCCCCTGGATGGAGGTGGAGCACGGGGCAGAGGGCAGCCTGGGGAGCTTCATTTCCATCTCAAATCAAACAGGGTCGGGTACTGAGGCCCTCCCCCCACCCCCCAAATCCAGCCTCTGCCCCTCCCACCTCTGGCCCTGGGAAGACAGAGTCCCAGCCCAGGAGGAGGCAGATGCTCAGGAAACTACTCCAGGGGGCCAGCGGCACCCCCGGGGGTCGGGAGTGCTGGGGGAGGGACCAGGATTCCCCAGGCGGGGACACATTGAGACACTTGGGGTTGCACACTCACTGTCAAGTACATACAGGACGTCTCAGCCTTGAAGGGTGATGATCGCTCCCGAAAGGAGCAAACGGCTTATTGAAGTCGTATTCCCGGGGCCAGAGAACGCTCCAGATCATTATTGCTGAAAATGAATGACCTGGGGTTTTCTCTATGAAAATATATTTCCCTTTCAAACTGTGTTGGCAGGGGAGTTATTATTATTATCGCTATTATTACTGTTCTTGATTTCGGTCTGGAAGAGATGGTCTCCGAAGCAGTCCTGGGAAGCGGCCGTTTCGAAGGAGCCGTGTTCCCCAGCCGCCCCTCCTCCTGTGTTTTTTTCACTCCTGTGTTTTCGGGGTACTTTTATCTGGAACGCCATTAGAGGCATTTCAAAAGTGTCAATCTGCCGTTCCGTCCCGCAGAAATATTCATTCACTGTTTGGGGTTTTATTGGAAAATATGAAGCCACTAACAAATTTTAAAAAGGAAAAACATGATTCTTAAAACCAAGCGTTTGCTCAGTTAGTCACCCGGGTACGATTTCTCCTTCATCCTACCCTTGTGCTGCTTCCTCGGAATTTGGGTCTAAGATGGGCATTTCTCTCTCTCTTTTTTTTTTTCTTCTTTCCTCTAAACAAGGTCAAGGAATTTTTTTCCCCTCCTAAATGAGGACCCGGAGCCCCCGCACTAGATTAAGTAAGTCCTTCCAGCGTTATAAAAGTGACTGCCGCTTTCCTATAATAAAAGGTGTTTAAAAGGTTCACTATAGCTTTAAACAGAATTACAATTTACTTCTTTCAAGTGTCCAGGCCATAAATTCTTCTCAATTCCCTCTCTCTCTCTCCTTGTCGGAATTAATGAGATCAGATCTGATCAGGGCGCTGATGTGTTCAGCGCCAAATCACACAACAGCGCGCGCACCGTAATGGAATTTGCATCTAATGCATACATAAATCAAACATCTTTCTGGACATTTTCATATGCATAATGTCATTTCATCCGGTTCTCTCCGTGCAGAGGGGGAGATTTTTCTCTCGGAGAGAATGACTTTCTTTAATGCTTTCATTTTATTTTCGCTGACTGCAGTCCCGGGGAACGCGCTGGGTCGGAGAATCTTTCGGGGCGCGGCTGACAGTTCCTTTTCCAAGAGGGGTCCTTCACATTTATCATGCCTCTTCCTCGGGGGCTTTGTTATGCAAATGTGGCTGAAATTGATAATTCCAAAGTGCTTCATTTCGGCTCCTCGGCGGTGGGAGATGGTAGATAAAAAGAAACTGACAAGACACCCTGATTGCCCTCAATGCATGTAACTCTCTTGCTAACAAGGCGGGATATTGTTAAAAATTCCTATTGTCACGAGGGTGGCGCTCCCATTAATGCAGGCCTTGCAAATTTCTGATTTGAATATTAACCCTTTAATCGCCCCCCCCCCACAAGACCCCTCGATTAAAAAAAAAATCAATTGCCATCAAATGGCATAAGGAGCCCAAACATCAAATTATTCTTCTATTATGGTGAACAGCTGGGGTGCACGGAAAACACTTCATTAATCATTTGCTCCCAAGGTAAACTTTACATTTATTTTCAAATGCAAAGAAAGGGGGTTACCCTGGGCCACGGGGAGCCCCCCCCTACCCCGAGGGCTCAGTGAAGCTGCTGGGCCTGCACCGCCTCGAATGTGCACAAAGGGCTGGAGATGAATAATTAAGAACAACAGTTTGTGGAAGGGACCTGGCCTTTCTCGCCCTCCCAAGTGCAGGCAAGCCTGGATCGGTACGTTCACTCGCCATCCTCCGCCGCTTTTCTGCTGAGACCCAACAGGGCCTTGGGGCGGGGAGGAGTGTTTCGGACGCCGGAGCTAAGTTTACGGTGCCTCTCCTATCGGGAACAGAAAAAAAAATAAAATAAAAATCCAGGAGTCCTCCTCCCAGGACTGGACGCGGAAATCTGAATGTTATTTTCCAGGAGGAATTGCAAAGTGGGGCCTATCTGGGCATTAGCATACCAATGAGGGGCTGGCCGCTCCGGCAGGGGAGGAGGCGTGGTGGGCTGAGGGCTGCGGCTGCTGCGGGGGCCCCGAGCTTTGGGCTCTGGGGAGTCTGACGATGAGTTTTATTCTCCTGAGGAGGCTGGACCCCTTTGGACACCAAGCCCAGAAGTTGGCTCCTGTGTACACACACACACACACACACACACACACACACACACACACGCACACGCACACGCACGCGCGAACACACGCAATTACAATTTCCCCAGAAAGTGATCAGACCCATTCACAGCTTCCCTGATTGGAAAACAGAAACCTAAAGGGAACTGGCCTGCCGGCTCATTGAAATCTGGGGACTGGAATTTCTCAGCAGCCTTCCCTGCTCGCCCGCGTCCCTCCCTCGGAAAGTCCACCAGGCGAACTGGCCTTGCTGGGAAACTTTGGAGCCACCAGTGCACAAGTCTGTTTTCTTTTTTAAAAGGTTGGGTAGTTCAGGGAAACAAAACCTGCTGGTTGGTGAAAAAAAAAAAAAGTTCTATTAAATGAAGCCCCTGGGCTTGGTGGGGGGAAAAAACAGCACATTTTGGGGCTCAGAGGAGGCCAGGACGCCCCTGATGGCGCGCTAGCACCAGACACCCCGCCCCCCCCCCCCCCCCCCCGCCCCCGAGGAAGGCTGTGTCCAAGCGGCTTATGCTCTCAGTTCTGCTGTTTTGCAGAGGGGTGCCGGCCAAATGACGGCACATAAAAGGGACGCTGGGCACGGCAGCCCTTCTCAGCCCTGGAATAGGAGGCGACACACACACACAGGCTGGGCTGTTGCAGCTGACTGCCCTCATGCACACCCAAAGCCAGGGTGCAGGCACAGGTGTGCGCTCACAGGATGCGCAGAGTCCCAGGGCCACGGGATCAGGTTCTGAGGAGCCCTGGCCCCTCTCCTGCGCACCGTCCATCCAGGCGGGAAAGCAAATTAAACCCTGGTCGCAGTGCCCTGCACGCAGACTTCCTGCCACCGTTTCCCCAGCACCTGGAAACCCTGAGCTAATGTTCCCGCTTGTCCTGTGGATGACCAGCCCCCAGATTCTTAAAAAGCGTACTGTTTACTGTAGGTGCAGACTTGGGTAAGGGAGGGGGGGGATAGGGAAATCATCCTCCCGTTTAGTGCCCACCAACTGGAGGGCCTCTCCTGCCTGCATGCCTAGTCCCTGCCCAGGCCTCACAGCTATGCCCGCTGTTGTTAATGTCAGGCTCATACCTGGTCGAATTCACCTCAAGATTGCAGCCAGCACTCCCTAAACTTACTGGGAGTCCTTAAATCGGCAGGTTAGAGTCGACATTGCAGTAAAAAAAAAAAAAAGTTTATTTATTAATATCTGCTGTGCTAATCAGCATGGGTAACAGTGGCAGAGGCTAAACTCACACCTTCCCATCCCTCACCTCCCCCCCCCCCCCCTCCAGCCCCTGTCCCCAGGAGCAACCAGATTTGAAAAGCTCCCTCTTTTCTAGGAGAGGAGAAGCCATATCTTTCATTTCCCAAGAAGCTTTTAGGATGCAAGATTTAAAGATGCACCTGTATGCAGTTAATGTCTGCTTTATTTTCAATTACACTTTGCGACTGATCTGAAGGCGAACGTTATCTATAGATTGCGTGATATCGCCGGGCACTTGAAAGTGAGTGTGTGTGTGTGTGTGTGTGTGTGTGTTTTTCTCTGAGTCTATTTGATTTGAGAGCCTTCTTTTCATCTATTGGCAGAGCAGTTCTCCCCACCCCCCACCCAGTTTCATTTTAATAAGAAATCTTGGTGGTTGATTTCCATCCGAGTTCCTGCACTGACTGGCGCCCAGCAGGGACTGGGGTGCAGGGACCCAGAGAGGGGGCCTGGGGCCTGGGCCCTGGGCCCGGGAACTGGCCTGGCCCCCCGCCACCCCCCCCCCCCCCCCCCCCGGCCGCTGCCAGGATGGGGGCGGACGCTGCTTTGTGTGCTCAGAGGAAAGGTGGAGAGGCGTCCTTGCTCGCTGGCTTTTAATTTACCAGTTGCTCGGAGCTGGGGCTTTGGCAGGTTCTGCTGGAATCTGAGAGACAGCCTGTCACACCGAGCCCGCTGCCGACTGCAGGAATTGAGAAACTTGGCAGATAGGCAAACAGTAACTGGGTTTGAGTTGTTTTGATTACAAGTTAAACAGAGAGTCGTTGGCAGGGCCAACGTGTATCTGTGAGGTTCTCACTCGCTCCTGCTTCCTCTCCTGCCCCCCCTTTTCTCTTTTTCTTTCTGCCGGCCGCATGCGTGATCCTGGCTGGTGATCCTGGCAGACCCTCGACGGGACCGCCTCGCCCTGCAGAGCTGAGGTCCCTGGGACAAGGAGAGAGGGTCAGCTCCTTCCTGGGACGCGCTGTGTTGAGAAGGGGTTAAGGATGTGACCGGTGTAGTCCCGAAGGCCAAACCGGCAGCGTGTTTGAAATTCTCCCTCCAGAGGATCTGCGGGGACAGAGCCCCGTGTATTTCCAAATCTTGCCTTGTTTAGAGATGCGCTGAGGTTTGGAAAAACAAACCACGTTTCTGAGAGCAACAGAAAGGAGCAGGTTCGGTGTAGGCTGCGACTCACTTTCATTTGAGTGGCGACCTACACCTGTCTGGCCCGTCTCTCCTGCCAGGGCAGCCTGTTTGGGCCCTGGCACGGTTCCTGGGGTTGGATGCCCTGCCTCCCTGGCGACTTGGGGAGGGGGTGGGGAGAGAAAGAAAGAAAGGAACCCTAGGAGATCTCAGCTGATCTCACAGAGGCGATGAGGAGGCACAGGCCCGTCCTGTCCATTGCATTTGCCCAAGGTCAAAGGTCTCTCTCCATCAGGTCAGGGGTTTGCCGGGCAGGGAGCCTGGACTGAGCTGCCCTAGCAACCCCAAGGCAACCGCGTTAGTTCTGGAGAGAGGCCAAGGAGGGCAGCTCATTGTCTAGGGCCCTTTGTCAGCAAACTGCGGCTCGCGAGCCACATGCGGCTCTTTGGCCCCTTGAGTGTGGCTCTTCCGCAAAATACCACGCCCTGGGCGAGTCTATGTCGAAGAAGTGGCATTAGAAGAAGTTTAAGTTTAAAAATGTGGCTCTCAAAAGAAATGTCAATCGTCCTGTTGATATTTGGCTCTGTGGACTGATGAGTTTGCCGACTTCTGGTCTAGGGGGAGGTGGGGCAGAGGCGGGCATGAGCTGGCTGGAGGCACGTTTTCGAGAGAGGTTGTTTCACGAGGCAACAAACACATTAGATTTACAGAAATGGGACTCTCCCCCCGCCCCCCAACATGTGGAAAGCTGAAACTATGAACATTGTGACAGAGTCCTTGGAAAGAGCCCAAATATATTGAATCAGACTTTTTTTTTTTAATCTACCAATTTGACCATTAAAAAAAACTTTATTGAAAAAACGTGGGGAAGAAAACAACCATCCTCAAACACTGGGCTGGGTAATGTGTCTCTGAAGAAGCTGAGTTCTGAAAGGGCCTCATTTGGACAAAGTTAATTACTGCACAATAATTGCATTTTAAATTCAGTTTCTTTCTAGAAGCAGTAAATTGTAAAGCTCCTGATGAGGGGGGGGGGGGGGGAGTAAGTTCCTGTGTGCCTAACTTGCTAATTGCCTTCCCCAGAAAGTGACATCCCACTCCCTCCCCTTGAAGAGAGGAGAGGTGCGGAGCTGGTGGGAGCACAGACCCCAGGGCTGGGCGGAGCCTGAGGGGCTGGACCAGCAGCTCAGACCTGCACCTGCTGGGGAGTGTCGGGGAGGCGGTGGGTTCCCGGCCACAGAACAGCCCTGCTGGAGTGCGTGGGGGCTGGACATTAAGGGGAAGGGGAGGCTGTTCTGTTGCGTGTCACCTCTTGGTCCCTGTCTTTCACCTGAGCCCCATAGGTGAATCCTCTCCCAGCTCTGTGCATTAGCATCACAAATGGCTCTGCTGTGTATTCGTTTTTAATTTTTGTATCAAGGTGATATATGTACGGACCACCTCATACAATGGACCACCTCACCCATTTCGAGTGTTGTTAGTGACATTCGTAATCTTGTGCAACCAACATTGCTCTTTGCAAAAATTTCCATCACCCCAAACAGAAATCCTCTGTCTGTTAGGCAGTAACTCCTCATGCCCCTCTGCTTTTGGAGACATCCCCCTCCCCCTCAGTCTACTTTCAGTCCCTATAAATGAGACTATTTGAGAGAATTCATATAAGTAGAATCATACGCTATTTGTTCTTTTGTCTGGCTTATTTCATTTAGCATAATGTTTTCAAGGCTCATCTATGTTGTCACCTGTATCAGAAATTTATCTATCTATCTATCTATCTATCTATCTATCTATCTATCTATCTATCTATCATCTATCTATATCTATCTATCTATTTTTGAAAAGTAGTTTTTAAAAGTATGTATTTTATTTATTTTTTACAGACAGAAAGGGAGAAAGATAGAGAGAAACATCGATCAGCTGCCTCCTGCACACTCCCCACTGGGGATGTGCCTGCTACCAAGGTACATGCCCTTGACCAGAATCGAACCTGGGACCCTTCAGTCTGCAGGCCGACGCTCCATCCACTGAGCCAAATGGGTCAGGGCAATTTTTTAATTTTTTTATGGGTGACTAGTATTGCGTAGATGGATAAATGGCATTTTGCTTATCTATGCATCTCTTGCTGGACACTGGGATTGTTTCCACAGTTAGCGCTGCTGTGACCATTCGTGTCTAAGTATCAGTTTGTGTCCCAGTGTTTCTATACCTTCGCGTCCATCCCCAGGAGTGGAGTTGTGGGTCGTGTGGTGATTCTAGGGTTAACTTTCTGAAGAGCCCTGTGGTCCACCTTGACATGAGAAGTAAGTGGGGCTCAGAGAGATGAAGTCAACTCGTTTATTGCACGGAAGTGGCCAGTCCCAGAGCGAGGATTTCAACCGGAACTTGTCTGAGGTGGATGCTCCGGTTCTTTCTCCCTGTCCTCCTTCCTCCTCACAGGCAAACTTTCCCTTCGGCTCTCAAGAGGACTCCTTTCCATTGCAAGGGGGGGGGGGTGCTTTACTTCCCAGGCAGCTGTCCTCGGGCGGCCATTTCTCTGCAGCAGGAATCATGTGCCCCTGGGCATGGCTAGCCTCATGCAGGCAAGTCACCTGGCCTCCCCAGTCTTCACCCATCTGTTCCAGGGACAACCGATATGAGGGTCTCATTACACGCACTCCAGCAGAATGCCGGGGTTTAAGTAAGTGTTGCCAAGGGACCAAACAGATGCTGCCCATTGTTGGTTGGGCGAGGGCAAGGACCGATGCACACTGCTGAACTGACATGATTGGTGGATTTCCAACTTCTGTTTCAATCTTTCCCTAGGTCCCTGATTTTACTCATCTTCCCAATGAGCACTGACACGAGGTGTTTGGGGGACATACTCTCGTTCTGCTGTCCGGGTTTCCTGTGTGCTCTGCTGGAGAGAACCACGCTCTCAGCTCAGCAATGCGGGTGGCCGGGATCTGTGTGCATGGACAGCTGGAGTCATTGTCTAACTCATGTCCTCATTGCTGGCCAGCGATCTCTGTGCTGACGTGACACGGAGCTTGTCCAGGGAGATGGATTTTATGGCCCCTTTTTGTGAGGGTAACATTTCAAAAGCTGGATTCAGGATCGGTTTTGTCAGATGTTTCTGGGAGCGTTGCCTTAATCATTCACTGATTTAAGGCAGAACTGTAGTCTAATTAAAAAAAATTTTCTGTAACCTCTTGTGAAATTGATCTTAATTTTTTTTTTTTTTAAGTTCAGGACTTTATAAAATTGCTAACGTTGCACTTAAAAAACCTGTATTAGCCACGGTATAATTTTTTGGTCCCTCACACAAATACTCAGCATCGTGGTTAAAATATACCTTGCCAACCGCACCCATTCTTTTTAGGAAGTCCAATTAAATACAGCCCGTGTTCCCACGGGGGTCCCATTAAAAGCTGCAGAGCCTTTGGGGTTGCCATTCTATATGGATGCACTGGACTTTTCCGTTCTTTGAGACTAAATGTCCGTTAAGGGTAATTTTTCCTACTTTAACCCCCTTTGATACACAACAGACTGGAATCATTCTTTCTCCAGGTTTGCAACTGTGTCCAGGTTATTATGGTGATGTCCCGTCCACTTCCTCTGTGTCCTTGTCCCAACCGAGATTAACCCCCGCCTTCCTTCTCAGGGGACCAATCTGTCTCAATTTGCCCGGGACTTTCCTAGCTTTGGTGCTGAAAGAGCCAGGACTGGGGACCTGTAGGTGCAAGGGAAACTGGGACAGTGGCTTCTCTACTCTGTCCATGATCCCCGCCTCCTGACACTTAACCCTGTGAGTTCTGGCTCCAAGATTCATCACTAGACAGGTCTCACTAATATGTCAGTCTATGAGGGCAAGGTACTGTTTCTACGGGGGAGTCCCAGCCAGTGCCGGGAGGGCTCTGTCATGCTAGTGAGAGTGTGGACTTGGCCTTGTTGACTGGACAGAGGGAATGTGTCTGTGTGTTATTCTTTGGGCATATTTGCAACGAGTGTAACGGAGCTGACATGCAGTACTTTTCGTGGACAAGTGTGTATGTTTACGCGTGATGTGTAATTCCTGAATTGTGGAAATGCATTGTCAAGTGCATGAGGAAGGCACCTGGTGGAAACGAACCTCTGTCCAATTGTTGATATCACTGAAGCCTCAGCACGTTGGCTATTTCACACCTTTTCTTTAAATGTGCCAACGAGGCTACTCGGCACCATGGGAAAAATGGCCTGCAAGACCACTGCTTGCAAAAGGAAGGCCATTTAAAGCCTCATAAATTCATATACATAGATATTTGAAATATATAGATTTCTACATGTCCATCTACGCCCCTGACATGGACTTACTCAAGACCATTTACCAAGAATGTTACATTTAATCCCTTTTTGAAAATGGGAAGACATGTTGATTTGGAAAGTGGATCCCCAATCATGCAATTAACAATGACATTAGTTCAACGAGGCAGGCTCCTGCCGTAAAGCAGTGTGCTGGGGGCGGAGGACAGACCCACAGCGTCAGAGAGGGATGGTTTCCTCTGTGAAAACAAAGCGGCATGAATGAGGGCTGCGTACGTGCGTCCTGAGTGATTTATAACACTTGAAATTTATTTTAAAAATGGTTGCATGGAAGGGAATAACAAAAGCTGGTTGCTATTCATAGAATTGGATAAAAGAACATGAATCTAAATATGGCCCCGAACAGCTGTCTCTTAAAAGGATCTTATTAGACCATTTATTTAAATTATTTCTTTAAATTTTTCTTTTTAGACAGTGCACTTAATCTTGCAAAGTGGCATTATAGATGTTAGCGTCATCGCTCCTCCCCCCTCACGGTTTCTCTGTTGGCATAACTCTTGGGCTCAACTTATCAATAACTTAGTTAATAACGGTGCTTATTTTTCATCTGCCTCCTATTATTAACTCTTTGTAATGAGCACAAAGACCACCGAGTTAAAAGGGATGTATTATTCCGAGGCTAAAAATACTTTGCTAAATTGCATAAACTCAACCATTATATATTTTTCCTCAAATGAAAAAAAAAAAAAAGCGAGAGTCAGAATTTATTAGAAAGCCAACGTAAATGGATGTCACCTTTGGTTTAAAGCATTAAAATGGGCTTTAATGCCTCTCCAACTCACTTAGCATTTCCGTGCACACGGAGAACACGTAGTTAGAAAGCAGTAGAGCACCTCGGAATAAAACACCCTTGCGTCATGATGATAACTAAAAGCATTGCACCCTATTTGGAATATTAACTGAGAGTGCCGTATTTTTCATGAATTAAAAACTGAATCAAGAAATTAAATTTATCCCGCTACCTTCTAGAATGGAAGGCCGGTGCCACAGAGAGCTTTAGGAAGAAGCCCGCCGTGGTTGGTGACATGGGGTTCAAAAATGACAGCTGACCGCTAACAACATGGGACCCCAAATGTTACCCACCCTAAAGCTTATCTGACTTTCATCTGTGGTTGCAGGCAAGCCCCTCAGCTTTGGCCACGGGTTTATCTACTCAATCACCTTTAATTTTCTCTTCCCGAGAACATTCGACTCCTCTAAGCCTCTTTTCCTCTGGACGATGGGGCAGATGATGCCCTGGTCCAAGACACGTGTGCCAATTTGAATTATGCAAACTTAGGTCGTTTCAGATAAAACATGGGCCCGGTTTCCTATGTCTCATCTGCATTTGAAATCATGGGAGGCAGGAAAGACATATTTTGAAATGTACAGACATGGATGGCGTCGGATTCTTCTTGTCCAGGGAACTGAACATGGGACGGATGCCTGGAAAAATCGACTTCCTGGCCGCCTCTGCCAGAATGAGCCATGAGCTGCGGGTGTTGAAAGGGGTGAGTTCACCAGGAATGGGGGCCTCAGAAAGCCATTGGGGACAGTGGGCACTTTCTGATTTGGCAAGAATGCCCGTGAGGCCATTCTGGCAGGCCGTGGGGCCAGGTGCAGCCAGCATTTCTGTGGGTCAGTGAGCAGCGCCCTGGGGGACCCGGGCGTGGGCTCCCCTGCAGAGGCCTGGAGGGCTTGTGGTTTCTCTCCTCATCCCCTCACCAGGTGACCACAGAAATCCCCCTCCCTTCCCTTCCTTTCCTTCCTTCCTTCCTTCCTTCCTTTCTTCCTTCCTTCCTTCCTTCCTTCCTTCCTTCCTTCCTTCCTTCCTTCCTTCCTTCTTTTTAAAATTTCTTTATTGATTAAGGAATTACATATGTGTCCTTATCCCTCTATTAACCCTCCCAACCCTCCTCCCACTCATGCCCTCCCCCTCTTACGCCCCCTCCCCGCCGTGTTCATGTCCATTGGTTAGGCTTATATTCATGCATCCAAGTCCTTTGGTTGATCTCTCCTCCTTCCCCCCACCCTCCCCTCCCTTTCCTCTGAGGTCCGGCAGTCTGGTCGATGCTTCTCTGCCTCTGGATCTGTCCCTGTTCATCCGTTTATGTTGTTCATTTGATTCCACTTTTCTAAAGACAAGGATCTGAGTTTACCCAGGGCTGGTGTCCCCTCAGAGTGTGGGTGCTCCTGGGAGGCAGCCAGAGTGGGGGACCCCTCTCCATCCCTTACCTCACTTTCCCAGCTACCTGAGCCCAGGGCCTGAGGAGGAACATTCCAACAGTCAAAAGGGACTGTTTTTCCAAAGTCAAGCTTCTCCCTTCTTTCTAAAACGAATCACTGTTTGCCTCGCCTTCCACAGACATTGCCCAGGGAGCACCCGCTTTCCCGGGAAGGACAGATAACCCTTCCAGTTATTTTAAAGATGATGAATCAGCACGTGGAAGAGGAAAGCCAGTCGGCTGGAGTTTGGGGGCACGTGGTCAAAACCCGAGATACATTTCCAGACCCGAATTTCACAGTGGGTTTGGATCCTCCTGTCTGCACCAGTGCCTGAGCCCGACATGAGATTTCTGGCCTGACATTTGGGACAGAGAGAGGGGATCTGTGCTGACTCTGCCACCTGCTAAAGCTGAGGAGAGCAGTTAATGATGGCGCAAGCCAGGCGCTGGGTTGGAGGAGGTGAGGGCTTTTAGAACAAAAACAGGCGAAACAGAATTGGAGACACACATTCATTGATGAGGAGATGTTTTTGTGCATGTGATGTGTGTTTTGAGAGAAAGTGAGAGCGAAAGAGAGAGAAAGAGAGAGAGAGAGAGAGAGAGAGAGAAGAGAGAGAGAGATCTTGAGAATCAAATTGTGTTTAACTTTGTGCATAGCGAATATTTTTCACAGTAACAAACGTTTCTGGGCTGTGCCTGATGTCCGTGTGAGTTTCTTCCTGTTGTGATGCCCCGTGTCTGTCTCCCCCCCCCCCCCGCCCCCCATGTGTGCCATTATTCCGGAATGTTAACGCTGGGCATACCAGAGGAGAAATCCTCGGAAAGTATCCGTAAAGCAAATAAGCTTTAATTAAATATCATTGTCGAGCATTCATCATGGCCGCGCCGCTCCCCCAGAAATAAGGGTGGATATTCGATTTGTTTTGATTGCGGGTACGTCTCCGCAGCGGCCCCGTGTCTGCGGCGCGGGTCTCCGGGCGGACCCGTCAGCAGGGCACCCTGGGCTGTGATTCGCAGGGAGGCTCTGCCGGTGTTTATTGTGCCCGATGCGGCGACAAATATTTTTTGAAAAGAGAAAGAATAGCTATCCACAAGCACCGCGTCAGATAGGGAGGGAGTTCGGCCTGTCACCTCCCCGTCCCCGTGTCCCCAGGTACAGGTGCGAACATTGTCATTCCAAGCAGGGAGCCGGGGCGATTTTCATCAGGATTTGAAAGAGGCACAAGCATGCTGCCAGTTGTCAGGGACAGCCCGAGTCTTCCTGGGAACTCCCAGGACCTGCACTTCCTGGGGAATTTTTCGTGGAAAATGGCCATCAATGCTAGAGGAGTTCTGCTCTGCCCTTGCAGGCTGCGCGGTGTCCTCTTGATAACCCCCCTGTTCTCGCTGCTTCCACTGCACCGAACCAAGAGTGTTCGCCAATGAACAGTCCACGCGCAGAACCCCTTATAACGGCCGCTAAGGAGAGCCAGGGTAGAGGTCACGTGTGGCAGTGGGAAAGGAAAAGGGAATTGGCATGTATGAAGCTCCTACTGTGTGCCCCTCCTGGCACGCTGTTTGAAGGCACTGCATGTCTGAGGCTCACAGCCACCTGGAAAGGAATTCTTGTGCTTTCCGTTTCCAGGTCAGAACAGACGATGGGGGGCTAGAGGGGCGCGTTCAAGGTTACCCAGCTGTTAGGCGGGGTTCCTGGAGCAGGACCCAGGCTCTCTGGACACCAAAGCTCTTTCCAATAAAGCGTCTGCTCCCTTGACAGCAAAAGGTTTGCTTTAGAAACGATCCTGGTGAATTCGGTGTCTAGGTAAGTGGCGGGAATGATGAAAAGCAATTTAAAGGGGGTTAAATAACAGAACTGTCAGGCACACTGGAGACAGGATGTGTAGGCAGGGTGTTGTCACCCTGTGTGCACCCCAGCTTTCCCTGACAACACTCTCTTCATCCAGTCCTGTCAGCTCCTGCATTGCATCCCAAAGTCAAGAAAGCTGGGAACAGAGATGAACTAGGACAGTCCCCTTCTTCCAGACCCCAGTGATCTCTCCTCAGGGGAGGCAGGCACACCCATCCATCCCTTTACCTCTCCATCCATTCACCACCAGGTGTCTACTGAGTACTCACCCCTGCTGTAAGTGGTAAGAGCTGAGCGATGACTTGCTCTGGCCCTGTTTACAGACCATAGAAGAAGCAGACAGGCGAGTACATGTGACCACAGATATGACCCAGTCCTGGGGATGGGAAAGGACAAGTGTTAGGAGAGTCGTAGCAGGGGCCACGGGGAGGATGGGTGGTATAAGAGAGACTTTCTGGGAAAAGTGCCTAGGAATTGACCAGAACTGTGAGGGTGGGTGGGAGGCAGGGTGCTGGTGTGGGTGGGGAGGCTGAGATGGCGATTCTCAGGTGGAAGCAGTGGGAGGGGGAGGTATGTAGTGGCTCCAACAGGTGGCCTTGCTAGGTCTTTCCAAATGTAGTAGCCCCTGGGGCCTCTGTGAAGCAATTTGGACTGGGGGGAATCATGGTCAGTGGGGTGTCTCAGACGGATGCTCCTATTAGGGGCATGGACTGCGATAGACATAGATGTGGTTGTTATGGGCTTAATTATGCCCCCCTCAATTCATATGGTGAAGTCCTAATCCCCCATATCTCAGAATGGGACAGTATTTGGAGATACAATTTTTAAAGAGGTATTTAAGTTAAAATAAGGCAGTATGTATGGGCCCTAATCCAATAGGACTGGCGGCTTTATAAGAAGAGGAAATGAAGGCACAGACACACACAGACTGAAGGGCGACCACCTGAGAATGCAGAGAGGGAAAGAGAGGTATCTCTGGCGTCCCTTCCTCTCTTTGTAAGGACACAGACATATTGGATTAAGGCCCCACCCTTATGACCTCCTGCCGCCTTTATCACCTCCATGAAGGCCACAGCACGTGGGTCATTCTGGCAGAGGCGGCCAGGAAGTCGATTTTTCCAGGCATCGGTTCCGTGTTCAGTTCCCTGGACAAGAAGAATCCGACGCCATCCACGTCTGTACATTTCAAAATATGTCCTTCCTGCCTCCCATGATCTCAAATGCAGATGAGACATAGGAAACCGGGCTCATGTTTTATCTGAAACGACCTAAGTTTGCATAATTCAAATTGGCACACGTGTCTTGGACCAGGGCATCATCAGCCCCATCGTCCAGAGGAAAAGAGGCTTAGAGGAGTCGAATGTTCTCGGGAAGAGAAAATTAAAGGTGATTGAGTAGATAAACCCGTGGCCAAAGCTGAGGGGCTTGCCTGCAACCACAGATGAAAGTCAGATAAGCTTTAGGGTGGGTAACATTTGGGGTCCCATGTTGTCAGCGGTCAGCTGTCATTTTTGAACCCCATGTCACCAACCACGGCGGGCTTCTTCCTAAAGCTCTCTGTGGCACCGGCCTTCCATTCTAGAAGGTAGCGGGATAAATTTAATTTCTTGATTCAGTTTTTAATTCATGAAAAAATACGGCACTCTCAGTTAATATTCTAAAGGTAGTCAGTCACACTGAGACTGAGGATTGGGGCTTCAACAGAGGAACCCGCAGGTGGTGCACAATTTAATCCATAATAATGTGAGGGCATGAAGCGGATAAATGGTGATGGAGAAAACTATAATGATAAAAGCGTAATATGCTACCGAAACCGGTTTGGCTCAGTGGATAGAGCCTCGGCCTGCAGACTCAAGGGTCCCGGGTTCGATTCTGGTCAAGGGCATGTACCTTGGCTGCGGGCACATCCTCAGTGGGAGGTGTGCAGGAGGCAGCTGATCGATGTTTCTCTCTCATCGATGTTTCTGACTTTCTGTCCCTCTCCCTTCCTCTCTGTAAAAAAGTCAATAAAATATATTTAAAAAAAAGACAAATCACTTAATAGGCAATTATTTAAAATAAATAAGTAAATAAATAAGTAAATAAATAAGTAAATACATACATAAAAGCGTAATATGCTAATTAGACCAGACGTTCTTCTGAATGTTCTTCCAGACGAGATCTTCTGGATGAAGCCTGGCCTGCAAGAGAAGCCCGGTCCCAGCTGCCAGAAGGAAGCTGGTGCCAGCAGCCGGGGGAAGGAAGGCCTACTCTTGCACAAATTTCGTGCATCAGGCTTCTAATAAAATATAAATAAATACAATAGTGTGTTTCCCTTATTTCTTCCTGTGAAAACTCTTGGGAGTGGACAGTCTTACTCTCTTACCCTGCCTAGCCTGAGCGGGAAGCTGAAGCTCAGGGTGCCAGAGCCCTTAGGAGGCCGGGCAGGGCTTCCCTCCTCGCTCTGTCTGGGTTCCAGGCCCACACGCATAACTACTTTTCCCCGTGGAAGGCTGCAGGCCCCTGGTCAATGGGCCATGAACAAAGTTTGCAACATCTTCCGCCTATTACTATGTATTCTGTTTAATCAGATGTAATAAGGTTTGTGGAAGCGGTAAACTGAAGTGACTTTCAAGTAGGAACTGTATTTAGCACCGTTAATTGAATCAGTCTAGTTAGTTCGAATAGAACAGTGGCTGTTTGCCCCGTAATAAGGAAATTGAGTTTTTCATAAGACTGCTAATTCATGTCCTGTTACACTATGCAGAACATGTCACAGGCGTGTCCTGAGTCCCCTTGCAGGCAAGTCATAATACTCTCAGTACCTTCAGGCCCAATTGGTGTGAGGGGACAGCAAGGGACCCTCGGCTACTGAGTCAGGCTGGATGCACATGACCACGTTGACTCCTCTCTGTGCTAATGAGCATGGGCTACCAGTGGGGAAGCTAAGTCTCATGGAGGAAGAAGGTTGAGCAACACTCTGGCATGTCTTGCCCCTCCAGTAGCCATTCCCTCTTCTGATAATTGTGCACAGTCCCCTGGCTCCCACTGATTGTCACCAGAAGTCACCCCATTTCTCGGTCATGATTGGTTTGCAAGCTGATCTTCTCAGCTAGACCAGAAAGTGTCTAAGCACAGCACTCAGCACAAGGCCTGGCACACAGTAGGTGTTCATTAAATGTGCACTGAATGTAGTCTTCCACGCAGCCACTGTTTCTGACTTGCAGGCCAGCCCTGTACTGAGCTGGCATTTGTTACCTTCTGAGACCACTGAGAACTCCTGGGAGCACATGGAAGGGCAATGGTGTGGAGGGACTCACAGCGAGGTGGCCTCTCGCTGAGGTGGGAGCCTTTCCTACCGTCTGGACTCCTCAAGACCCTAAGTGGAAGGACAGGAGGGCCCGACCTCCACTCATCAGCTTCCGACATGGGCAGATCCCCAACCATAGGCTGGAAACCGGAGGTAGAGACCAGACTTCTGGAAGCCCAAGATGCTGGAATTCATTGATATTTAAAAACACTTTCTGCCCTTTTTCATTATACAGTCTAACATTTAGAGACTCCAAAATCACTACTTATTAGTACACTATAACTTGGAGAGCTTGGAAGTGGTGCTGGAAAGAAAAACACTGCATTAAGAAGCAACAGTCGGAGGCAATGCATATGGTAAATAGAGAATTCTCCATAAACCACTCAAACCTCTTGGCCTGGCCTTTCGCTAAAGAATTGCAGCCTGCTGGTGAGAAATGCCGCCCCTGTGAATTCTACAGTGGCCGCTCTCAAGGTTCCGCAAACATTTGATTATGTATATGGTACCATATCTTGATTGCTTTTTGCAAGTGTTGTCTCCCCAGCTCATTTTAATAGGACAGGTTTATCCGAGATCTGTAGCCCCTTTCACTGCCTCGTCTTGGTCTTGGAACGTAGTAGATACTTTAAATGTACTGTATAAATTCATTGGGAAAACTGGGGAAGGATTAGTTTAACTTTTTTTTAACTTCTTAGTTATTCTAAGATACATTTCTGGGAAAACCTCTTTGAAATGCCTCCATGTAGCAATAAAGAGAATATGTTTTTTAAAGAATAAATTTATTTTTATATTAATACAGAGGCATGGTAAATGAAATTCATGCACAAGGGTGTGTGATCCTCAGCTCAGCCTGAACCCTTGCCAATCTGGGACCCTTCAAGGGATGTATGACTGCCTGTTTAGGCCTGATCCAGGTAGGATCAGGTCTAAATGGGCACTCGGATATCCCTCTTACAATCCAGGACTGCTGGCTCTCAAATGCTTGCCTGCTTGCCTTCCTGATTGCCCCTAACTGCTTCTGCCTGCCAGCCTGATCACCCCCCAACCACTCCCCTGACAGCCTGATTGATGCCTAACTGCTCCCCTGCCAGCCTGGTCACCCCTAAGTGGCCTCCCCTGCTGGCCTTGTGCCCCCCAACTGCTCTCCCTTGCAGACCTGGTCCCTCCCAACTGCCCTCCCTTGTGGGCCATCTTGTCACAGCCATCTTGGGTGCAGCCATCTTTGACAACATGGGGGCAGCCATCTTGTGTGTTGGAGTGATGATCAATTTGCATATTACTCTTTTATTATATAGTATAACAATGCTATGTAACATTTTGTAAAGCAGAGGTAAGAAAAGAAAGACCATTCATGATGGCTCAGCTGTGCAAAGGCTGTTGTTGGCTGTTCAGTGTGTTTCTTATCTGCCTCTTGTCCACCTACCTGCTGTGGCATGCTGTCCTAGGTCTAAATGCCTCGGTGTCTGCGTGTCACGCTTAATGTTACAGTTCGGGTCTTGTGGTTTAGACTTGCTAAATGATTTCTTTGACCTAGACAGTGTGGCTTCATAGAAGCATGAGGAGCTGGAGGGCCAGCTTTTGGTGTGGGAAGCAATTGATCCTGAGTGAGTCATTTCCTTCAAGCCTCAGTTCAGGCGTCTGTCCAACAGAAGCTGCAAACCATCCTTGCTTTCCTGGAGGCTCTGTCTGTGCAGATGGTGGCCCCAATGGGAAAGACGCAAAAGCTTATGGGATCCAAAGAGGCCGCTGTGATCCTTTAGGAGACCTTTAAAGAGGCAAGTGATGGGGAAAAGAACCAACTAAACATGAACATCAGGGAGTACGAAGATATATATTCTAAAGCAAGAGGAGCGTCCATGGGTGAATAATGGCCCCTGACTTTTTTCTTCTCTTTCTATTTGTTATTTTTTACTTCATCTCGCCTTTGTCATTACACTTCTTATAGAAAATCTTTTTTAAATTTTATTTTAACAATCTAATAGCGAAGCACTGATGTGGAGATCTGTTTAGCCCAGTGGTTGGCTAACTTGTTAGTCAACAGAGCCAAATATCAACAGTGCAATGATTGAAAATTCTTCTGAGAGCCACATTTTTAAACTTAAACTTCTAATGCCACTTCTTCAAAATAGATTCTCCCAGGCCGTGGTATTTTGTGGAAGAGCCACACTCAAGGGGCCAAAGAGCCACATGTAGCTCTCAAGCTGCAGTTTGCCGACCACTGGTTTAGCCAGAGAAGAGGAACAGGTGAAGCTTTTGTTTTAAAGCGATGCGCTGTGTTTAAAAACTATGTTTCTGTTGCTAATTCACAGGCCACATTGGTGCCTATAAGGTGAGTTTAGAGAAAAAGGGCATTTTTAAGGCATTATTACATGGCATCTGTTGAGAAAGGGCAATTGTGTTCTTTTAGGCATCAGTGAATCAATTTTAGGTTAAATGGTGGCGTATGGAGTTCTGATTATTAGTATTTTTATTAAAAATCCAATATATATGATTTTGCAAACAGAATTTATTTGCATTAGAATTGGATGGAGTAGGCAGGGATGAAACCAAATATATGACCCAAAGCAAATGCCAATAATATGAAGCTGGGAGGCTCCTCAATCCATGTGGATATGGGCCAGTTACCCCACCTTACATTTACAGGGTGTAGGACAGTACATGACACAGGATCAGAACTCAGTACAATTACCTGCTATTATCATTATTTTGTTTTTTAATTTTTATGCAAGGACATTTTCCCATTGGTTTTTAGAGAGTGGAAGGGTGAGGGAATGACAGAAATATTGATGAGGGAGAAACACATTGACCTGTTGCCTCTTGCACATGCTTCAGGCCGGGATGGGAGGAGCCTGCAACCCCCCTCAGGTCCATGTTTTTTACTAGAAGTGAACCTGGGACCCTTTGGTTCACAGGACGATGCTCTATCCACTGAGCCAAACCAGCTAGGACCCTGTTATTGTTGTCGTCGTCATCATCATCATCATCATCATCATCGTCTTGTCTTTATTCGGAAAGCATTTTGAGCCTGCCATTCAGCAAAGGGACCGAAAGGCAGTGCGAGAGGGAGCTGCTGCATTCCCTTCTTTACGAAGAGTCATTAAAAGGTGCCATTGCCAGGACTGGCAGCTTCATTAAGGAGTCTGTTGATGATGGTAATGAGGCTGGCACATTTGGGATTCCGATTGACACTTCTCAAGACAGAGGCAGAAGCCGGGCTGGTGCAGCAGTGCCAGGATATGGCTCGAGATCCGGGGAGGGCTGGGAGCTTGCGAAGGCGCGTGGAGAGAAGCCGGGTGGGAGTTTGGGGCCCCAGGGCCTGCTGAGCTCATTCTTGTCTTTCTGGAGCCTTCATGCTCAGCGTTTCACTGCTCTGAGTCTCCGTTTCCCAAGCCGTAGCAGAGACACCTGCTCAGCTCTGAGGTGGCCCTGAGGAAACGGAGTCCTGGGGGCTTGGGCTCCCCGTAGGCATTGGGGCCAACACAAGAGAAGCAGAAAAGGAGGCTTGTCAAAGGAGATGTCAGCATCACATTTCTGTTCTAGATGATGGCATTGGAATTGGTGTGGATGAATCACAGGGGAAGCCTGGGGACCAGGAGGAACACTTTGTCATAACGCTGGTGGCAGATGGTGGGTGTGGGGTAGGCCTGTGGCTGGGAGGGAGGGGGTTGGACACGGCCACCACCCTCACCCAGAGTATGAGGATCGTTTCCCCATTAATGATGTTCTTCATCCTGTACAGAAGCAAAGCTTCATGGGAAGAAGCAGTGAAGGATCCCCTGAGCCCAGATGCCCGACAAGACTGAAGTGTGGCAGTGTGGGTACCAGGACACGCCCGTCTGTAACCATGAGCACTCAGGGCACCTGGAAGCAAGCAAGCCAGAGCATCTGTGGGTTGTCTTCGAAATCCTGAACACGGTTCTGGATTGACCTTCCCTCTTCCTCCCTTTCCTCCCTATCTGATGGGCTTTTTTTTTTTTTTTAATATATTTTATTGACTTTTTTACAGAGAGGAAGGGAGAGGGACAGAAAGTCAGAAACATCGATGAGAGAGAAACATCGATCAGCTGCCTCCCACACACCCCCTGCTGGGGATGTGCCCGCAGCCAAGGTACATGCCCTTGACCGGAATCGAACCCGGGACCTTTCAGTCCGAAGTCCGACGCTCTATCCACTGAGCCAAAAACGGTTTTGGCTCCCTATCTGATGGGCTTTTGCCTTCTTTCCGTTTTCCATTCAAGCCATGTTTATTCATGTCTGCTTTGGGCTAGACACCAAGAGGACACACAGCCAGCTTGGGGCCCTGTGGGTCCACCGTTGGGAGCCACTGGCTGAGACTGAATGCGCCCAAAGCAGCGCCATGCCTGCAAGTCTGAAGCACAAGGGGTCTCCCCTGTGAAGAGGTCTCACTCTATAAAGCAATCATGATGGTATCGGATTTTAAATGGGAGCCGTCACTCAGGGTGGTTTTAAAGATCGATCCCCGTTCATCCTTCTGCCGCTGCGACACCTGTCAGTCAGGCCGTGCTGCCTCGTGGCCTTCTTGGATTCAGATGGGAAGGTGTTTAGGGAATAGGCTTGCACTCAAAATGAAAATAGGTGTTTTACTCTCCCTCTCCACGCGATTACTCCTAGATGGATGTCTTACTATACTTAAGGGTCTGTCAGCATTTACATTAAGAAACCTTCTTTTCCAAGGCTTAAAATGCCATTAAAATCTGTTCGACTGGGTTGTTCAAATGGTCAAATTATCCAAATTTCTTTTTTAAAAAAATCCATTTGGCTCTTTACTCATTGGTGAAAAGAGGCGCATCGATGTCGAGTCTTGGTTTCTGAAGCCCTGAAATGTTTCCAAGACTAAGATGTTGACACTTTTCCCTCCCAGAGTGGGTGTCTCTGGCCGTTTTGAGTTTTCTCTGTAAAAGCCCTTTTTGTTTATAAGGAGACTGCTGTGGATTGGGGCAGGGGTCAGGGTTGCATGGGGGTATTTTCAGGATCCTTGGTGCTTTGGGATGTTTGAAGAGAGAGAAGAGAGCGAAAGGGTGCTGCGTGTTACTGGATGCCAGCAACTGTGCCTGGATTAAAACATCACCTCAAGTAAATGGCACAACAGCCCTGGGAGGAAGAAACTCAGCTCCTCTTTACAATCGAGGAAACTGAGTTTCTGAACCAATATGGTTTAGACTTGTGGCCAAGATCAGCAGCCAAGCCCATGACCTTTGCACTCTACCACACCCATCACCATAATTCTCTGAGACACTCGTGCTTATCTGGAAGGTCAGTCAAGACTCCAAATCGAAATCAAAACATCTAAGAGCCTTCACTAAGTCCAGTGGTTTTGATGGAACTTGATTTTCCCAAAGTTGGTCTTACTCTTGGCAAGCCACCGTCCCCCTCCCTCCCTCATCGAAAAACATTCACTGAGCATGGACTGTAATGAGCGCAATTGTCACCACACTTAAATCACTGTATTGACTTATGCAGTAATTTGCAATTAATAACTTCTGATTAGAGCTGTCACACACGTCATTCGGTCTGTGAAGGAGCCCTGTGTAACCTCTTGAAGCTGAGATCCTGTTGTCCTAGGATGATTCCAGCTCCAAAAGCTCATCCTGGTGATCAAGCAAATTAGCCATAGTTCCATCTTCCATGCTCTGAGATGTTCTTGTTCGGATGGCAGTAGGTATGGCCACTTTGTGCAGGGGACATATCTGGCCTTGGCCGCTGAGCAAGGCTTTCACTGTGCATCCACCCCACTGACCTTTGGGGAGATTTCTCTTAATTTCTGTTATTTTTCTGATCAATTCTGCATGACTGGCCAATTAAGCATTCTCTAAATATTACAGTTACGTTTTTTATATTGACAGTGCCCTGTTCTGCATGCTTTGTATCTTCTGGAATAGGAATGGAGGGTGCTCAACAAATCTTTATTGAACTAATAGGTGACCGAATGAACTGGAAAGAACATTACCCTTCTCCTCCGCCCCCATCAGGCCTATTCCGATGCTTTTGTCTTTTGAGGCTCTGGCTGCAAGGCCATTTCTGCAGGAGGCATCCTGTAGTCCCCCAGGCTACCCAATTCCACTCTGCCTTCATCTGTTTAGGTACTTAAGCCAAAGTGTGCTTTTACTGCATTGTGAGTGGTCGGTCCCAGTGCGTGGCACATACTGCTGTTCATGTACAACATGAATGGGTGAATGGATGCCTTCTTGATGCGTCTACTTCTTCACTGTGGTTTTTCTAATAAGCTGGGCACTTCGGGGAACTCTCAGACTGAGGCAGCATTCAATTTATCGTAACAGCCACTTTAAATGACAATAATTTTATTAAAACATTCCATGTAAATCGTGGCAGGACTCATTCTTTCACTCACAGGAGCTGGCTGGAGCTGTGTGTGCTGATAGTGTTTCCTCACCTGAAACTCCGGTAGACATTTGGTGACTCAGCTTCTGGTTTTAGGTCGAGGCAGGTGCTCCAGGGCCAGCAGAATGTGACAGGCTCCATGAAGCAGTGGTTTGGAGGCTGGGAGCATGGACTTTGGGTTGAGAGATATGCATGTGTTATCTATTGCTGCATAACAAACAACCCCCCAGCTTCCCAGCTTGAAGAGACGTACGTTTACAACCTGACAGAGCTGTGGGTCGGGATGCAGTGTGGCTTACCTGGCTGCCTCTCATTCAGTGTCTCTCACAAAGCTGAAAGCAAGGTGTTGGCTGGGACCACCGTAGCTTCAAGGTGGGGTTGGGGAGAATCCTGTTCCGAGCTCACTCACATGGCTGGTGGCAAGAGTCAGTTTCTCACAGGCTGTTGGGTCAAGAGCATCAGATGGGGCCTTGATTCTCAACGTACATCTTAAGGAACGTCAATTCCCCATAGACCTTTCTGTTGAGATTACAGTGTAAAACTCACCTTCCTCTCACTGACTATTGGTCAGAGACATCGGTTTCTTGCCACATGGGTCTCTTCTGCTCACTAAGGCAGCTTGCTTCCCTCAGTATGAGGAGAGAGAGAGAATATGCAAGACAGAAGCCACAATCTTGTAAGCAAATCCCAGAAGTGCTATCCCGTTGCTTCTGTTGCATGTTTATTCATGAGCAGTAAGTCCAACCCACACTCCAGGCGTGGGCACTGCACAGCGTGAATACTCAGAGGTGGCGGTCATTGGAACCATCTTAGAGGCTGTCAGTCATAACATGCCCAGGTAGGGACTCAAGCATTTTCTTTTCATCTCTGAAGGTCTTTAGAAATGCTACCGAACTCTTCTTAGAATCAGATTCTCCAACAACCCAGGGATGTCCATTTTAGAAGGTGCTTGATAGGATGGAAATGGTTTTGGTGGGACACATAACAGGTGCTTGCTAATGGGTCCTTAGAGCTGTTACCAGGTGAATAAACCTTAGCAAATGCCAGGGGTCTTGCTCCTCAGTCTACAGCCTATGGAACAGCAGCTCCTGGTGGGCCTTTCTGTTGAGAACAGTCTCACAGTTTCAGATTCACCTGATAACCAGTGACTTCTGTGTCTTCGTTTTGTTTTGTTTTTAATATATTTTATTGATTTTTTTTTTACAAAGAGGAAGGGAGAGGGATAGAGAGTTAGGAACATCAATGAGAGAGAAACATCTATCAGCTGCCTCCTGCACGCCTCTTTCCGGGGATGTGCGAGCAAGCTAGGTACATGCCCTTGGCCAGAATTTGAACCTGGGACCTTTCAGTCCACAGGCTGACACTCTATCCACTGAGCCAAACCAGTTAGGGCAATGTGTGTTTGTTTTTTCTCTGGAAGATGGTTTATGGGAGTGAGGAGAGTGTGTCCCAAAGTCTTGAGATGGGGTGGTGGTCACATTCTTCTGGTTTGGATGGCTGGTCAATAAGTATTCACCCCAGGTTTCTCCCATGGAGGGCAATTTACCTTCCATCCCGTTGACTTGGACTTGGCCAGTGACTTGCTTTGCCCGGTAGGATGCTTGTGGACATGACATGAGCGGAGCCTTGAAGAGCACGTCCTCAGAGGAACTCACCTTTTGATGCGTCTGCTGACAACCTGAGCAGGGCTTGTCCTGAGTAGCTCACTGGCCCCCGGAAGGAGGAGAAAGAAACCCTTCGAGCAGATCCACTCAGCCAGGCTCAGATTTAGGACTCGAGGCTCTCTACCCTGCTGACTTGCAGACTCACAAGCGTGTGAAAAGCGATTCGGTATGCACACCTGAGCTTTGGGCTGGGCTGGGGTGGCTTCAGGAGCTGCAGGTGGCTCAGGGAGGCTGGGGTTGAAATAGAAATGTGAAAAGTGGTCAAGGCGAAGCTGAAGAGAAGCAGGGCCCAGATCCCCTTGGGCTTGGAGGGTCAGAGTGAAGGTTTTGGTGTTTTCTCTCAATGCGCTGGGGAGCTAGGGAAGGCTGCAGCCGGGAATGGCATGTGGAGAGCACCCTGAAGAAAGATGAGAGTTTCTCTCCCAGAAACCCACACCTGTGCATGAGCGTTGCCTCTGAGTGGTAAGCAACCCCATCCCTTTGCTGCCTCTCCAGTTTCTATCTCCAGGTTTGCAGATGGAGCTCAAATGCTTCCTTCCTATAAAGTCCTATATGGACGTGTCACCACTTTCTTCCCTTAATTCCCAGCAACTTTGTCCTTTTCTTAAAAAAACCTCACCAAAGGTGAGGGTATGTTTATGAGATAGATAGATAGATAGAGAGAGAGAGGGAGGGAGAGATATGAGAGAGAAACACTGAACATTGAGTAGCCTCCTGTATGCGCCTCACCTGGGGATTAAACTCACAACCTAGGGATGTGGCCGGGCCAGGAATTGGCCCCTCCCCCTTTGTTGTATGAGGCAATGCTCCAACCACCTGAGCCACCCAGTCAGGGCTGTGCTTTCTTCCTTTCTTTTTGGCCGGGACCTGGCACCCAATGCCACCTTGTTTTAGGTCTGGCTCTGTCCTAGAGTGGGGCATTCTGAGGGCAGGCATTGCGACTGAGTATTCCTGCAGATGTGTCTCGTGTCCACAGCCCTCTGCTTCCCTGCGGAGAGGCCTCACTCAGTATTGCGTGCATGAATAAAGAGCAGCCTCGCTGCCCTGGGTGGTTAATTATCACCCAGCAGATGATTCAACCTGCCTGACTCCAGCCTCCCCACCTGTGAAAGAGGAATAATAGCGGTCCCCTCCCTGGGTTGTGATGAGGACTCAACAGGCTAGTATGGATTGAGCCATCCCTGGGAATCAGTAGGCATTCAAAAATGTTAGATCTCACGTGTTGGAAAGCCTGCTAATAAAAGTCCCATAGGAACTGTGTCCTTTAACTCTGCAGATACCTCCTGAGTCAGCTGTCGTTAAGGTTTCCAGTATTTCATTTACATTTGTTATTACCAGCCAAGGGGACTGAGAACTCAAAAGGTGGAATTACTGGCCTAAGACACTACCGCTGAACCAGGACTTGAACCCACCTCTGTTTGCACTCAAAGATGAGCTTTTTGGCCGCTACATTGTCCTGTCTCATGACAGGTAACCATCTTCAAAGCACTCACCTGTCCGGGGAGATGAGCTTTGTGAGCCCTACGTGCAAAGGCCTAGCCAGGGTCTGGGGCCTGAGGAGCTCCCAGCACAGGTGGTCTGGCTATCAGCACATTGGCCACAGGTCCCCTCCCAGTAGACAGTTTAGCTTTGTACCTGCTAGTCCACTCCTCTGGCCCCAGAATAAGTACAGGGGGTGGTTGTGCTTTCTTCTGAAATTGTGATACATTATGTAGTAATAGCCTTCATTAAAGCAAAGCTTACTCTACATTTCTTCCTCTGGAGAATTAATCTTGAATTGTGCTGTCTTGACTTAGGGGAGGCCTTCGGGAATGGGCCTACATCCCTTGCAAGAGAGTTAATCACCCTACAAATGACTTAACCTGCCTCTTAGGGCTTCCACTGGAGACGAAAAGCAAGAATGCAAATGAAGTGACTCAGACCAGCATAGGCATTATTGAGCCCCACTGGCCAGTCCTCCTGGCCTGAGACTGACGACCCCCATGTTGGTCTTCTCACCCCCTGGTTCTCTCTTCTTGCAGCTTGTGGGTTTCCAGGCTCTCTGTGGAGCTCTCTGTCAAATGCCACCTTGAGGATCCCCCAAAGTTTAATTCACCCCACAATGAAGGGCAGCATGTCCCTTGCTCGACCTCCACATTCTCATCAAGGGGGTTACTCTAGGAAGCTAGGAATGTACTCACCCCTCCATGGGGACCCCAGAGGGGTGCCCTCGAAAATATGCATCCGTGTGGCTGGTCTCTGACTGCTTTAAAAAATTTTGTTGTTGTTGCTGCTATAATTGTGTAGGTTTATAAAAATGTCCTGTCTTGGCCAGCACCTAAGCCACTGCAAGATGCCAGTTTGTGATTGCTCCTCTAATCTTTCTCTCTCCCCACCCCTGAATCTAGACTGTGGATTCTGGATCCACAGAAACCACTTTTCTTACTAATCTGTTGACTTCTTTCCTGTGGGGAAGGGAAGGAGCAGAACTTGATTTGATGGATTTCCCAGAAAGCCACTGCGGAAGGGCTGCCAGAGGGCGAGGCTGTCCAGAACCTTTATTTCCAAGTGAGGCAGCGAGACCCAGAAGGCCAGTGAGCGCCCACGGTCCTGGTGTGAGGAGTCGGATTGCAGCGAGGAGCAGGCGACCTTCCTTCCTGGGGTCCGTGGATCAGGTAGGTGACGGGAGGCAGCCTGCTTCACCTGTGGGCCCGGCAGGAGCATCTGCAGACCGTTTCCCACGCATGAGCTCGCTGAGGCTGCCACAACATGGTGCTGCAGGTGGGGCGGTCAAACAACAGGATGGATCTCCTCACAGTTCTGGAGGCTGGAGTTCAAGGCCAAGGCTGGCTTCCTTCTGAGGGCCTCTCTGGCTTGTATGTGACTGTCTTCTCCCTCCCCGTGTCTCCCCACGTCTCTTCTAATCTCTACTTCTCTAAGGACACCAGTCCCATTGGATGAAAGCCCACCCTAACGACTCATCTTCACTTCTTCAGTCCTTTAAAGACCTTTCTCCAAATGTGGCCATGTTCTTAGGGACTGGGGATTAGGACTTGAACCCAGGAATTGGGATGACACAATTCAACTCATAACCTTTGCCCTCTGCACTTCCCCAGATTTATGTCCTTCCTGTGTGCAAAAATGCATTTATCCCATCCCCAAAGCCCTAAAATCTCAACCCATCTTAGTCCGGACTCTCATCTAATTATCCCTAGTGTCAGGGTTGGTGAGAATCCAGTGATAGTTCAGCCTGAGGCGGAATTTCCCTCCCTCAGAGAGCCTTTGCAATCAGATAAGTTTCCCAAATACGATAGTGGGACAGGCATGGGCGAGACATTCCCGCTCTGAACGGGAGGAATCAGAAAGAAGAAAAGGTTTCCCCAATACCAAGCATGCCCCAAATCCAGCACGTGAAATGCCATTTGATTTTCAGGCTCAAGAACCATCCACTGTGGTTCCAGGCTTTGTCTGCTGGGCCCACTGGGACCATCTGGGTCCCACCTAGGAGCTCCAGGAGGGCCTGTAGCCATTTCTCACCGTCGCCCTGGCCAACACCTGCTGCTTTCCTGAGAAGCCGCTTGTGCCACAAAGAGCTCAGGCACATCAACTGGTCCAGTTCTCTCAGCACAGCCCTAAGAGGCCAGCTCGGCGACTGGCGAGCATCTCCATCCCGCAGAGGAGGAAGGGGAGACACAGGGAGGTGCCCCTTGTCCAGGACCACAGAGCTTTCCAGTGTGCTTGCTGGGATCCGATCCAGGCAGCCGACCCCCGAGTCTTTGCCCAGTCAGACCTTAGCGTCCCAGGTGGGGCTCTCCAGCATTTGGTCCTCTCTGACCTGCAGCGTCAGAGCTAGGCGCTAATCTGTTTATGTGTTAACTAGAGGCCCGATGCACGAAATTCGTGCAAGAGTTGGCCTTCCTTCTTTCGGCTGTTGGTACTGGCTTCCCTCTGGCACCCAGGACTCGGGCTTCCCTCCAGCCACTGGCAGGCACCCGGGACCTGCCTGGGCTTCCCTCACGGCCTCGGCTTTGTCTGGAAGGTCATCCTTCCGGACGTCCAGTCTAATTAGCATATTGCCCTTTTATTATTATAGATTCCTCCACCCCCAGAGGGAGTTCAATGGGTGAGAAATCCTTTCCGTAACTTTCTCTGTGTTCCCATGCCTGGCACACGCTACGCTCAATAAATATTTATTGGTGATGAGAGAAGGGGAGGGGATTGTGAACAAAACAGACTGATTTAAAGTCAAAATCACCTTAGAAGGGCCTACGTGGCAGGATTTGATGGCCTCGGCCCTCCCAGGAGCCCCTGGAAACTTCCTCTCGTTTGGAACAGACCGCTTTGCTTCTATCCAACCAATAATTAGTGTCTGGAAGTGAAGTCTATTCCACAAGGAACAGAATGCCTCAGAGGTTGTATGCTGTCATTTATAAGTCCGGTGACCCGCTGCCCTGCTGTGATTCACGGAGCCAAAATAAATGATCTGCTGAAAAAAATATTAACAATCATTCCACCGGTAGAACCTCTTAATTCCTGCTATGCGTGTCAGCATATTATGACTGGAAGCCATCAGCTCTCTCAGGCTCTCCACGCTGCATGAGAACTATAGGTTGGGAAAGATTCTGTAGCGAGGCCTCCTCCTCCCCTGGCAAATTTAACTATTTCTTTCCTTGCTATATATATATATATATATATATATATATATATATATATATATATATATATATAATATTTATATTAATGTCCATGCTTCCAGGAATGCCTCGAATACACGGACCTCCCTCCCTCGATAAACGGGGGTAAATCCACGGTGGTACTTTTCCCCCAAAGCCGCTGTCCATTTTACCGGACGTAATGAGATTCGACAGCGGACAGATGGGATGCAAGATTATTTTTACTTGGCAGAGTGCATCAAGCACGGGATGACTTTACGGAAAGAACGTTAGCACCGTGTTTTCCAAAAGCAAACTACATCGCCTCCCCTCCGCGTGGGTAAACAACCTCACTGCCGAGTGGAACTTGTTGCATTGCCCCGGAAATGGGGATTTGGTGACATGCTATTCAGTTAAGTGGACATGTTGCAGTCATCATGTGCGCTTGCCTGGGATCCTGCAGCAAGTAGGAGTTATCGATCCCGCAGGGACTACACGTGTTTCTGAGACGCGGCGTGGCAAGCAGGGAAACCGAGTTCCCCTTGACATTGTGAATAGATCAGTTTCGAAATGTATGCAACCCGCGCCCCGCCAATCACGAATAAAAGCTCAGAGAGGATGGAGTGTCTGCACTGAATGACTCATCCTTTCCCTGGTAAAAAGCCTTTCACTGGAGACTGACCGGGGAATTTTAAATCTCTCATTAGCTGTAAGTCCTTGCTCAAAGTGTCCCTAAATGGGATTAAGCCCTCGCTGCTCAGGTTTCCTGAAAGGCCTGCCCCTTCCACCCACTCCGTGACTGAGACGGCGGCTCAGGCTGTGTTTTCAGGAGGAAGGGGTGGGTTTGCCCAGAATCGCTGTTCCAGACGCCAGCGTCTCATCCCTAGGGGTCAGCTTCTTTGTCACGATGACTTATTTCATCTCTCTGTGGAAAGATCTGGCTTGGGGACAAGTGCGTCCAAGTGGACCTGGTGACTGCGCTGGAACCTCCATGCCGGGAGGGGACTCTGGTTCCTGAGGAGACTGGACACAAGCCCCTGCCCTATCCCAGGGGTTACTTCTCACCCCTGGGGCTGCAAGGGCTGGGTGGGGGGTGCTGGCGCTCTGGGCCCGATTCAGACACTCCGGATGGTTACACAAGCATCCTACCCACTCCCCTCCCTCTCTTCCTCACCTTCTTTGTCCTTTCTTTCAGTCTACAAGCATTTGTGGGGTAAATATTTTAAGTGTCTTGAACATCTTCCCTGTAGAAGTTTAACTCTTCTTGTTTTAAAAAATATGTATTTTATTGATCTTTTACAGAGAGGAAGGGAGAGAGATAGGAAGCTAGAAACATCTGTTGAGAGAGAAACATTGATCAACTGCCTGCTGCACACCCCCTACTGGGAATGTGGCCGCAACCAAGTACATGCCCTTGAGCAGAATTGAACTTGGGACCTTTCAGTCCGAAGGCCAACGCTCCATCCACTGAGCTAAACAGGTTTCGGCTACCTCTTCTTCTTTCATTCAGCAATACCAGTTGCTGCAACCTTCAGGCGGGCTCTCCGATGGCAGTTCGGAGAGCAGTCCCCTGGCGTCCCTCCAGCTCAGCCCGGACAAACCGCCAGCTCCGCACTGCACTAATGTTCTGTTCTCAGTCCCCACGCCAACGGGCAGATCTTACTGAGTTGGCCATTTTCAGATGAGTTTACTGTGAGTTGTTTATTTATGCACTGTGCCCATTTTCTGGGGGGAGATGTTTGTGTTTGGGGCTCATTGGTTGGGTACTTTCTGTCTAAAGGCTATGTATATTGTTTCTAATATATTTCTAGTGAACATCCCTTTGCCTTTTACTTTTGCTGGCAATGGTGTTTGAGAGAGAAATTTTTAGAGTTTTGCACAGTCAAGTGTCCTTAGAGTTTTTGTGAGGGATTTTGTCATGACCTTTATGCGTAAGGAGTCTTTTTGCTCACCTAGAATTTTACTATCTGCATATGTTTTTTAGAAGGCCTTTTGTTTTGTTGTTGTTTTTAATTTGAATTTAAATGCAACCTACCTGACATGAGTTAAAATTTTCTTCTTAAAGCCTGTCACTTTCTAACTTCACCTATTGGAGCATCATTAACCGCTTTACAACTGGATTTTTAATACTGTGTTATTTTTATATGTGCAATTTACAGACATGTGTACTCACCTACACAAGCCATTTCACAATTAGTTTTTCTGGTCACATGCTTTCAATTGTTAGTGTTATGGTTTTACTAGGGGCCCAGTGCATGAACTCGTGAACCTTGAAAGAAACTCTGGACCATGAGGCTGTGGTGGGCACAGGGGCGGGTCTCAGCCCATCCTCCACCCCTACCCAGCCCCTCCAACATGGCCTCCAGTCCCTGTCTGCTGGCAGCCTCGCTCCCTCTGCCACCGCCACTCCCATGGGCTGACAGTACAGGCCCCAGTTGCATCTGCTAACTGTGCATAGTGATTGGGGCAAGCAACAGCAGTGGGTACAAGTGGGGCCAACACCATCAGCAGGTGTGAGTGGCAGCTGCTGCCCCAAACACCCCTTAGGAGCAGGGGGAGGTGGAGAAGCCCTTATGGGCTGGCAGCCACTGTTTGCAGCCGCTGACAGCACCACATGATCAGGGCCAGCGCCAGGTGCTGGCAGCTGGTGCGAGCACCCGGTGGGACTGCAGCACATAGGAGAGAAGAATTTTCATAACCACCAGAGGCTCGCCCCAATGAGAGCGACCAGCCTTGATCTGGCACTCCCATTCACCTGCTCCACCATCCTGCCTCAGCCAATGCCCTCCACATTCCACGCTCTGCCGCCTGCTGCTGATGACCCCCATGTTCTATGCACGCCTCCTAGTGGTCAGCACATGTTATAGTGACTGGTTGTTTGGTTGTCTGGTTATTCCGCCATTTGGTCTCTTTGCATATTAGGCTTTTATATACATAGATAATAGAGTCAGTGTAATATAAGTCATCTTCCTTACACATTACTTGTTTGAAAATTTCTTAGATGTTTTCGCCTAGATCTTCCCGATGAAATTTAAAATCATCCATTTTCCCTGTAACTGATCCAAAAAAAAAAAAATGAGCACTTTGATTGGAATTTTGTTTAATGTTTATATTAATTTGGAAATAATGGGCTGGTTTCTCTTTTCTCTTCAAGCAGTGGGGGGGGGGGGGGCTAGGATTTTTTTTAATATGTATTTTTTCATTGTTTAAAGTATTACAAATAGTAGTATATATGTTTCCTTCCCTCCCCCCGCCACCCACTGACTTTCCCCTAGCCTCCCCCACCCCCCCAGCACATGCCCTCGCCTGCCCCCTCTCCCCCAGTGTCTTGTATCCATTGGTTATGCTTATATGCATGCATACAAGTCCTTCGGTTGATCTCTTACAGTGACCCCCCCCCCCACCTTCCCACTGTAGTTTGACAATCTGTTCAATGCTTCTTTGCTTCTGTATCTGTATTTCCCCCAAGCAAACTTTGGAGAGTACTGAGTTATTTCAATATGGGATTGGAGGCTGTAGCCGTGTGAATAATGGACAACTGGAGCAAGAGATGCTTAAAGAGAAGTTTTAAGAAGTTGTGTAATAGAACATAAAGCTGCTTTGGCATTTTTAAGGCATGGTAGTAAAGATACTGATTTCCCCCTCCCCAATTCTTTCTAGGATGTGGTGTTTCCCCCGAATGTGACTTGTGCTAAGATGGCTCCCAAGGTAACCCACCTTTGTCCCAGGTTGTTTGTCTGGCATCTGGTTAATTTATCGAACTGGATTAAAACTATGGATGTTTTCTTTTCTTTTTTTAATTGATTTTTCACAGAGAGGAAGGGAGACAGAGAGCAAGAAACATCTATGAGAGAGAAACGTTGATCAACCACCTCTGCAACTGGGGATGTGCCTGCAACCAAGGTACGTGCCCTTGGCTGGAATCGAACCCAGGACCCCTCAGTCCGCAGACCAACGCTCCATCTATTGAGTCAAACTGATTTTTGCAAGCTATGGATATTTTCGTTCAGTTAATTGTGTAAGATATTCCAGCTACATTATCTGATAGTTTATAAAATGAGTGATTATGAATGACAAATGAGCACATTTCTTCTTCTTTATGATGTATAATTTGTATTTATTTTTCCCACCTCAAGACACCACTGGAAAATGCAGAACAATGCTATGTGTGACTGGTTGGAGCTGGTGTTCCTTCATTGCCCTCTATGTGAATGGGGAGAGTGGGGATGCAGGCATTGCATGTTATATTGGCTGCTGTTTATGATATATAGTCTTTAGAATATTAAAAAGTATCCCTCTAGTATCTGAATTCTTCAACAGATTTTTTTTTTCTTAAGAAATGGGGGTTGAATTTACAGAACTTATTTTGGCATCTGTAAAGATCATATTATGCATATAATTTTTCCAGTGTTGGCATCTTAATTCATGAGCTATGTTAAATTAATAGTCAGGGACACATGAAACTTTCTTTATATCCTTAGTAAAACACCTATAATTGCCTTACTGTACACTTGGATTAATTGAGCTACTATTGGATATAGGTACTGCCTGTGGTCTCATAGTAATTTAGATGTCCAATTTTTGTTTTTGTGCCATCCATTGTCAGCTTTTGTTGTGACTGGAAAACAACTTTATAATATGAATGAAGAATTTTTCCATTATTTCGTATGCTCTGGATAAAATTATATGTAACAATAATTATCTACTTCTTGATGTTATTAAGAACTAGCAAAATTATTTGGCCTAGAGGTCATTTGGGAAGATAATTATGTTAAAAATTCTTTTTCCATGTTTCCCCCAAAGCTATGGGTTTATTAAAGTTTTCAAATTCTTCCTGGATTAATTTTTGGTACTTCAATTTTTCAGAAAATCCTGTATCTCAGAATATTTTCAGTTGTCTTTATATGGGGCTGTATATTCTATTTTTTATAATTTTTAAGTCTCATCTGAGATAATATATAATTTCTCATATCTAATTTTGCATATCCTATATAAAAAAGAGCTTGTATGCTAGTTAGACCAGATGGTGGAACGACTTTCTGTAACAGCCTTCTGGATGACCTTCCAGAATGACCAGTGGGTGGGGCTATGAGGGCCAAGCCCCTTGCACGAATCTCGTGCATTGGGCCTCTTGTTTGTTTAATAAATTTGATTTATTAATGGCTTATTTTACTTTTTTAATCCAAGTTCTTGTAATTATTTGTTAATTGTATTATATCAATATATATTTAATTAATATTTGATTTTACTCAATATATTTCTTAGCCTCTTTTATCCTTATATTTATTTTGTTTTTCTTAAAATAGCTTATTTTAAAGTTACATACTTTATTTAAAACAGCTTTTTAATCTTTTAATTATAATTTTTTTTTACTATACTTACTGAAAGGATTTGGGCTAAACTGCATGCGTTTTGGCTAAACTGCATGCGTTTTGTGTTCAGTGGTTATGATCCACACTCAAACCCTCTTTGTCCTAAACTGTAGTCTGTCTGTCCTTGCATTATTTATTTTGATTAATTACTCAGTCATTTCCAGTATATCTTTGGGTCATAGTTTCCAGGGGGAGTAGAGTGGTGGTATATTTTCTTTCATGGCTGAATATCTTTCTTTGTCCTTCACACATGATCACTTGGCTGGGTATAAAATTACTGAGTCATGTTACTGTCTTCTCAAAACTCATTAGACACTCTCACTTGCCTCTTGATACGAAATATTTTGAAGTCTGAGAATAGCCACATTTTAATTTTCTTTTGTGAGTACCTCGTTAACTTTACCATCAGCTCCCGCACCAAGTTTGTAGGAAAAATTTCCCCAGAGATTCAAAATTCCTTTTGTATATGATGCTTTCGAGTACAGTTGGTTGGAATAATATGAGTCTTTGTGAAAAGAGAAACTCAGGTATTTTCAACTCTGAAGTTTTCTGTAGATATTTTTTCAGCCTTTCAGCTCTGCGAATTCTGGCCATGTCCTCTGAAATGCCAGCTTTTTGAGTAGTGGGTCTTTGCTTTCTCCATTCTCCACATCTTCATCTCCCCTCACAAGATTGGTGTCTCTTTGCCTTCTCTCTTTCTGTGAGGGATCCACACCCTTCGCTGTGAAAGACTAAATGGAAAGTATTTCAGCTATGTGGGCCATTTCCTCTCTGTGGCAACTGCTCAATGCTGCTTTGAAAGCACAAACACTACCATACACAACGGGGGAGCGAATGAGCAGAGCTGTGCTCCTTCCAATAAAACAAGCTGCAAGCTGGACTTCGCCCGTGGCTGAGGATTGCTGCCCTCTCCTCCAAATTCCTGGAGGGATTCTTTAATTTGTTTCCTGTTGACTGGTGCAATTTTCTGCTGTGTAGAACCTGGTCTTTGGTTCTTTCAGCGAAGTACGGCCTCAGGAGTAAGTGTGCTGCATTAGGATGGCTGACTTTCAATCTCAGCTCTTCCATTTTCTAGTTGTTTTTTTTTTTTTTTTCCGAGTTGGGCAAGCTATTTAACGGCGGCGAGTGCCTGAGTCCTCTAGTCTGTCAGGCGGACATGACAAAGAGCCCACTTGGAGAGTCCTCAGAAGCAGCGACTGAGCTAAGAGATGTCGTGCATGTAGAACAATGTCTGGGACATCGTAAACCTTCGGTAAGTATTAGCTCGTATTGATTTTTCCATAATCTTTTCTTCAGATCTCCTTTTTAGATCTCGGGCTACATCTGAACCTGCTATGATAAAAAACTATGTACTGCTCGTGTTTAGTGCTTTCTATATTGTACCGAACTTTAAAGAGAACACAAATCAGATGCGTTCTGAACTTGCCCGAGTTTCCTGTAATAAATGCGTTTCGCAGGTATGCTTTTCATCTCGTTTTCATAGCGCTGCTTCCCATTGTTCGCACCTCATTTGGGCATGGCTTGCTTTGTTTCATGTTTGCTGTTCCTTGAGTAAGGATTGAGCTTCCTCCCCCGATTGTCCCTGCTATTTCTAACATAACCCTCTTAGGTCTTAACCCAAAGGCCCCACTGACATGCTAAGCCTGTTGCAAATTTTGGATAAAGAGCAGGCAAATGCTCTTACCCAGCTTCTGCCGGCCTCATCCAGATTTCCCCTGCTCCCTGTTCCGGTCTTTGTGGCTAAGATTTTTGTCCTGGGATTATCTGAGAAATCTAAGACTCATTTTATATTGATGGATGCAGAATCGCAAAGGTAGAGCAAGTCTGTGTTCCCCGCTTGTGTCCTGGATTCCTTGAACTTCTGCTTTCTCCCAATCTCAGCATGCTCTACCTTTATACCTTTGTCTCTTTGTCTCCTATTCCTGCACATTCATTGGTGGGGGCAGTTTTAGCTTTCCTAACAGATCCAGGTGAGGAAGATACAAAGGAGCAGAGATCAGAGTGCATGGGGTGGTCCTGAGCTCCCAGAAAGTGCTCGCAAGCATAGAGGCCAACCCCAGGTCTTAGGTTCAACGGTGCAGCCTCCAACACGCCCAGCAAGGACTCTCCAGATTGTTTAACTGGGAGTATGTTCCTGTCCTTCTGCTGGCCACGGTGCATTTTTCAGGGGGGAGATACGAGTCACTGGCCAACTTTTCTCAGTCACCTTTACCCTAGGAGTGGGCATTTTGTCTTGGAGCGAAGTCTGTTTGCAGTGATACCGTGAACCTGTGGAAGGTATTCGCTCTGATGTTTGTCTTTCTTGATGCATCTTTCCCTAGCAGGTGGTGCTGGGCTTCATTGGGCAGAGCTCCATGGACACCTGGAAATCGCTCCAATGTGCTTCTTGAGGAGACACAAAGGCGGATGGAAAGAGCATGGGCTGCAGGATTAAACGGAAGTCGGTGAGAACGCTGAGGCTCTTGTCTTGCCGCGTGACTTTGGGCAGGTCAAAAGGTGGACTCTTTCCAAGTCTGAAAGCTGGGATGACAATGTTAGGGAGATTTAATAAAACACTATGTGGGAAGGGCCCATGCAGATGCTCGTTACATAGCCCCAGGGTTGCTGCCGCTTCTGCCGGTTGCTCCTCTCCACAGACAGAGGGGCACTGTGTTCGTGTCTTTGCTTTTTAATCCACAGACAGACGTTGTGCTGTAGATGAGGGTCAGTTATTATATGAAATCATCCTTTGTGCACACGTAAAGGTCATTTGTTTAGATAGGAACGTTCCCCCAAATATATTAGAAAATACATCGAAACGACGTAGAATTGCTGCTATTTGCTCTTTTGACCGTTAACCATGTTCAGGTCACGTGGTCCAAACTAACATAACTAGATCGTATTTATTTGTGTGCTTTTCTGGTTTGCTTTATTAAGTGCATAACATAATCTGATTCGGTTAGTAATTTGGAGCACAAGACTATGCTGGACCTTTTGGAATTGATCGAGGAGATGAGTTTAAATGACCTGAGTTGGCATAATTTCTCTAAAAAAAAAACGACATTGCAAACCTATTTCTGAAAGTCCCTGACTGAATGGATGAAACACAACTCTCACTTGAATTCGGACCCACCCCACGGCTTAAGTGGCCGAGTGACACTGGATGACTCCTTGACATCGCTGCCTGCTCAGGCCTCATTAAATCCCACCACTCAGCCTGACTCCGAGGGCTGAAGGGATAACAGTCTCACGGCCCTAGGTGCCTTGTCTGTAGCGGAGACTCAGTAGATGGTGATGACTCACTAGTGTCATAGCTCCTGTTGTTCTAAGGCCACGGGCTTCACAGAGAAAGAGGAGCAGGCTTGTAAGTGTTCTTAGATGCCACCCAGGAGGACAGAAAAGATTGGTGCCCAGCCCTGGGGAACCTGAGGAGAGGCCAGGCCCTTCTGGGACAGGTGAAGTCATGACATTCTCAACTGTCCACCCCACAGGAGGGCATTGAGGTCTGCGGTGGGAGTCGGCTCTTAAGGTGATTCCCCATGATCTGCTCCTCCCAGTAGTCACGTCTCTGTGCAAGCTCCTCCTGTTGTGTGTGGGCTGGACTGGTAACTCACTTCTAGCAAAGACCATAGGACAAAGGGGATTAGGTCATTGGAGACTGACTTCCGTGACTCTTGGACACGGCCTCTCTCATCCTCTTACCTGCTTGACTGTTGGAACCCAACTGCCATGCTGGGAGCTGCGTGGCCGATGTGATGTGCCCCAGATCTTGCAAGGAGGGGGGCGGCCTCCACCCAACAGCCAGTGAAGAGCTGCCGTCTTCAGTCAACAGTCTCCAAGGACGTGGGTCCCGCCAACAATCACAGGAGGGAGCTTGCAAGGGACTCTTCCCCTTGAGCCTTAGGTGACTGCAGAGGCTGCTGCCAGCATGGCTACCTCTTGGGAGACCTGGAAGCAGTGAGTCCAAATAAGACATGTCTCTGCTCATGGTTAGAAACTGGGAGATAATGAGTTCTGCTCCACGCCGCTATGCTTGGGGCGATTCGTTATGCAGCTACGAATAAGGAATACGAAGCATCTATGGAAACACCAGTGACCCTTTTGTGCTGAGGATAAGATCTGGGTAAAGGTGGTTTTGAGACCTTCCTGTGGCAGAGGCGGGTCGGGCACACAGTTAATGGTGGCAGAAAAGAGGGTCTCGCTGAGGGGAGGTTCTGGGGGCTGATTTTGGAGGTTTGGGTACATAAACAACAGCAGATCGGCGTTGATTGATGTGGGGACCCCAGAGATTTGTAACCCATTTCACCAAAGACTCCTCCCCTCTGGGGCACTCTTGGGGAGTCATGGATCTGGAGGAGCGAGCAGAGGCATAGACGCTCGCCTGGGAAATGCTGCCTCTGCCAGCACAGTGCTCTCAGGTCTGGCCAAGGTCCGGTCTCTGTTTGGTTTTCTGGTTTCTTTGTTGGTAGCCCCCCTCCCTTTTAAATAATATAATTTTATTGAATTCAGAGAGGAAGGAGAAGGGGAGAGAGACAGAAACATCAATGACGAGAGTCAATCTTCTGACTTGCCCAAAGTCACACAGCAAGATGAGAGCCTCAGGGTTCTCACCCGCAGCCCATGCTCTCTCCATTCATCTTGTGTCTCCTCAAGAAGCACATTGGAGCCATTTCCAGGTGTTCATGGAGCTCTGCCCAGCCCTACCCGCCATCAGAGAGAGAATCCTGCATGCCTCCCACTGGGGAATCTGGCCTGCCACCCGGGCACATGCCCTGAACAGGAATCAAACGGTGACCTCTTGGTTCGTAGGCAGATGCTCAACCTCTGAGCCATGCGGGCTGGGCTCCGTTGGCACTTTGAATGACAGACTGTCCAGGTGTTCTCTGCCCCACAGGTCTACCCTTCATCCTTTTCATTCTGAGTCACGTGCTAAACTTGCTTCTCAGCTGGAAAGCAGCCTCAGGGCCACACGGCGTGGTGGACAGAGAGGGCCTTGGAGTCTGACCAGCCTGGGATCAGGCCCTGGCCCTGGGGCTCATGGACTGGACAGTCCTGGAAATGGTTTAAACTTTAGAGCCCCAGAGCCCTCAGGGGGGCAGGGGCTGACGATGCATGCTTCCCAGGGTTGCTCTGACAATTAAACAAGACAACGGGTGCAGCTAGAGCCTGGGAGGGCCTCGTGGCTCACTGCCATCAGCAGTGGTTGCCCTGCGTTTCGATCTGGTGTCTGAGGCCTGAAGCAGGTACAGGGGCGTCACTCCAGTGCCACTCTGGCTGATGAACGCCGCATTCACAGGGGCTCAGCCCACATGTCCAGCCTCCGGACAGACTCACAGGGGGAAGTCAGCCAGGCGGACCCACTGGGAGGCCTCGGTGTGTGACAGCCAGAGGCAGAGCCTGGCTGCCGCCAGTGCGGAGGGAGAGGCTGGGCTGGGAGCAGTAGGGACGGCCTTCTCCCGCTGGGCCCTGGGTGCTGGGGCGCAGCCCACCTGCAGGGGAGGGGGCTCTACACACACCGTGACTGTCTCGGGGGCCTGGTCAGCCCGGGCTGTATATCCCCCCAGAAGTAATCAGGGGACCTACATGCACAGCGTCCCTGTACTCTTCCACAGGCACGTGGCGCTTTCAGGAGCGGCAGGCAGGGGAAGAGGCAGAAAAACACCCAAAAGAATAAGGAAAGGGTTTATTTTATTTGGAAACGGCCCCAGCTTTTGGTGAACACATGAATGGCAGCAGAGGGCCTTCACTGGCTTCTTCAGGGGTGCTGTGTGTCCCCGGGTGGTGTGCCCCAGTCCGGAGCAAGGTGAGGAGCAGACTTGTGCTGACACAGTGACAGTGACAGTGACAGTGGCTAGCAGGCCTGGACGCCAGCGTGGAGGAGGTAGCGTGCCGGCAAAGGGCAGCTCGTGCCTTTGACCATCAGGTTCCAGGAAAAATAGGCCAGCGTGCACCCTCTCCTTGGGGACAGACTTCTGAGTCTTGGGGATGATGTGGATGTCGCCGCTGCAGTGACACGGCCAGAGATTCCTGTTGCTCCTGTGGCAACAACACACAGTTGCAATCACGTGCCAACACACGGTCAGGAGCCAGGCTCTGGCCCTGGAGAATAGCCCGCGATCGCCTGGAGCACAGCGTTCTGCTCCACCGGCAGCCTAACTAGACAGCGTGCGCGTTAGCATAACATCCATATTCCAGACCGCTCGCAGGAGAGGGGCGGGCCCCGGCGCTGGCTTGCAAGCATCACGCGGCATTAGGATGAATTAAGGAGATTAAAGACCTGCAGCTACCTGAGTCTCCCTTCACCCTGTTTTCCCCAAGGAGTTGTTTTTAAGGCTAGCGGGGCGGGGGTGGTGGTGGTGGTGGTGTGCAAATGGCAAAGAGGGAATGGTACCGAGGCAAGCCACTCCCGCCAACCTCCCTCCCCAAGAGCACTCTGATTGCATACCCTGCCAGGTGTAATGGGGGGGGGGGGGGTGTCGTTGAAGGACCCCCAGGGTGAGCGTGCAGACAGGTCCGGAGTGTCCCAGGGTGGTTTCTTCAAAAAATGGGAACGTGCGTGGAGAGCCGGCCTGGGCCCTGGATGGATGCGAAGTGCCCCTTCTGGCCTGCGGAGTGACAAAGCCCACGGAGGGTGTCAGATGCGCGTGCTCTGGTGTTTGGAATTTAAGTAAAATCTGTAATTTCCCCCCTGCATTTCCTCAGAGAAATTAGCTATTCTATTCACCGCATAAATTTTCAGGTTTTGCTAGCACGACACTCAGGGTGTTGAATTTTTTATGACAAAAATGCTGTAATAATTGTTGAACAGATGTACGTGCTGGAGACCGGGCTCTGGCAGACCTCACGGAACCTCGATTAGCAATTTAACCCTGTGGGCCCCGTCCGCCGGGGCAGGAGCTGCAGTTTGGGCCAGTTAGTGCCTTGCCCTGTGTGCAGAGGCAGGTGCGCGTTCTGGGGAGGAGCGGGTGCTTTGATGAGCTCTGTGCCCAGCCAACGAGGATCCCGTGCATTCTCATCCCCACTTTGCCAGCCACCAAGTTGTCTGGGGGTGGGGGGGAGGAGAGATTAATACACTAATTGACCCGAAGGGATACTTGTCACGGGTGCAGTGGCCTGTGAGCCTCAGGGAGGACCAACAACATGGCATCCCCCAGTGCACGGAAGTGACAGCCTCTTGCTCTGGGCTTGCCTAGCACGGGCTGGGCCAGGCTGACTTACACCTGAAAGCACAGTCTTATGGGGATCTCTCTGCACAGGAGGCAGCCACGGGAGCCTTGCCAGGACTTTGTCCAGCCCGTGAGGAAAGCATGCAGAATGCCTCAGAATCAAAAGAAGAGGGCAGGCCCTGAGAGAAGGCATGGGGACAGCCATCATCTGCAGGGCCACCATGGGCTGGTGGCCGCCAGGAGGCTGCCAAGGGAACCGACTCAGGATGCTGCCACCAAGATGGTCACCTCAAGCACGGGATCGCTGCCCTTGCTGTGGGCAGAGCCTGCAGAGCAGGAAGGGGTACTGTCTGTATCACTTAGCAAAATAATCTTATCTAATAAAAGAGTAATATGCAAATTGACCATACCGTCACTACACCCAGTAAGCCATGCCCACCAGCCAATCAGAAGCAATATGCAAATTAACACCCGACCAAGATGGCTGCTGCCCAAGGCTGGAACACACCTTGTCAAGAGGCTTTTTCTGGCCTGGGGATGGGCCGGGGCCTGGGTCTGGGCCAGAACCAGCCAAGCAATCGGCCCCATGGCAGGACGATTGCTGGCTGTGGTCCCCTGCCCAAGGAGAAAAGCCTTGACCAGAGGCTTTCAGCCTTGGGCCAGGAGTGAGCCATCAGTAAGACATCCCCTGAGGGCTCCCAGTATGTGAGAGGGGGCAGGTTGGGCTGAGGAACCACCCACCCCCCAGTGCACAAATTTCATGCACTGGGCCCCTAGTCTATATAATAATAGCCTAGGGCCATCACAACCGAATGGATGATGGAACACCTGGGTCCTGGTGGCAGTGGCAGGGGGAGAGAAGCCTGGGTCCATCACTGGTTAGAAGGCATCTCAGGGTGAGGCCCGTTACTCAGCCAGACTCAAGATGGACACCTGGTCTGGCCGGGCCCCTCGTCAGAGGCAGTCCTTTTCTCCATCTACACTGCAGAGGACAGACAGAGCTGCCTAAGAGCCTGGGGCCATGGTACCCATCCTTACCCTGTTCCCCTGGCCTCCTTCACCTGTGGCCCCCACAGAAGGGTATGTATGAGAGCTACCTCTCATCACTGTCTCCAGCCATGCCTCCATACAAGGCATATCAGCTTTCAAACTTGCCCTACTCACTTCCTCTCACCCCCTTTCGGGGCCTCAGTTCTGGGCGGGGCCTTTGCAATCCAGGGCTCTGGGGTTTTACAATAGAGCTGGGGTGAGGAAGGGTAAGCAGCACCAAAGATGGCTGATATGGCCACCCACCTCTGCCTCAGTCTGACCAATGAATTTAGCCTCAGAAGGTGGCTCTCAGAGGGAATCCCTGCTTCCTCAGCAGTGGCTCTAGAGCCTCGGTCCCAGTGCCAACCTCCTCTCCCCCTTGGCCCTCGTCCCAGCTGGTGCTTGTTACAATGCCACTTAGCCACCCCTTCCTTCCCTGTTCCTAGAAAGGAGGCTGCCTCTTTGTATGTTATATTCATATAAACTTTATAGCTTTTTTGGGGAAAAAGCCAAGTAAAAACAAGTAAAAAACAAAACAAAATGATGATTGGCTCCGGAGAAGGGAGAATTCCATAAGTTGGCCGATGTGAAGGTATTTCTGAGTGACTGCCTTGCCGGTGACAGTTGTGTGACCAGAGGAAGGAGTCCAAGTCTCTCAGTAGAACACCAAGGACTTCTTCCATGTTTCGAACCTTTGCTTTGGTTTTCAGAATTCCCTGCTCACCACCTGTCAGCTTCCTCCCTCTGATGGTGCTCTTATCATCACATGGACACAACTGGAATATTGTATCTCGAGAGGATTGCCCCAATGTACGTATCTTTTTATCCGATGATGAAAAAATCCCAAAGAATAAGAATGGAGACAGACTACTGTCCTTTAGGCATAAAAAACCCTGGAAGCATCCTGCGAAGAGCTGAGACTGGGGTCTGTCCATGTGCCTCAGAGAGATTGGATGAGGAAATGGCCTGGTTTGGCCCTGACTTTACCCACTTATGTTACTCTTGAAGGTGTCTTTGCCACAATGTGACTAAATTGCCACCCTTTGGAATATGGGCTCATACAAAAGTCTGCATTCCCAACTTTTCTTGAAACACATCTATGTTCTGCAGCTGTGGCTGTCACAAATGGAAAGATGGAGAATGGAGAGGTAGACACCCTGCTTGGTCCCTCCCTGGCTGAGGTCAGGCAGATGAAGGCCGGCCAGCCCACCCCACATTGGGTGAGATAACATCCTCTGTGCCCACCTCTCACCCCGTGGGCCCGACCACTCCCCTCAGCTCTGGGCAGCCCTCTGTGTTCCAGGACAGCATGCTCTGCCCTCACATGCTGCTCGCCCTAACTAAGAAGGAAGAGAGCAGTTGGCCCACAGACAACTACACAGAAAGATAGGGCTCACGGCTGGCAAGCACAGTGGCAGTGGCGCGAGCCCCTCCTGCCTCTGTGGCAGCACTAAGGAGCAGCGAGCCAAGTGGTAAGGAGCAGCAGGAAAGTGGGCGGTAAGGAGTAAGGAGTTCTGGACTGTAAGAGGGATTTCCAATTGTTGGCTTAGGCCTGTTCCCATAGGGCCTACACCAGCAGGTAGACATCCACTGAGGGGTCCTGGACTGTGAGAGGGTACAGGCCAGGCTGAGGGACATCCCCCTTAGTACACAAATTTTGTGCACCGGGCCTCTAGCAATACCAATAAAAGAGGGAGTTGTGGGGACCAGCCAGAGTGGCTCAGTGATGGAGCATCCACCTATGAACCAGGAGGTCATGGTTTGATTCCTAGTCAGAGCACATGCCCAGGTTGTGGGCTCGATCTGTGTGGGGCATGCAGAAGGCAGCCCATCCATGATTCTCTCTCATCATTGATGTTTTTTTATCTCTCTTCCTCTCCCTTCCTCTTTGGAATCAATAAAAATAAAAAAATAAAAAAATTTAAAAGTAGGGACTTATTGCAGGGGAAGAGGGTAGGCAGAAAGTCAGGCAAGAGAGGGGAGAACGGAAAGGTCTTTCACAAATTTGGTGAAAGAGACGTTGAGTTAGTGTAGGGCATGCTGAGATATGTGTGTGTGTGTGTGTGTGTGTGTGTGTGTGTGTATACATATACACATGAGCCCACATGCCCCCTCAGTGTAAGAATTTAGTGTCTCATAAGGAACTTGGAGATCATGCTGGGGTGGAGCTGATGACAGTTCTGCCTTCCCCGGGGAGGAGGAGTGGCCACAAGGCAAAGGAGGTCCAGGCCCAGGTTCCCAGAAGGCCTCCTCATCACTTATGGGGCAACAGACTTGGTGTTTCTCGCCAGCATTGGGTTGCCTGCATGCAGACTGGATGCTGGCAGGTGCAGGCAGAACAGGAGAGACGGAGGCAGGTGGAAGCCAGGCCAGGGGCGTCTCTACCGGCTTCTCTGTGTCTCCCTGTGATGCCAACAGAGGGTGAACTTCAGCACAGGACCCAGCAGTCCCCAGGGAATTCAGACCCTAAACCCTGAAAGTCTCCTGGGGCCCCTGTCCACGTACATTTCAACTCAAATGAGCATGTGACCAGAACAGCGATGATGTCCACATACCAAGTCTGATGTGCTTTTCTAAATACCAAATCCTTCCAGAAGTTGCTTCTGCCTTCAGAGAGGCATCTCCGTTGGCCTGTGCCCTGAGCCGGTGCCTGGTCTGTGTGTTGGGAACCCGATCCTACCTCGTGTGTGAAAAATAAACGTCGGGGTCTAGGACTGCATTACCTTTCATCGAGGAGTTGATTACAGAGAGGCTCTTAGCCAGAAGTGTGTAATTTGGCTGAAAAATACAACATGTGGGTTTGACCATAGAAACTTACTTTTTGTAAAATCTCAAAACAAACAAGTAAACAAACAAACAAAAAAAACAACCACCACCATGCATTTGAGAGGGAGGCAGTCCATGTAACGAGCTGCCAACGTGGAGTGTTTGAACTGCCTCTTCACCTGCATTTGTTGAACACTCTCTTACCCTGTTTCCCCGAAAGTAAGACATCCCCTGAAAATAAGACCTACTCACTGTAATATAAGGCACCCCCCCGAAAATAAGATCTATCACATTTTTAGGAGCAAACATTAATATAAGACACTGTCTTATTTTCGGGGAAACAGGGTAGGTGTGACTGTGTGATGAGCCCTTCAGAGCAGAGAGAACAGGGCACGGCCATGCCTGGTGGGGCACAAGCAGGATGCCCTCGGGTGAGAATCCATCCTGGGTTCAAATAAAGCCTCCCCCAGGGGCTGTGCGGGCCTCAGCATCCCCTCAGCATCCCCTCAGCATCCCTCTGCAGAGCTCCGTGGCTGCCCCCTCTCCCCGCCACAGTGGCACGGCTGGCATGAAATGTGCGGCCAGCTCCCGCTGCCGTGGGCTGAGCACTAAGTGCTTCATAAGCATGTGTTGTGTTGAGCGCCACAAAACAATTAGGTGGCTCCTATTTAAAATTTATTGCACACTTAATTTCAATGTAATCATATGCCTCCCCTCATAAATTCCAGGCAGTGGGATTCTGACTTGCACTCCTGACAGTCTCTCGCTAGAGTTTGCTCTCTAAAGGAATTCTCTCTACTCTGGTCCAGACCAGTTCTTCCTCCTGTTTCCACTCACAGCCCACTGGTTCCCTGTATGGGGACCCTTGGTTTTGCTTTTTTCTATGAGGTGCATCTGTCTGTGCTTGGAGAACCATTTTTTTTCTCTTGCATCAAGGCACTCAGGACTCAGAACAGATATCCTCAATCTATGGTTATTCAATTTCAAGTTTAAATACTTCCCTCTCCAAATATATGTGACGGAGATTGCTTTCTTCCAAGGCTCTCTGTCCTGACTCATGACCCCCAGTTCTCGCTGGCCATTATTTAATTGAATGCATTTCTATCACGAACCACCTCACGCTCTTGATAGACCACGATGGGGCCCGAGTTAATAAAAAGGCATTTCTCTGTCTCTGCAGTTCATGCCACAGGCTGGGCAGGGTTGGGCACTACCTCTCTATTTGGTGGGTAGAGTGTCTTTGAGGCAGATGCCCTTACTTTTCTCTCTATTGTCCTGTCCCCCACTTTTATTCCTGCCCATGGGAGCCTACTTCACAATGGCCTCAGAGTATGTGGTGGTTTCAGACTCAGCTTCCTGGGCTGCCAACCATGAGGGTGGTGGCTCGCCCAGTTTGTCTAATCCTGTCAGAACACAGTGGGTGCCCCACTCAGCCTCTGTGTTGGCTTTTCTCAGATCAAGCGGCCACTCCAGCCCAAGCCATTGATTGATCTCCCTAGTATGGCCTTAATATTAAGACCCTGTGATGGGAGCCAGTTCTTATTCTTTTTTTTTAAATTAGATTTTACTGATTTTTTTTTTTTTTTTTTTACAGAGAGGAAGGGAGAGGGATAGACAGTTAGAAACATCGATGAGAGAGAAACATCCATCAGCTGCCTCCTGTACACACTCTACTGGGGATGTGCCTGCAACCAAGGTACATGCCCTTGACCAAAATTGAACCTGGGACCCTTGAGTCCGCAGGCTGATGCTCTATGCACTGAGCCAAACCGGTGAGGGTCCAATTCTCATTCTTGATCTTGTTGAGATTTGATTCTGTACCAGGGCTTTGTGTCAATTACCTGACATGGTCAAGATTTCCAAGTAGATAGTATCGTTTCCTTGTCATCTCTGAAGAGACCGAGGGCCGCAGGGGTTAAGTATCTAATCCGGATGGACCACGCTGCTCAGGAGTGGTGATGCCAGGCAGCTGGGTGGCTCTCCATCGGATCTTCCTGAGTCCTGACCCTGTGATTTTTCTTACTGTCACCATTGTCCTTTTTTATTGTTTAAAGTATTACAAATAGTAGTACATATGTCTCCTTTCCCCCCCTTGACCTCCCCCTGGCACATGCTATCACCCTCCTCCTCCGCCCCCCCGCCAGTGTGTGTGTCCATTAGTTATCCTTACATGCATGCATACAAGTCCTTCGGTTGATCTCTTACCCACCCCCCAACCCTCCCCGGCCTTCCCACTGTAGTTTGACAGTCTATTCGATGCATCTTTGTCTCTGTATCTATTTCTGTTCATCAGTTTATGATGTTCATTATATTCCATAAATGAGTGAGATCATGTGATATTTATCTTTCTCTGACTGGCTTATTTTGCTTAGCATAATGCTCTCCAGTTCCATCCATGCTGTTGCAAATGGTACCACTTCTAGGTATATATCCCAAGAAAGCAGAAACGCCAATCAGAAAGGATCCATGTCACCACTGTCTTAATAGCATCCCTTGGGCTGGACCTGATTGGATGAGCAGGAAGTGTCCATGCAAACAAGACGGAGGATGGGAGAACAAACCAGGTGAGCACGTCCACCCGAGATAAAGGCCCAGGGATGGAGGAGGAAAGAGAGGGTGCAGAGTGGGTTTGGCCACATTGTCCAGAGCTAGGAGTCTGGCCCGGAACCCTGCCAATGGACTCTGAATCCTGAGGACTGAGTAAGGGGCGGCTTCTCCCGGACCCTTCAGTCCACACCCACGATCCCTTTGCCGCTGGTAGACCCAGGCAGGAAGAGGAAGAATGGCGATCGGCAGGCTCTGCGGGATGAGAGAGGGCGCCCTTGGCCACAGATGACACTGAGCTCGCAGCTCTCCACGGGGGCTGCACGGCCTTTAAACTCCCGGGGAAAGAGCTCTCTGAAGACGCTTTCTGCGCGGCACCTGACACTCAGAGATTTGCTGATGCCACAATTATTTGCACTATTTATATTCAAATGTTCCTTTAAAAAATGCAGCATCCCAATGTACCGATAGTAACTGTGTGCAAATCAGGAAACTTATCTCCTTTTTATAGGCCGAAATCAAATCACACTTTACATTTTTCTCACTTGCAGAATATTAGATGGCGGTCTCTAAGTGACTTGTGTTTATGAAAAAGGTGAATTTTAAGAACAAATTTTGAAACCACATCAGCAGTTTAATGGGTGTTTGTAGAAGCGGCTAGGACCCGCTGGTAGGCATGCATATTAATCGGGTCGCCTCGTGACATGGGTGAGCGCTAAGCCTGAGCATGACCACGGTTGAGGTGATTGTGTGTGACCCTGTGGACGACAGGACTGTGGAATAAAGGTTTTTAAAAAGCCTAAGTTGGGAGCCATCCCTGCTTTTTCATTCTAAGAACCGATAACTTGTTTCCTGACCTGTAATCAGATCTGATTGAGTTCTCAATATCGTGCAATTCACAGATTCTGTCCCCATTTACGCACACGTTTGTAGTTGTCACATGGTTTTCAGTGTCCTTAATGAGCTGCTAACAAGCTGTCAATTATCTATGCAAATGAGGGAGCCCGCCATTGGGAGGCGGCTGTATGTGGAGTTAGGGAGAGCTACCTTCGGATGCTCTGAAATCCATCATTCTCGCTTTAATAGCTGTCTTTACCCATGTGGCTTTTGTCATGTCTGGGTCTTTTTTCACTGTAATACCTACCACATCAGAAAGGCCCTCTGGGAATGGGAAAGGTACTCAGAAAGGAGCTTATACCGATCTTTCAGAACTCTCAACTTGGCTTCCTTTTCCATCTCAGAGTTCCTAGGCACACTCCACTCTCTGGAGCAGAGAAGCTCATGGCCACTCCTGTGCATATGGGAAGGGTCTCCTGCCCACCTCTGGGCTCCCGCTCCAGGGAACTGGTCTGAATTCTTTTTAAAAAAAATATATTTTATTGATTTTTTACAGAGAGGAAGGGAGAGGGAGAGAGTTAGAAACATCGATGAAAGAGAAACATCAATCAGCCACCTCCTGCCCACCCCCTCCCCCACTGAGGATGTGCCCACAACCAAGGCATGTGCCCTTGACCGCAATCGAACCTGGGACCTCTGAGTCCCCAGGCTGACACTCTATCCAGTGAGCCAAATGGGTCAGGGCTGGTCAGGATTCTTTGCTCAGGTTTTCTCTGCAGAAAAAGTCCCTTTTCCTCTTCACTGCTAGGCGAGGCCTAGGCACAGGTACATAGACCGTAAGCAGGTCAAGCTCAATGCTAAGGATGTCATAGGAAAGCTGATTAACTCAATCAAGTTTTGCTGAGCCCCGTGTTCCAGGTGCTGTGGCCACGGAGAGAACAAAACCAAGGTCACTGCCTCATGGAACTGACATTCCCGTGGGAAGGCGGGCACTCAGCAGTAACTATACCAACTAAGGAGACAGCGGCAGGGCTTGGGAAGGTGCTGCACAACACGGAAATGCACAGAAAACAGAGTTGGAGAGAAATGGAGTAGTTGGAGGGGGAGGTAGTTGTAATCGAAATACAATGCTCAGCTGAGGCCCCACTGAGTAGGTTGCATCTGAGCAAATACTGGAAAGGAGTGAAGTTGTGGATCATGGGGGTACCCGGGGGAAAATGCCCCACGCAGAGCCAACTTCAGGTGCAAAGAGCCTAAGACAGAAGCAGGCTCTGGAGCCATGAGGTGTGGGGACGTGGGGTCTGAGGGACTGCTGGGCAGGAAGGAGGGCGATGGGGCAGACCACTTGGGCTTCCATTCATTTCTGTAGATTCTTTCACATTTTGAAAATGAACTGTATGTTAATGAACACTGACTTTATAATCATTCAAAGCGTGAATACTTTTTTTTTGGGGGGGGGGACATCCTGTATGTAATGCTATTAGGAAGGCCTTTGGAAGTCGTCAGTGCTCAATAAGAGTTGCTACTACTAGTGTTAGTAAAGGTAAAGGGTGTCATAGATCTGGCAATTCTCCTTCTGCAAATACAACCAAAGGAAGTGTGCTTATTGAGACGTAAAAATGTTCACAGTAGCACTGTGGTTACGTTAAAAAAATTGGAGACAACCTAAAAGCTCATTCTCTGGATGAGAATATACATATTATGTTGGTTACAATGGAATATTCTAGAGCACTGAAAATATATGTTACATGTTCTAAAGGAATAGATTTCAAAATCAATATGGAGTCAAGCCTGTACATTTCAAGATATGTACATTCTTCACTCAATCTGTAGAAAGGTGTTGGTTTGTTTGAAGTATATGAAAAAAAAAAAAAACCTGGGCTCTCACATATATATTTTGGACAAAGGAGAAGCAATTTCATAGCCTCTTCAGATAATTTTGGATATTCTCCTTTGATATTAAGCCAAAAGTCAGTAATTGTGAGTTTCTCAAGGCTTTGTTGTAATGTGGAATCAGAAATCATATCAATAAGCTTTTCATTAATTGTTATGTTAAAATTCATTCTCTATTTTGAACGTTGAGTGGAATTATTCACAAACCCATATGTAATTTGGCAATGTTATACACTGCTGTTTTTTAGTGTTGGTTCACTACGTTATGTTGGTCACTTGTCAATAGTGATACCTTTAATTTTAAAGTATTTTTAAAAATCACATTAATGATATCACCAGCAATCTCATCAGAAGAGGTTGTAAGGATGGAGGAGCTGTCAAGCTCATGATACTAGAGAGACGTTACCTAAAATTCAAATAGCTTCATTTGAATTCTAATATTATCATTTCTCTCCTTGGAAACAACAGGCTCATTTTATACGGCATCAAGAGAAATGTCTGCTAAATACACAAGTCTGAATAACCATACTTTTTCCTGTCAGTCGTTCTAAGGAAAAGTATTGTTGCCTGAGTAAAGTGGCTAGTTCAGCTGGCAACTCAAGCAATCACAGGCATGTGCAACAGAACTGCTCTAAGGGCACTTCCCATTGTTATGCATGGAATGGGAAAAGGAAGTGCCAATGGGAGTCAAGAAATAGCAAAATTAATTATTGCTCTTCCTTCATTGTGGATATTCTTAAGGGATATGAAGGGCACTGTTCTTTTTTTAAAAAAATATTTTTATCCATTTGTTTTTTAAGAGACGGAGGAAGAAAGAGGGGAGAGAAAGAAACATCCATGTGAAAATGGAACATCAATGGGCTGCCTTCTATATGCCACCTGCCTGGAATCGAGCCTGCAACCCGGGCAGGTGCCCTGAATGGAACTGAACAAGCGACCTTTTGGTATACGGAACAACGCCCAGTCAAGTGAGCCACCCTGGCCAGGGCAAGGACATTGTTCTTTTTAAAGTCAGGTGCGTGATGGCGCAGAACACAACCACTAAGAGTTGATGCCTCTGCCTTGATCCATGCAGAGCCTCCAGCAGTTTCACCCCGCACGGTGCTGCTCCATCTCTACACATGCCAACAGAGGAGAACAGAGGCAATGCTGTCTTGGAGACGAGATGGAAATAGTTTTGACCTTGTAGACACCTTGACAGCCTCTTGGCTGCAGACCAGTCTTTTCTTTGTCAGCTGATGCTCTCGCTCAAGGCCAGACAAGCTGGTTGGCTGAGTGGTGGGTTTGCCTGCTGTGCTCATGCCCCTTCTCAGAGAACTGTTCCAGTTTCAGAAGTGTGGGTAGCAGGTGGAGTTTCTCTTCTCCCTCCAGCCCTGGCCAACACTTCTTCAAGAAAAGGTGAGCGCTTGATTTTACTAGAAAGCATATAACCCACGGGCAAGGGAGGTGGTTCTTCAGGTTCTCTTTTGGGAGCGTTTGATTAAGCCACAGAGATGTCCCCAGTTAGGCAGTAGTGGCATGGAACATGGCGGGGGCATATTGATTAGAAGCCATCGTTGTCCATCTAAATGTTGAAAAAGAAGTAAAGGAAGCTGGAGAATGAAGTAATGTGGAAAGAAGTAGGCTATGAGAGCTCATGCAATGTCATAAAGAGGAGAGGAAGGAGGAAGAGAGAGAGAGAGAGAGAGAGAGAGAGAGAGAGAGAGAGAGAGAGAGAGAGAGAGAGAGAGAGAAAGTAATCAAGACAGAAATAAAGATATAGAGATTAGAAAAAGACAAAGAGAGATATAAAGGGACACTGAAAGACAGAGAGAGACAGAGAGAAACAGGATAGGAATCAAGAGAGAAAGAGACAGAGAGAGAGAGAGAGAGAGAGAGAGAGAGAGAGAGAGAGAGAGAGAGAAAGAGAGAGAGAGAGAAATCAAGGTAGAAATAAAGATATAGAGATTAGAGAAAGAAAAAGAGAGATATAAAGGGACACTGAAAGACAAACAGAGAGAAACAGAGAGAAACAGGATAGGAATCAAGAGAGAAAGAGACACAAACAGAGAGAAAGGAGAGAGAGAGAGAGAGAGAGAGAGAGAGAGAGAGAGAGAGAGAGAGAGAGGAGAAAGAGAGGGAATTGACTTCCAACAAGCCCCCTTTTACTTGTGTTAATTTGATTATATATTTTCTAACAATGGAGAACATGACAAAGGCTGGAGGGGAGATTCAGAATGAAGAGGGAATTAACACCTAGAGGTCTTTAATTATGAGAATGCACCAAGAATCGTAAAAGCCTCAGAAGACAGTCACTGGAAACACACACACACTTCAGGACTTTTGGAAGGCGCAGGAAGTATAAGTCCATCTTTCTTTCCATCCTTTTTCAAGAGGACATTTACCTTTAAAAATAGGTTTCAAGGTCAGAGTCCCTGCTTACACCCCTGACCCAGGGCCACCGTACCTCGAATGCTCTGGAATGTGAGCTGGATCCTGGGACCTGGACTCTCCACAGCCTCCCCGCCATCTGCCTCTTTAGGATTCTTTCGGAAACAATCCCACCAGATTGCCTGCTAATTGCCCTGTGGCATCTCTGTGGTCAGAATGCCATTTCTGGCTTTATTTTCTGTTTTCTGTTTGTACATCAGCTAATCTTTTTTTTTTTTTCCATCTGCAAACTCTAGGGGGTAAATTTTGGACAAGATGCGCGGAGCGCTCGCCGTGGGCCGCTCATTACTGTTAATGGGAACGGCAGCACTCAAGTTCCAGGGCCCGGGAACATTTAGCCTCGGATGGCGGTGGTGTGCGGGCGGTTTTTTAATTGTATTTACAAATAAGGCTGCCATGCACACAGCGGCGGCTCTCAGGAAGATGGCACTTTAGAAAATGGCCAGGAACCAGACTGGCCCTGGGCCCCCAGCTGAGGCAGCAGAGTTGGGGAGAGGGGCAGTGGGAGTCTGCATCTTTAAAAAAAAAATTGTGGTTACCTGCATATCACATCCTATGATGGTTTTTATTTTTTATTTATTTTAATTTTTCAAAAAGTATATTTTATTGATTTTTTACAGAAGAAGGGAGAGGGATAGAAAGTTAGAAACATCAATCAGCTGCCCCCTGCACACCCCCTACTGGGGATGTGCTTGCAACCAAGGAACATGCCCTTGACCTGAATCGAACCTGGGACCCTTCAGTCCGCAGGCCGATGCTCTATCCACTGAGCCAAACTGGTTTCGGCCCAATGATGTTTTTTAAACATACAATTGTTCCCGTGGCAGTGCGAACATTCAGACTGCTGTGCAACCTTCACCACCATCCATCACCAGGACATTTTCCTCACCCCCGAACTGGGAACTCCATGCCCAGGAAACACTAACTACCCAGCGCCCCTCCCCCAGGCCCTGGCCGCCTCCATTCTGCTTTCTGTGTCTATGAATTCGACTGCTCTAGGCACCGAATACAAGTGGAATGTGACAATATTTATCCTTTTGTGGCTTATTTCACTTAGCATAATGTCCTCAAGGTTGACCAATGCTTAATGAGGAGATAAGGGTGAGTGATACCCTACTTCACGCATAGGCAGTGCTTTATTTACCCCCTCTTTTATCAGTGGGCACGTGGTTTGCTTCTACCTTTTGGCTGCTATGGATAATGCTGTTATGAGCACAGGGATAACAATATCTGTCTGAGTCACTGTTTTCAATTGCTGTGGAATTGCTGGATTGTACGCTAATTCTATTTAAAAAAAATTTTTTTTTAGGAAAAGCCGTACTGTTCTTAGTGGCTGCACCATCTCATGTTCTCACCAGCAATGCATGAGCATTCCGATTTCTCCACTGCCTTGCCAGCTTTTGTTACTTTTTGTTTGTTTGTTTATTGTTGTTGTTTAGTTGTTGCTTTTTTTATAATAGTCATCCTAATAAGTATGAAGTTTCTCTGTATCTTGACCAACACCAGGTAGGTCATGTCTTCTTCCATTCCTTAATTTTCTTTCCTCTCCTAGTTCAACTTTCCTCGATTTAAAAATTAAAAAATATATATATATATTTCATTGATTTTTTTACAGAGAGGAAGGGAGATGGATAGAGAGTGAGAAACATCGATGAGAGAGAAACATCGATCAGCTGCCTCTTACACACCTCCTGCTGGGGATGTGCCCACAACCAAGGTCCATGCCCTTTACCGGAACTGAACCTAGGACCCCCTCAGTCCGAAGGCTGATGCTCTATCCATTTAGCCAAACTGGTTTTGGCAACTTTCCTCGATTTTCAAAATTCAGGAAACATTCCCTAGGACTCAGGACTGCTCAGGACTGCTCATTGCCAAAGCCCCGGCAATGCCCTCTGTATGTGGTGACACCTGTTGCCTCATTTCTACTTGGCGGCGCCACGTTCAACTCTCTGCTTAGCCTCTGTGCCCTGCTCCCAGCCTCTGTCCCCCAGACCTACCCAGGCCTGGGCACTCGGTAGGCACTCCATGAATATTGATCGGATGAATGAACTTTGTGCTAGGTGACAGATGAATCTTTAAATAGAAAGAACAAAGGAAGGTTTATTACGAGGACGATTGCATTAGCATGCAGAGCATGTGGGAGCAAAATAACGCGACCGTAAACACGGAGATGGGGAAAAGTAAATTGACTAAATTATTAGTGTCACTTTGATTTCAGAAAGTGCTGCTTCTTTACACATAAGCAGTTACAAATGTAGCCCATAAATGTTAATATTCATAACATGCTCATCTTTCAATGAGAGGATTAGAGGAACACAGAATAATAAGAATGGTGATGGCCATGGTCACCTGGGCTCATCCATTTCAGGTCTCACCGCAGAGCAGGGGCTCTTTCAGACGGAGGCCCCGTCGCCCCGTTTCAGAGTGACCCCCGATAAGCCTGGTGAAGATCGGGATCGCTGGCCTTTGCTGATCACTTAGAAGGCACTTTGGAAATTGCAGGTTGCTTGGTGGCCCAGGGGAATTACCACCCATGCCCGATAAATGTGGGGGAGGCTGAGTGAGTGAGGAAGGTGAGCTCCCCAATATTAGAAGGCTCCAAGTTTCCATTCGACTCCTGGCAGCTCAAGCCATGGCCATTTTTCTCTGTTCTTTCTTTGGTTGCTTTGTAGTTTATTCTCTGGTCATTTGCAATTCTTTGTTTAATCCTCACCCAAAGATTTTTTTTCCCATTGATTTTAAGAGAAAGTGGAAGAGAGAGGGAAAGACAGGGAGAAATATCAATGTGAGAGGAACACATCTATGGGTTGCCTCCTGCCCATGCCAGGACCAAGGCGTGGGCTGGGGAGGAGCCTGCAACCAAGGTATCTGCTCTTGACTGGAATTGAACCTGGGGCCCTTCTGTCTGCAGGCTGATGCTCTATTCACTGAGCCAAACTGGCTAGGGCCATTTACAAAAATTTTTTTAAGGAAGGAATCAGTGTGTGTGTGTGTGTGTGTGTGTGTGTGTGTGTGTGTGTGTGTGTAGCATATCTGTGGCTAAGAGAAGTGAGATGAGAATGGAATAGCAGATAATGGCTTTGGCACTAGGAAGAGATGTTGGAGATCATTTTGCTTGGTTCCCTCACTTTACAAATGATGAGGCTCTGAGAAGAAGGGGCCTTGGCAGGGCCAAGGGTCAGCTCACTTGGCAGCAGCCCTGGATATACAACCCAGGCCTACATCAGGCTGTGGGGTCAAGGTCAGAGGCGAGCTCAGGTATGAAAGTGAGACACGTGCTCAGAAATGAGACATGATCATACAGCTAGACCGTAGCAGTAAGATTTGCTCAAAGCAGCTGGCTCGCTCTGACTCTGGCTGCGAGAGGGTGCAGGGTGGACTCCCTATGGGGTGGGGCTGCATCCTGCGGGGCACAGCAGGTGCAGGGCAGGGCCCTGGACTTGGAGGGGCTCACAGAGGTGTGTTCATTTCCTCTCGGATCAGAAGAAGACCATCCATAAAATAATAACAAAGTATAGTAAATAATTCCGCTTGGACTGCATTCATCTGTATGCCAAACCAGTTGTAAAATAAAATTTCTAATATTTTTATGGAGGAAGGGATGCACCAAGGTAAAGATGTGTCAGGCTCACACAGTCCTGCCTCCAAAATTCCTAATCAGAGCTCCCTTTCCTCATGGACCGCTTCCCATGGTTCATAGGAGTAAATTCCTTCGCAATTAAGCTGGACACAAGATCCAACAGGAGAAACTGACCATGTTTTTACATTATTAAGCCTTTCAGGGGCAAGCAGCGGCAGGTTAATTTCAATGGCTCAGGCATCAGGTGCAGCTGGGACCAGATGCTTGAGTGATGATGTTTAGAATATGTCTCCTCCCTAAGGGCCGTTGGCCTTGGCGTTGACCTTGTTTTCTGTCAGGCACTTGGTGGAGACAGGCCAACCAGCAGCTCAGCGCTTCCCTACTAGGAGCTGGCACTCCGTGTTCCTGTGCATGTCCCACGAATTGGCACCTGCCGTATTCCAGGCACTGGGCTGGGCTTGAATGCAGATCATGTCATGAAACCCAGAATTTCAGCCTGAGGTAAGATCTAGTCTTCCTCCTCTTAGTTATCTTTTTTTTAAAGATTGTCTTTATTGATTTGAGAGAGATAAGAAGGGAGAGGGAGAAAGAGAGGAACATCAATGTGAGAGCGAAATGTTGATCAACTACCTCCTACACACCCTGCACCTGGGTATGTGCCTGGACTTGGAATTGAACCAGGGACTCTTTGGATGGTTGAGCCACACTGGCCAGGGCTAGTCTTACTCCTTTTAGAGGCAAAGACATCGAAGCTCCAGGAAATTGACTCGAAGGTAGTCCCGAGTTTGTCTGACTTGCACGGAGCCCACTGCCTATGGAAGAGCAGGCTAAACTCTCCAATTGGCACTGGGAGCGCTGGGATATAACTACAGCAGTCTCTTCAGCCTTGGGGTCCAGTCTTCCCTCCTGCTCCCCCAGACCTCTGCGGGTTCAAGTTCTCAGGCTCTAGGAATCTGCGTGCGTCGTCCCTGTCTCACACTGCTTTTCATGATGTCTCTGCTACAGGGACTCAGGTCCAATGGCTCCAAGCTGCCAGCACACAGGGGAGACTGTCACCTCAGTGGTCCCCCACATTGGCTCTCCTTCTTCTCCTGACTGTGGGCACGTTCTCCTGTACAATGACACCATCCCATAGATGCGATCTTTCCTACTCAAGAGGAAACTTCTGGAAAGCTGAGGTCGGAGTGTCTTCACCTCCATGTCAATTCACCCCATCCCATTCACAGAATCTGCCATCTAGACGGTGCTCATCCATCAACCATTAGCTCAATTAGTAACGTGACTCCCTGTGCCCCCAAATTACATGAGCGCAACGGGCTGCCATGCGGGCAGACGCATGCGTGCAGGGTGCAGACAAGGGCGGCACGTGTGAGAGCAGAGGCTAATAGGACGCGAAATATGCCGAGGGCACTGAGCTCTTCTGCTCCGGCAAACTTTCCGTTTTAAACATATGATCTATTTCAACTCTGCTGTCTCCTGCCATTTCCTGTAAGAAGAGACGACGGTACAGACAGGTGAAAAGACTGGTCTCTGTTGTTATCAACATATGAGCCTCCATTTATGCCTTGACCCCCAGTCTTCACAGTAAAAGGACCTGACAGATGCAAAAATGGAAGGGCGGGAGGATAAAGGCCAGCGTCGCAGTGGCACGATGCCACTAGAAGGGGACCAAGCCAGGATCTGAATCCAGAGTTGGCCAGAGGAGGAATTCATACTCTTTTTTTTTTAACTGAACTGTCCTGTCAGATGTACCTTTGGGACCAGAAGTAGCACCTCTTCACCCTGAGTTCAGAGCCTTTGAAAGCACTTGCCTCTAAAGCCGCAAAGTGAAAGCCCCGTTTATTAACTCATCTTCTGTGGCATCTCTCCCCATCGCCATGGGCCATTCAGGGCCTCAGATATTCCTCTCATGGGTGAAGGTTAACGTTGGTATAAAAAGAAAAAAAAATCCTTATTACCAAGAAATAAATGCTAATTGTAAAGCAATTAGAATGTAGAATCAGGAAAGAGAGGGGATGTAGTCCGTTCATGCTGAGGGGGAAGACATCATAGAATCTCTAACCAAGGATCCCTCATAAGTCCTTTCTCCTTGGTCTCAGCTGCTTGCCCCAGCTCCCCATTTGCTTTGTCATTTACTTTTTTTTAAGAGACTGGCGTCAAAATATTTTCGCTGTTTCCTGGAACAGAGCAATGCAGTTTGGGCAGAGGTGGTAGGAGGTGGGATTGGTAAGTGTGAAATTGTCGAGGTCAGCTGAGTTTATACTTTCCCGTGAACCAGCCTAAGGTAGTACCTCATGTTTTTCTGGACCATCATGCTATTTTGATGATTATTTTATTACACTCATCACCATTTGAATCACCTTCATCCTTTGTTTGCTACTTTGTTGTCTGTCTCCCCTTTAGAAGGTGTGTAAACCCATACTTCTCAGCTACCGTGTTCATATGTGCATTTCCGACTTCTAGAACATTCCTTGGCATATGGTAGGTAGTGAGAAAATGAATGGACCAATTGTCAAGTGAATAAACAGAATTAAAGTCATCACTAGAACCCACAGTCTAGAATGTCTAGACAGCAAGTTGGTATGTTCTGGTCCCTACTTTCAAACAGATCTGATTTGACGTGGCTACTGGGAGCTGAACCCCGAAAAATGACCAGTTCTCCAAGAAAAAGTATAATATCCCAGGCTAAAGAGTGACCATAAAAGAAAAAGATACCAGCCTTGCATCTCATTATGGCCATGGCTTTGAAAGTCTCCCTGGAAAGTTTGGAATGTGTCATCCAGCGATTAGATGGCATTTCTTTGAGAGTAGCAACTGAACATTGACTTATAGATGATTGAAAGTGGATACCTGCACATCTGGTGGGATCCCAGTCAGGGCTGAACACCTCTTTAAGTCAATAGAAATTGGCATGACAATCAATGGTTTGCACTGAGTGTAAATCCCTCGGTCACATCATTAGAAGTGATCAATGGAACTGCTTTTTTGATGTCTGCCAGAAAATGGCGTGTATGCTTAATCAATGGGGACAGTTTCCGACTTTCCTCAGTAGATTTTTGATTCTTTGGCAATTTACAAATTGGGATGATAGACACAGACTCCTCAACGTGAACAGCTTCCTCTTAAGAAATCCTCCCTGGTCACTCACCTGTCTGAGAGGCTTCTTGGTTTCCAATGGCAGCGCCTTCCAGTCTAGAAGGAATGGTCTGGTATGTGTGACAGATAGCAGGTCGTTTTCCTTTCATTTACTTGCAATCATTTAAAGAGAGAGAGAGAGCAAAGAGAAAAGAGCACCCCGCAAACACCTTCCGTTCATCAGTTACCTTATGTAATCACTGGAGCCCTGAAGCAAAATTGAGCTTCTATGGCTGCCTCTTAGAAGCCATAATCAGAGCACAAGTTTTCCTGATGAGCTTAATATTCAATGTATCCAGATGCTTCTTTAGGCTAATTAGGACCAGACAGGCCTGGGGAAATGAAGAGGTTGGTTGGGGTATAACGGGAGCAGAGCCTCGCTCCTGAGCTGCCTCAGAGTGATGAAGCTCAGTGGTGACGCCTTGGCTTGGGGAGAGGCCCATCAGTGGTGGATCAGCTGGTTTCACTTGTGGGCCAGCAGCGCAGAGAGTATAGGATTATTCTGCCTGTGGTTATCTCAACTGTTTTGTAACCATGGCCACGATCTACATTTCTTTTAAAATATATATATATTTATATTGATTTCAGAGAGGAAGGGAGAGGGAGAGAGAGAGATAGAAACATCAATGATGAGAGAGAATAATTGATCAGCTGCCTCCTGCATTCTGCACAATGGAGATCGAGGCTGCAATCCAGGCATGTTCCCTGACTGGGAATTGAACCACGATCTTTTATATGTTGACCCTCAACCACTGAGCTACACCGGCTGGGCCACAATCTACATTCCTTACCCAGATCCTCCTGGATCCATTTACTGGGAGACAGGGTATCAATAGCCCATCCCTACCACTTGCCAGCTGAATGACTTTAGCGAATAATGGTGATGATGATGATTGCAACAATCATGGCAACAGTACCAGCGGCTAACACATAGCAAGCACTCATGGCATGCATAACATCGTCTAAGTGTATTCCATGTATTTACCCATTTATACTATCAGTGTCTCAGTTACTACCAGTGCCTCCATTTCTTGTATAAGAAAACTGCAACATCGACGAGTCAGTTACCCAGTTCAATGTCACACAGCCAGTTAAGACATGGGGCCAGGGCCAAGATTATGGCTCTAGAGCCCAAGCTCATCACCAACAAGCCAGTCCTCTTCCTGCACCCCATCTCCTCATTTCTTTAGGAGGCCCGAGTGAGCCTAAATGTCAGTGCTTTTCCTGTGAATGACACCAATAGAAGTGAGTAGGGTCGTGCCTTCAGTATCAGAGTGTTGGACTGACTGAGAGCGTATGCTCCCTGCCCCCACTCCTGCCCTAACACTGGAAAGCTGGTTTGAAAGCATGTCTTCTGATGGATTAGCCAGTGGGTCATTCTGATGTGTTAAGGAGAATATTACCATCATAACCTTTCAGTAAACTGTCCCTTGGCTGAGATGACGATCTGCTCACTCAATGCAGTCACATGTGGCAGTGACAGCCAGTCTGGCATGGATGGATCCAAAACATCATTCACATGAATATTCTCTTCATGACCTCGGATATATTTTTCTGCATTGCCTCACATTTCTCAGTGATTATTCTGCCATTCTGACCTTTTTCGCAATTTGATTTTTCTCCCTGTGGATTATGTCCTTTCCATCACTGTGTCCCCAACACTCAGCATGGTCCCTAGAAAATACTGGGATAAATCCTTCTGTCATGTTTGAATTTTCCTTATTTAATGTTAGCATCTTCCTTATTTATGTCAGTATTTTGAAAGTTCTGATCAGGTACTGATTTTTCTGTTTTCTCATCTGCCGGTTAACTACTTTGCATTTTAACTTTTGCAGATCGCCCGACATAGACTCCAAGACATGATAATTGACACGTTGTAAAATGTGTTAGTTAGGATGAGCTAGGTTGTGCTGTTGTAACAAACTTGCCCTCAGTCTTACTGATGTACAAAAGGCCTACTTCATGTTATCACCACATGGGATGGGTCCATATCGTCTCACCATGGAATCCTGCATGAGAGACTAACCACCATCTCAATGTGCTGGTTTTCTGGAAAAGAGTTCTTAAGGATCTGGCACCAGCTATTGAAAAGGAAATGTGTAACTTTCATTCAAATTACGGGTCAAAATGAATCACTCAGCCCCATGCAAAGTCAAGAAGATTAGGAAGTGCAATCCAGAAAGTGTTGGGAAAGATAGCTGGCTATATCCGGTAGGCAGCTCTAAAGACTTCCACGTGGTCTTCAGGAAGTCACCTTAGTCGAAACTATAAGAAAGACACCCATTAAACCAGAATACAGGAGAAAAAGTAATGAGTGCTTTGAATGTCAACAATCATGAAGGAAAATGAGAAAAAGAGAATTAACCTTTTTTGCGCATCTCCATGTATGGGTCTCTGTCGACCTCTTAACAGTCTTGTAAGTCGATGTTATTAGCTCCACTTTCCACACCATAGAAATGTTAGAGAACTTAGAGTTTATGCGAGGCCTGTTGGGGCAAAGTCTCTCTCCACTTTCTTTCTGATGTGGGCGAGTAGAGGGACTGATCTTTATCTTATCCCCAAGAGCCCAAGGACAGAGTGTGGTAAAAATAGATTCTCAAGTACATGATGATTGAAAGAAGGAGCCATTTGAAGAATTGCTTCCTGTTCCAAGAACCAGGTAGACCCACCATATGTATTTAGGTTGGGTCCACAAGTGCTAGCAGGTAAACAAGGACTCCCCCACCAACTGTGGCCAATGCTCTTCAGGGTGGTGTTTTATCTCTCTCTCTCCCTGTCTCTCCTCCCCCCGTCTTCCCCCCGCCTTTCTCTCCTCCAACTTAGAAACATCACCTGCTTGGGAAGAATGCACACCTAAAACAACAAAATCCAATGATTTTTAATTTTTTTCTTTTCCATATCATCTTATTCCTTCTTTTTCAAAATACTTTTTCTTTATTTTTCTTTCTTTTTTTTTTTTTGGAATTTTGGAAGAGAGAATATATAGACTACTTTGTATATGGATCTGAAAGACACAACCAGAAAAGAATTTTTTATTGCAAATCCGAGATGCTGGTTTCCCCTCTTTATTCAGAATGACCTTTTCATGTTACCAAGCAGCATGGCACACTGAATTCCATCATTAACCTGTGAACATTAAAGACAGTTATTGTAGAAACTAGGGGCCTGGTGTACATGCACTGGGGGCCCAACCTGCCCCCTCTCACATCTGGGAGCCCTCAGGGAATATCCTACTGATGGCTCACCCTGGGCCCAAGGCCGAAAGCCTCTGGCCAAGGCTTTCCATCCTTGGGCAGGGGACCTTGGCCAGGGGACCCCAGCCAGCGATCGCCCTGTGATGGGGCCAATCACTGGCTGGCTCCGCTCTGGCCCTGGCCTGTCCAAGGTCCCCAAAAGCCTCTTGGTGAGGCTTCTTTTGGCCTTGGGCAACAGCCATCTTGATTGGGTGTTAATTTGCATATCACTTCTGATTGGCTTGTGGGTGTGGCTTATTGGGTATAGCGAAGGTATGGTCAATTTGCATACTACTCTTTTATTAGATAGGATAATCAGAGTAAGTCTAAAATGCACTTACTCTATTGGCAGGGCAATGCCTTTTTTTTTTTTTTGGAAAAGTCCAGGCTTAATCATTCAGGGAAGCAGGAACTAGAAGTGGAGCCTGTGTTCATCCAGTGACCATCCAGAAATATCTTTGAGCACAGTTTTAGTGAGAATAGTCTTTCTTCAGTGAAGACTTGCACTCAGCATAGTTACAAAGCATCCATTGTTATCTTATTGAATCCTTACTCAACTGCATGAGACTGAATAAGACAGGGAATCCTGCTTCCACCATCACCCATGAAAGAGACAAGGCTGAGGGATGGAAAAGGACTTTTCTATAGCGAGTAGCTGCTCATGCAGGCCTGTCTTGCTTGATGTTCACCTCTGTGCCCAGTCCTCGTGTGTGCCAGTCACACAGTCATGCTTCTCGGAAACAGACCAATTGCCTACTTGTAGATAAGGGGGGGGGGGCGGTGGTCCAGGGAGGGGGTAACTCACCCTGCTTATACTTTCAAGTTCCTTGGATGCAGGCTCTTGATTCAGACAGACTGAATTACGTCTCATCTCCGCCATGGCTGATGCACGTGAGGCTCAGCGTCTGTCCTCATTGACACATGGGGATAGTTCTGTGTGTGTGTGTGTTTTCTTCATGCCTACACGAGGGTGGAATGAGCTGATGTATGGAGAGCCTGCCTCATCGGTGATGTTTCATCATTTATTGTGTAGTTATTATTAATCTACTTCACTCTCTACCATGATGATTTTTTGATGCTGTGGTGAGTTGCTTTGGAGAGATTTTTGTTTGAAGCTAATTAGAGTTGAAAAGTGAGAGGTTGGCTTTGGCCAACATAAGATGGAGGCATGCCTGAGTCAAGGCAATTTGCATCTTGTGACCTTGATGTCTAGGTCAAGAGAGCTCTGCATTCAAGGAGGACATAGTCCTCTGACCACCGTATGGCTGGTGAAAGTGATTTGTCATTAGCTTGTATGACCATAGTGAGAAGCCTGTCCAACTGGCCTTCAAGGTGATGAAAGTTATTCTACCAGAGTATCTGTCTCATCCCGCTGGAGAGAAAGCACAGCCTGCAGCTCTACCCAGAGAAAATCCATCACTGGGTGTCCCTTTTACTGGTCCCTGAGGATGGCCACAGATGATGCCTAAGTCCGGGGACCCAAAAGGGAGCACAGTGGAGAGGCAAGTGTGTGGCCCAGGGAGGCCTGCAGCCAGCTCCACCACCTACCAGCAGGGAACTTGCCCCTCTCCTGTCTCCTGACCCTGATGAGTGACAGCGAGAAGGACACCTACAGCCCTGCTCCACCATTCGCTATGCTTGTGCCACTTGACTTCTGTGGGCCCAAGTCTCCTGATCTAGAGGACTACCATATCAGGCCCCAAGGAGGCTATGGACAAGGTCACGGCTGGAGCCTAGGTAGAGCTTGGGAACAAAGCCCTCTGATGGAGCTCTGTTCATGGTGATGACGATGACACCGAAACGCATTTTATTTATTCATGTGACTGTGAGTTCCTGAGGACAAGGGCTCTGTTTTGTTATCTGTCTACTCTGACGTCTAAGACCGTCTCTAATAAACAGTGGGAACAACAGTACACGAGCACTTATTGAGCACCTACCCTGTGTCAGGGGCTTTTCAGAGAAGAAAGCTTAGGGTACATTCACCTATTGAACCCTTCCAACACCCTCATGGCGGGGCTGCTGTCACCTTCCCCTGTGGTAGATGAGGAAATTGGGCACCAAGAAGTGAAGTCAGTTGCCCAAGGTCACACAGGTATGCTGAGCTCCAGGAGGCACTCACCAAGGTTGAATGGAGGGAGGAGTGGTGTGACCTGACCCCCCTCTCCCCCCCGTTGGCCTTGACATTGGTCCTCTGTATGCTCCCATCACCACGTCTGGGTGCTGTGGGGCTTGGCGGGCTGGGTCTGGCAGTGGCGATGGAGGTAATGATGGCAATGAAGAGTGCCACGGCTGCTGTCACGCGGGCACAGCCAGAGCGAAAATGACGGGAGATTAATAGGAAATAATGGGATGGGAGTCGAGCATTTACGTGGCATTCCTCACGAGAGAGCCTCCCAGCCAGTGAGGTGCAATTAGCCGTCCAAGCCCGGATGCATAGGCAGGAAATGAGCCAGGCTCGCGGTGGGTTTATTTTTACACCCGCCCGCCCTCGGTTCCCGGCCTAGTTAGCACTTTGGAAGCCTCAGCTGACTCGGCATTGCCTGTGAGCTCTGATGCGCTGCTGCTGCGCTCCCGCACAGCCCTGATGTCGAACACGCGAGGCAGACAGCTGCCCGAGGCGTTCTCCGTAGAAGCTCTCATGTCTCCACACATCTTGGCTTCCCACCGTCATGCCGCACCTCTCTCCTCCATCAGCGAGCGAGCGAGTGAGCGTCGTGGCAGGTGCAGACGCCGCGCAGTGCCACGGAAATGTCCTCACAGACACATCGGGCAGAGCTCGCGGCCTCTGGATGCACACGGGGCACCTGTCCGTTGGCCTCTGATTCCAGGTAAGCACATTAAATAGCATTAAATCTCTCTTACAGCATCTATTGCATCTCGGACCACAGGAACCTGAACCGTCACCTCCGAGGAAATCACTGTAGCTTTCTGCGCAGCCGCCCCAAACTCCCAGATGTTCACGCTCCCACATGCTTTGATTTCTCTCCTTACCGAAGATGGACTGCATCTGTTCCCCGGAATACAATAATTATTTTATTGCCTTGGCTTCTATCTGGGCACACATTCCATTTCCCAATGTAAATAATCATCTCCACCTTTAATAAATGAGATGGAGCCCGCCTGGCTGGGAGAATGAACATCTCAATACCTTCAGACACACAATGACACCGTATCAATATTTAAACTCATTTTATGCATGTATTCCAGGTTGTCCAACTTCATTAGGGCCATTCATCAAGCCTCTAGCTGGAGTGTATTCCCATTGGACTTGTAGGCCTGGGGGCCTACCAAACAGAAATTTAAACTAACTTGCCTTTTTAATTCACATTATTCTCAAATATTCTCTTTTCTAACTCCCTGCCATGACTAAGGCATTTAGACTGGGCCATGATTCGGTACATGTCAACACTTAACTGACACAATCCCCATTAGTATGTCAGAATATGTGAGCCCCAGTAAAATACGGCATCCATTCCTCCCTCTTCGTTGATGAATTACCCTCCAATTCTTGCCTGCACTTGGCAATAATTTGAGTTTATTGCTCCATGTTTCCGTTAAATATTTACAAACATTTTAAACTATGTATAAATGAAATCTTCAATGTTTTGCAAATCTCATCCTCTCCCTCAACTCCAAAATAATAAATCTCTTGATCTATTTTTTATAATTCTGCACTGGATTCTGGGAATGGGGCTATTCTTGCAAATCACATCAGCCCCTCTCCCGGCCATGTCTGCCGATCGGGCCAGGTTTCTTTCCTAAGGTGAGCACTGGGTAGCTGACATTGAAACCCACTCTGCAGAGCCAATAAACAATTAAGTCCATGCTGAGGAAATGGCAATAAAACCTTCTCAAACGGGGCAGCGACCCGGGGAAGGTTGGAGAGGAGCCTCCCTTCACGGTGCCACCTCACCAGGCAAAGCCAGTGAAATGCACAGTCACATTTCAGGGATAACCAGGCATCGGCGAGTGAAGTGGCCACGTGGCCGAGTAGGAAAGAGGGTCACTGTAGTCGTTTCCCAGGGCCGCCAGAACATGCATTATTTCCTGGGGCTCCAGCCACACATGCATTATTTGTAGTTCTGGAGGCTGGACACTCAAGGTCAAATTGTCAGCAGCATTGGTTCCCCAAGGCCGATCCATCACCTTGGCTTACAGACAGCTGGCTACCTTCTCGTGGTGTCCTCACGTAGCCCTTCCTCTCTGCGCCCACTCTCCTGCCTCTCCATGCATCGGACACACATTCTATTGGATGAGGGTCTGCTCTAAAAAAGCCTAATTTTAAGTGTTGTTGTTGACTTGCTTTTTTTCTTTTCTTAGAGAGAAAAACATTGATGTGAGAACACAACATTCATCGGCTGCCTCCTACATGCTCCCACCGGGATGGAGCTGGAAACCTGGGCATGTGCCCTAACTTGGAATTGAACTAGTAGCTTCCGAAGCACTGGCTGATACCCAACCACCTGAGCCCCATGGGCCAGGACTGAAAACAATGCCTCATGTTAGCAATCACCTCTTTAAAGGCTGTATCTGTAAACACAGTCGGATTCTTGGTTGGGTAAATCTTCAGAGTTGGGAAAATCTATCCTCTTTCGGTTCCTCAGGCATGGGCCATGCTCCCTCTCTCTGAACGAGCATTCAAAATGTTCTTTGAGGTTCTGGGATGTTCTGTGGCCAGTGTAGCTTCTCTGAGTTCTGGCTTCATCGGGGGTCAAGTGGGAATAAAGGTCATGTACATTGCAAAGTTGATTGGAGGAGTAAGGGACTTAACAAGTGAGAAGCTGTCTTCTGACATAGGCTTTCAATGCATGTCAGCAAATTGGAATTGAGTGGCATTTTAGGGGAGGGCACACTGAAACTTGGGGTTAAAATGCACCGTGCTTGCAGAGCTGGGGAAGAAAACTGATTCACAGTTTTGTTCTTCCCCCCCCCAGTTCGGGCACTTTGCGAGCTATCATTTCATGTTGGATGATTGTGTTTTCACATCATGATGTGTTCAAAGTGGTTAAGAGAGCACGATTTGAGTTTCTTCCAAAATGAAGTGCTTCTGTAAGGGAAAAGTTGAAGAGCTCGTATTAAGTGGTTCTGTACTGTGCGTGCCCAAACCCTCCCTGCTTTCCGGATTTGGCACTTGACAGCTTTAAGAGCCCTTCATCTGGGAACTGCGCGAGGTGTTCTGGACATGTGCACTGTGGGCCCATCTAAACTCCCTCGATTGCACTGGGCACCTCCAGACCCACTTCGGAGCAGCGTTCTGGCTCTGGTTTTGCTCAGAGGTCTGGGTCCCCCGCAGAAGGGCCTCACGAGGTCAGGGATGTCAGCTTTATTTCCACAGGCCCACCCCATGGCATTCCTGCAGAGCCGAATTGCCTGTTGTGAGGAAGACAAAGACCCACAGCCATTATAGCGCTCCCTGGCGCCAGGTGCGAACACGACACCTGTGTGATCTGGTCACTCACAGCCACAGGGTGCGGGAGTCGCCCAGGGTGAAGGCTGAAACTCAGAGACTTGAAGGAATGCTTTCACAGACAGCAAGGAGCAGCCCCGGGCCGGGAAACCCAGGCTCCATGCATCCGTGCCCTCTCCACAGCTGGCAGGCAATGTGGGGAAAGTGCCGCCTTGGGAATTAGAAATGGAGCTCGGCCTTCCGCCAAGCCTTCCGACTGGAGGCCCGGCGTTGCTTGTGCTCACAGGAAATTGGTACCGTTTGCTGATAAAAAGAATAGTCTTGGATTGCTTCAATGTCAGTTTCAATGTCGTTTTCGTTCACGGAAAACACACAGCTTGTAAATATAAGCCATTAGTTCCTAGAGCGAGTTTTGCCAAAAGGCAGAGCCGCAGGTGGAGATGGATGGAGGGACCGAGGCGCTGGGGCAGCGTGTGGCTGTTCTGGGTGCTGAGGGAGGCTCACCTCCGTCCCCCTGGTCCCAGCCGCCCTGACCCCGCATTCTAAATTAGACACCTGACCTACTCTCTCAGACTGCCCCATTTTCCTCTCCTCTTTCTTCTTCCTTTCTGACTTGCAGATATCATGCTGTGTACAGCACACGCTCATTTGGGACTTAGTTTCATATCGGAACCACCCACTTGTTCTTTCCTAGAGTGTGCGGTTGGCATCTGTTTTGTGGGAGAGTAAATGTAGGGTCTAGTACAGAACCTGGAACATGGCGGAAACTCAACAAATATGACTTGAATGAACGAATGAGAACAAATCTCTTTTATTTCACGTCTCAGGGGAAATGGAGAGGGAACCTGTTTTTGGACCTACAGTCCAGGACTTGAATTAGTATTAAATTGTTTCCCTTCTTTCCTAGGTGAGCATGAGCTAGTCTCTTGATTCTTTGGGCATTGATTTTCTTGTGTCAAAAGTGGATAATAACACCTGTGTTCAGGGTTCTGTGAAGACAAAAAGAGACAGTGTCTGTAGCTGCTGAGTTGGTACAGAGCTACTAGTTTGCCAACTCTGTCCAGGGATCTCTCCTCCAGGTCTCACTGTTTCCTCAGTCGGGCCCTTGGGAGGGGAGGGGCTAAGGCAAAGAGAAGCCTTTTTTGGAGGCGGTTGGTGATGAATCAGTAGCCTTTGGTGAAATGAACACAGTGGCTGAGTTTACTCAGGCCATGTTCCAGTGGGACCCTGCGGCAAGTCCGCCCTCTCCCCCTTGAGGTAGCAGCCACTCATGGGCCAGTCATTGGTGGTTTAACTCTAGTGACAAGAGACTCAAAATAAAGATTAAATGAAAATGAGTCCAAACAGGACAAGATCAGTATTGACCTCAGCCAACCAGTGCTGCATATAGCAGCTCATGCTCTCCACTGTCTACGCCTTGCTTTTCTTGGCACGAGCTACCTCTGAACACCCCCACAGCATTGCCTTCTTCCTGCTGGTCTGGTAATAGGGTTAGCGTGAGATGTCGGCCTCCTCCAGTGAACCCAACCCCAGAAGGGCATATAATTAAGGAAGAAGTGAAGGACCGCCCAAGTCCATGCAAGCATGATGAGAATCACATTGGGAGACTCAGGGCCGCGATGACTTTGTGTGAGTCACCGAATGGCGATGTGCCATTTTTAGGGGGCTGAATTCCGTGGGAAAGTTGGCACAGCTTTATCCTTTGTCTTCTTCACATTGCCCTTGGCACATCTCTGTTAACCCTATGACCGGAGGCAGAAAAAGAGCAAAGTCAAACCAACGGTGTTGTGGGTCCGTGAGGAGCTGCCATCCCAAGGACGAGTTTGGGATGCGGGTATCAGCAGTGCAGGTCAAGCGCCGGGCCCTTGTGTGTTTCTGTCTCTACCTCCTTCCACACCCTCAGAGAATGGAGAGAGGGGGCAAACCTATTTGAGAGCAGCCACGCCTGGAGACATGGACAGAGAGCTACTCTAAGGCTTTGGGGTGTTGAAGTCAATGGAGGATTGAATTAGATCCCCACCTGCTGCCTGGGGACCATTTTTGTGGTGTCAGAAGTCATTATGCTGGACACAAACCCCACTCCCTACACTTCTGAGGTGGATAGGAGTGAGGACATGGGGTGCATGACCATGACAGATGGACTCTAAACCCTAGCATTTAAGGGTATTGGGGCCTCGATGCAGAAACAAGCAGTTACGACGTTAATGAGATGGAGATACTAGGTACACAATACATAAAGAATTTAAGAGGTAGAGGAAAAAAGCACAATGAATATTTTAAGAATAAGTGAGGCAGATCACTGAAGAAATCTCTGAGAAAGAAACAAGCATGAATAAAGAGTTTAAAAATATAAATGCTGCCCTAACTGGTTTGGCTCAATGGATAGAGCATCGGCCTGTAGACTCAAGGGTCCCAGGTTCGAGTCCCATCAAGGGCATGTACCTTGGTTGCAGGCACACCCCCGGGGGGCGGGGGAGGCAGCTGATTGATGTTTCTTTCTCATAGATGTTTCAAACTCTCCCTCTCCCTTCCTTTCTGTAAAAAATCAATAAAAAATATTTTTAAAAAGTATAAATGTTGAAGTAAATGGAGGCCAGGAGCAAATATGTCAATATCAATATAAGAGGCAGTTATGGAAAGAAAAAAAAAGAGAGGAGAGAAAATGTAAAATACAAAAGTAATGACATAATGAAAGAAATAAAAAGATTTATATTAAAAGCTCTCATGGAATGACAGAATCAATGACAAAAATAATACTTTTAAAGAACATAATTATATCTAAAAACTCCAAAGGAAAGTTTAAAAAAGCAACAAGCTCATGGAGAGAAAGAGAACATGCACAAAAATCATCTTTGGAGTAAAATCGTCTTTCCCGACAGCAACACTAAATCAAGAAGGAAATGGAGAATTATTTTTGAAATGTTGAATAAAAATAGCTTAAAAGATATCTTTACATTTTATACCCAGCAAAACTGTCCTTTAATACCGAGAGGGTAAAACAATATTCTTAAGCAAACAAGGCCTCAGAACATTTACTACCTAAGCCAGAAGGAGGATGCATGGAGAAAAACGGATATAAGAGTGAGCATGTATTGTGGAGCGGATGTGAATGAACGACCACTGGAGCCCAGACCAAATTAAAATTTAGGGAGTCTTTATTAGCTGGCCTGGAGACTGCTCTGCCATCTTCCATGCAGGGGGATCAGAGAGCAGCCCTGACCCTTTGTGCAAGACCACTTTTAGGCACATTAACCACATCCTGTTTTTGCAGAACAAGCAACCCAAGACAAAACAGTTTTTCACACGCTACATCAGAGTCATGCCATTGTCGACCATGTTATTCACAGGGTCATCCTGTTCTTCAGAAAGCTGACAGTGCTCTATCTTGCAAGGTCTACATGCTGGGAAGGGGCCATGAGACCGTATCTCAAGGCCTGGCCTGGCGTTAAGCACTGACTACTCTATGTGGGGCATAATCCACGGCCTCAGTAATGCTAAAAAATCCCCATTCTACAACACATGTAACTTTGCACACTTCACTGTGCGCGCACACATGCATGTATATGCGTGTGCATGTATTTAAAGCAGTACCCAAAAAGAATCAGGTAAAAAGATGCTTCTCATTCTAATAAACAGTTAAAATTTGACATATGACAGCCTCCTACCAATATGTTTGCTGGGCTGGGAAGTGGGAAGGGGTTTAGGAAAAGTGTTTGAGTCACAGAAATGTAAAAACCACCCACCTACTTTTTATTCTGAGGAAAGGTACTGTTCTTCATTCTCCCTGATGTGCCCACCATGCCAAAGCCCGATTTCTAATCCTGAATTCTCTGTTTTATGGCTGTGTGACTGCTGCCACCTTTTTCAGACTCTCTGCTCCTTGATGTTGCATCCCCGGGTCCTGGCTGACAAACCCCACCACGCGTGATAGCTTCTGTGTGACGTTTAGCTGTCCGGTGTGACCTGCACTGCCCATTGCCCCAGACACGGCACAGGGGTTGGCTCTCCATGACCACGGGTAGGCACCGGCATTTTTATGCGTGAACATGTAACTTATGCTTCACCCACAATTCCCCCGGACCTCGTACAAGTGGGTGACGGTAAGGCTTTCTTATCTTCTGGGACTAGGCAAGTGGAAAGGGGTGGCAAGATGGCAGTCAGCTCTAAAAGTCACATTTCTCCTGCCTATTTACATTTTGCAAATACAACCTCGAAGGCTTTGCAAACCATTGCTTTTCCAACCCAATACATGTGTGTCTATGGCTCCAGAGACCCGGCTCCTGCAGAGCCATTCGTGTCCCGGTCTGTTCTGGGGAGTGAAGCATGAGCGCGACACATGTTCATTAGGGTATCTTAATTGAAAACAAAAAATCACCATGGCTACAAGGAGCAGGATTTAAAATAGGAGAGCATGCCGGTCCGTTTTCACTTGGGTTTTGTTGGATTTCATTTTGTTTTCCCTGCTCCCGAAGGCCGGGCGGGTGAGTCTGTCTGCACAGCTCGATGTGTTCTGGGCTCCACACAGACTGGGTTGGGGTGCTGCATGTGAATGACCTGGATCCCCCAAACAGCCACTCTAGGGGTGCCCCAGAAGACGGTCTTTGAGAAACAATATCTGCCTTTTGGCTCCTTTCTTTCATTGCACTTCTTCAAGTGACAGGGTTTCAAGTTCCCAGCGCTCGTCTGGATGCGAAGCTGGAGGCCTAGAAGAAGTCTTTATTGTCACAGTACCAGAGAGCCCACTGAGGCCTGTGCTACTTCCCACGGCTGCTCGGGACCCTGGGATGACAGAAGGACCCCGACATGCCATCCAGGACTTCTGTGGGAGAGGTGTGTAGTGGGTCCCCCTTTCTCTCGGCCCCTCTCTTTCCCTTTATTCATTGATTAAAGTCTTCTCTCTTACTTATATCCCCCATTAAGATGTCTCCGTGTCACTTAGGGTGTTAATTGAGAGGAGGTTTAAGCTCATCAAAGCCATTATAAGCGATAGTTAAAAATTTCTATATATGGCCTGCGCTGGAATGGGCCCGGTGGGGTGCCGTTTTTTTTCTTTTATGCAACTGACATTGGTAATAATAGATGAAATTATTACTAAATCGCAGCTGCAGAGATGATATCATGATTTCTGTGTGTGCAATCTTTGATGAAAAATTAATTTTTGAGAGGGGTAATTTACAGTGATTCAAATAGTGTTATCCTGGAGTCCTTGCCAGTAATGAACAGCAATCCAGTTGGAAGGGAGCACTCTGCAGCTGCGGTAGAGATACCTACCGTCCCGTAACCTCCCGGGAGTGAAAGCATCGTGCGTGGACTTCCTTTTTACCGCCCAAGGACCATCAGAGGGAAAACCTTGACGTCTGGCGGGGACCTTTGTTCTTTGAGGCCCAAGCTCTGTTCTGTGGGGACAGCCCCTCCCCCATGCCAGCTTCATCATCTCTAGGCTGTGGGCTCAGGGCCCGTGGGTCTTCATTTCTTTTTCTTTTTTCTTTAAAAAAAAATATATTTCATTGTTTTTTTACAGAAAAGGAGGGAGAGGGATAGAAAGTGAGAAACATCAATGAGAGAAAAACATCAGTCAGCTGCCTCTTGCACACCCCCTTACTGGGGATGTGCCCGTAGCTAAGGTACATGCCCTTGACCGGAATCGAACCTGGGACCTTTCAGTCTCCAGGCCGATGCTCTAGTCACTGGGCCAAATCGGTTTCAGCTGGGTCTTCATTTCTTAACCACAGAAAGGTGCGCATGGTAGGTCCCGGGTACATCCCTCTTTAGTGCTCCCGGATGGGCTAGGGAACAACAGATTCCACCCACAGAGCAGGGGGCTGGGCTCAGCGTGGTTCTTCGTCATCAGAGGCCTGGCGTTCTTCGAAATCCACTCTGTCATCTCAGTGGCCAAGGGATTCTGACGAGAGAGCTGAAAATAGACGGTCGCGCCCCGCCCTACTCTCAGTGACAGAAGTGAGGCGGTGAGGGCCCTTTGTGATTGTGTGTGTGCATGGCCATGGGAGTGCCTGTATGTGTCCTACATAGAAAGACCTGCGGGAGAGGGTGAGAAAAGAGACAGAGGAACACTTAAATAGAAGAAGAAATGTCAACGAGGGTCCGGGCGACTGGCACGCACCTCGGAGTCTCGAGTGTCGCTTTCCCGTTGAGGGCTCGCTGATTTTTGGCAAGAAACACGGCACCGGATTTCATGGCAATTGCAGTTCTACTTTGTCATCCTGCCCCGCAGTGTTGGGGCTGGGAAGGTGGGGGGTGAGGAGCTGATGGGGGAAGAGGGAGGGGAAAGAGGGGAAGAAGGGAAGGGAGTGGAGAGGTGGGAATGACATACGGGCTGTGGAAGTTGTTACTCCAGGGCCTGTTCATGAACACGGAGCTCCAGCCTCTGCTTCTGCTGTGGGTGCAGGGTTGTTTTTTTTTTTTTTTTTTTTTAGCATATTATATTTTTACTATATTATATAGGATAAATAATATAATAAACTTCTTTGAAAAAATCTGTTTCTTATTACCAAATTCCAAGGGAAAATTATTTTTCCTGCCCTACTCTAGAATACTGATGGCATGATGAAAATTCACCTTTGATCTTAAAGACTAGACTTCCATTTTCCTGAGTTTTAGTCCCAGAAGTAGACTTCCATTTTCCTGAGTTTTATTCCCAGTTTTATTCCCAGAACTCCTCCCGCTGCTGCCCCTAGGGAAGGGGGAGTGGGGGCAGAGGGAAGGTAGGTCCTGCAGAGAGAGGGAGCAGCCAGATCTTGGCGGGGCGGGGTGTGGCGTGCGCACCTGGGGCCGCGCAGCAGAGAGGCAGCAGAGACTGGGCAGATAAATCAGATTAGATCCCCGCCCGCCGCCTGGAGACGGTTTCCCTCAGCAGCTCTAGCCTTAGGTCACCCTGTTTCCACCTCACTGGCCAAAAGGAGGGGCCGTGGGGAGGGAGAGGACTTGCCTGTGCAGGACACTGAAACTGGGGCAGCCCAGGGAGCCAGGCTGCCTTTCAGAGCCACGAAACGAGCCATCTGCATCTTCTTGTTGGCGGCTCCTGAGGACTCCCATGTGCCAAGTGCACTGAGGTGTTAGCTCAGCGACTCCCGACCGAGACGGCGGTGGCCATCGGCACCCTGCCATACACGGGGGCAGGGAGGCGTGGGGGAGGTCAGTGAACACCCCAAAGCCATGTGCCTCACCAGCCACAGGGCAGGGGCTGAGCCAGGGCCCTGTTCAAAGGCAGATCCTACGCTTGCTCCCTCTCCACCTGCCCCACCGCCAGGACTCTCTTCCCAAGGTGGGAGAGGATGGGATGTGGCCCCCTAAAGAGGGCAGAGTGAGCCTCGGAAGCCAGCGTGGGATTCTGTTCCCTTCCCCGCTCCCCATATGATCTTGTGTCTGTGTCTGGGGTTCAAGAGGACAGCTGAGGCCCAGGTGTCCACTGGGAGATCGCCTGCCCATGGCACCAGCCGGGGACCGGGGAAGGGGCACAGTCAATGCTGGAGGCGGAGCCGAGTGACCTCATTTCCAGCCCGAGCTCCCGGAACACTCAGGCTCCTTTCTCTCGGCTTAGATTTCTGATTCTGGAACCCGTGGGCTTTAGAATCGGAGACTCAAACTGTCTATGCTGTTCAGGACCAGGGCCTCTATTCCCAGCCGCCTGCCATGGGCGCCTTCTGCTGGGAGCCCCTTTCTCCACTCCCTCCATCCCCCCCCACGGGGCGGCTCGTTCCCCTCTACCTGTCCGCTCCCACCCAGGCCTCGCCACCACCCTGAGCCCCTGGCGGCAGGTTCGGCCTCCATTGCATCCATGTGTTCACTCATCCTGAGAGCGTGTCTGGGCTCAGACGTGGAGGATGCAGAGCTAGGAAGACAATCCCTCCCAGCGCTCCTGGCCCCCGGGAGAGAGACTGTCATGGATGATTGAATGAATGAATCCACGAGTAGGCAAGGAAGGGATTAACCCTGATGGACCGAGGGGGACATCGGTCACCTTCCTCTAAGCGACAGAGGGAGTGCTTTAGGCTGTGCGGGGCCCTAAGACCTGTGGCAACTGCCCAGCCTGGCCACTGTCGCTTCTAAGCTGCCTCGGTCAGCAAATGGAAGGGACTATGTTTCAATAAAACTTTATTTGCGGAATCTTAGGCCCACAGACCATGGCCTGTCGACACCCCACCCGGCAGCCTAGACCTCACCAAGTGTGCAGACCAGTCTGGCTGTGTGAGTTGCTTAAAGGGCCAGACTCGGAGGGCGGGGTGGGTTTCTGACGGTCCTATGTGACTCAGCGCAGGAGGGCCTCCGACCATTCGCGTCTGTAAAGGAAACAATGGTGTGGGTGGAGGCGGAGGGGTTCACCTGGGCCCGTTTTCCCCGGAGCTCCCAGGGCCCTGCGAGGACGTGCAGGAAGGCTCCTGCTGGCAGGGCTGGAGGGCGAGGCCGTGTGGGCAGAGTGGAGCACAGATCCAGGCCCGCCAGCAGCCCTGACCCGCCTCTTTGCCAGTGTCCCCCTGAGAGCACGCCAACACGCTGCTCTGAGGACCTCCATGCCACCCGGCCGGTTGGTTCCTAGTGCATGTGGCCTCCACTGCCCTCTGCCCGAGGAGGAGCCCGCTCGGACACCTGGGGAGGTGTGGTCCGAGCTTCCGGCAAAGAGGCCGGCCCTCCTCCTGAGAGTGGGGCAGGACACGTGATGGGATGCGAGCCACAGCTGTCTAGCAATGACTCACCTCACTAACTACAGATGAGAAGTGTTCTTACAGACCCTGGGAACCGGGGTGAAGCAAGGCTGTAAAGAGATAAGATGCCCCGATGGGCCTATGACTCAGAGAAGAAAGACATTTTGAGAGCAGACCAAGAACAGGACACGCTTTGATTTGGTGGCTGTGCCTGCACCCTGACCCCCTGCAGGAGTTTTTCTCAGCGGTGTTGACCATCCTCTGGTCCCAGGCACAGACTGAGTTGTTGGTAACATCACAGATTAACCACCTGGTTACAGACTTGGAGCTCCTGAAGGATAGACTGCAGACCTTCCTCTCCCCTGTCCCTGTTACACAGTAGCTCCCAGCTGCACGGAGCTATCTTCTCCCTCGTGTGTATGTAACCAGCCAACTGGCGAGGGGGGGCACTCAGAGCAGATCTTTGTGGGTGACGGACTGCTGTCCCATGCTGCTGGCATTTGTGAGATAAAAGCTCATATACGGTTCAACTCTGTCTCTGCTTAATTGGCTTAGGTAGCGACAGGCAGTCATACCCCTTGGTTGTCCGGTTACAGCCCTTGACACTCACCTCCACCAACCAGCTGGTCGTTACCCAATGCAGGGCCCGCGTTCTGGAGTGGAGGTCGGGTACGGGGACTGGCTGCACCGTGGGACCCAGATGGTGCTGGGGAAGGAGGACCTCAGTGGTGGGCACAGTGCTCCAGGGGCAGAAGCAGCTGTCCAGGCATCCTAGCAGCTCTGGGTCCTGTTGTTTCCAATTCACAGGCAAGCCCCATGAAGGTCAGAGGGGCGAGATACCATCTGAGATGTCCTGTCCCCCAGGTCTGTGCCTGCCAGGTTAATGCACACCCAGGTGTAGGGTCCATTTGTGTCCCCTCCAACACTCTGTTCACTGGACACCTCCTTCTTGAAGCCCTCACAGATTGCCGCAGGGGCACAGGCCTCTTCTCACCTGAGTGACTGGCCGACTTTATCTGCACCTCTCGGGTGTGTAGGTCACCATCCCTCTCAAATAGGCTGAATACCAGGAGCACGGGCTTGTGGGCCCCTCCCAGCACCCACCACTGCACAGCTTCCAAGCAACATGCATGCACGGGGCATACACGTGGGACAAGAGACTGGATTAAATCAGAAGACCAAGTAGATAATGGTCTCCTTGTCCCCTCAGGTCCTCAAGAAGGGAACTCTTTCTCTTGGAAGGAGAAAGGGAGAATCCTCAGAGCAGAGTTTCTTAGTAGGGGCGGTGGCCTTGAGTAATCACATCCTGGCACTGCCCCTGAGCAGCTGGGTGGTCTCCTAACCTCCCTGATCCTCTCTCCCCATTGGTCAGGAGGGATCACGCCCACTTCACAGAATTCAGGTAAATGGTGACGTCTGCGCAGGGCTGGAGGTCACCGCCACTTCCCGGGATTGTGGGCTTGTATCGGCGCTCACGGGCCTCAGAGTGTGAGCTCCAGGAGAACGGGACATGTGTCTTTTGGTTCACTTCCCCGTCCCGGACCCTAGCACTGCCCCAGCATTAACTAGGGCTTGTCCTGAATCCAGGAATTAATGAGCTGCTTGTTTGTATGTCCTGGAATAACTGACAGGCAGGGTGAGGCGAGGCTGGCATGTGCTCCACCCAGCGCCCCAGGCAGGCTGTGTGGCCTGTCGCTGCCCAGCTGTGCACCCCAGGCCCCGGTCACAGAAGCAGCCCTGGGAGAGGGGTGGGCTGAGCAGGCACAACTTCCTCCTCCCCTACTACCCCACTCCCTTGAGGCCTCCCCAGACTGTGAGAACCCAGCTAAGGGCCTGGCAGGGGGTGGCCTACATGATCGCTGCCATCTCAGGCTGGCTCTCCGAGGGCAGGAGCTCTGCCAGCTCTCAGGTCAGACCTGCCCACACAGGCTGGCATGTGGTCCGCAGCTCAGGCTGGGCCCACCCTCCAGGGCCTCCCACTGGGCATTGTGTCTGCCTCTGGTTTTGTTGGGCTTTTAAAGGGGCCACACTGCGAGCTGCTTCTGCACGGTGACCCATCCCCACCCCTGGGGGCACGACTGGGATGAGCTGATGCAGGCCTCCAGGACTGGCGTGAGGTGGGGCCCAGATGGGACCAGAGCCCAAGAGGGCGGTTCATGGTAGCAGCCATCACCCCGCCAGGGCAGTGTGACTCAGGCTGAGCCACCAGGGCGGCCGAGGGCAAGCTGGCAGCTCTTTGTCACGGCGGCACCAGCTCGCCTTCCTCTCACACGCAGGTGTGGGCTTCTTGCTCTTGCCCTCTGTCAACCACCTTCCCTCCCGGAACAGGACGAGCCCGCACGGGGAGCAGCACTGGGCCTGCGTGGGGAATAGTTGCAGGGGGATTCTGCATCTGTGTTCTGGGTTTGATTTTAAGGTCAGACACATCTGTGAACCTGTCTCAACCAGATCAAGGATTAAGGACAATCAAGGCCATGGTTTTTCAAAGGCTGCTTGACTTTACAAAGAACCAGAGACTGAGAATCCTTGGGCAGGGTTTGCAGGAGCAGGACCACCAGCCTGGGTTCTGTGGACACTTGTGGCTGCGTCACTTTGTTGCGGGAGGCCGTCCTGTGCTATCTGGTAGATGAGGCAACATCCCTGGTCCCTGCCCCATAGACGCCGGGAGCACCCTCTTCCCGACTGTGACACGAACACGTCTGCAGACATCCTCTCTGGGCGAGGAGTGCTGCTGGGGGCCGTGGTCCGAACTCCCCAGGAAGATGCTGTCATTCTGCGGCCTGTGGGGCGGGGAGGGGACTCTGTGGGATCGGGCAATCTGTCCCTCACATGGGAGAGACTTAAGAGACAGTGTGCGCTCTCCCCTCCAGCCACCCCTCCTATGTGTCCCCTGCTCTGAGCATTCCTCCTTGGTGTCCTCTGGCACCCTTGCCTGTTGAAGTTCTACTCATTCATTCAGGTCCACTCCCATCTCAGGGACTTAGCTGAGGGAGTTTAGAACGGCATCGAGGCATGGGTTCTGGTCTCCCCTGTGTTGGCTCAGTGATTTTCCTGTTGAGAGTCAGTGTTTCATAGACATCAAGGAGATGAGCCATGCATGTGAGCTGCTCAGGGCGTGAGTCCCCTCATTGGCATGTATGACACAGGAGACCCTGAGAACAGGGTTCCAACTCTCTAAGTCTCAGTTTACTCACATGTAAAACAGAAGCTAAGAAGAGATTCCAACTCCCCCTGTTTCTGCCAATTAAAGACCTGACATCTGGAGACTGTTGGGTTGGTACGAGCTACCACTGTTTTGTGGCTGCCTGAAACAGGAGCTGATGAGACCCTGGGGCCAGGGTTAGCTCTTGGTCTAGCGATTGGCCCCGAATAGTTGTCCAACAATACAGATGAAGTTGAAATGAGTTATGAGTCCTTCGGAGGTTTGAACAGATGCTTCTATCTCCATAAACTGCCCATAAATGGGGCTAGAAAGATGGAGCGCATAACATCCCTTTGAGAACTAATGAAAGGAGGCACTGTGGGTGGCAGAAACGTGAGATGGCCCTGTGATCCCCATTCCCTGGTGGACATGCTCTATGGAGCCAATAGAAGCCTTTCGTTGAGATGTCTTAAAATGGGGTTGTTGTGATGTGTTTAGGATAAGTACATGGGGGCAGTGCGGGGGGTGGGGAGAATGGAAGGTATCATCTCTAAACTGTGGGCAACTGAGCCCAGGAGTTGCTGGCAGCTATGGTTTCAGCCTCAAGGAGATGGGAAGCATGAGAGCAGGAAGCCAGTTTGCTGAGAGAATCAGAGGAAAGAGAGAATTCCTACAGCATTCTTATCCCTCATTCTGCTTGCACTCCCAGATGCCCCTCTTTGGGGTGATGTGAACCACAGACCCCCTGTTTTGCCTCAACAGTCTTGGTTGAGTTTCTGTTGCTGATGAAACAGAGACAGTCTTGACTACGAAGGAAAAAACGTCTCACCTTGGACAGACTAGGTTCAATCTGATGCCCCGAGGCTCCATTTACCATCTGTGTGGCCTTGGGCAAGACACTCTACCTCTCTGGGCCTTATTTCCTAGTTCTCAGAATGGGAAAATTAAGTTAATAAATTCCCTTCTGAATTTGGAAGATGTAGATTGGCTTTTTTCTTCTTTCCCCATAATCAGTACCCAGAAACTCTGTCTGAAAGCCAATGTATTAAGCTCAAGCTGCCTATTTATAGTTGCATATTTTTGAGAGTCTTAATTTCATGAAATGCATTGCAGATATCTTATTACAGGACTTCTTTCCCTTGACCAATGCATGGGTCATGGGATGAGGATGTGATGCTCTTGTAGGACTCTTCACCCTAGAGGCCAAGAGGTCTTACCTTTTGGGTCATGGAACAGCCCCCTTCCCTGACACATGGATAAAGTCTGGATATTCTAGGAGAGAAGGGCACTGAGTGCTGCAAAGAAGAGAGAAGGACCTCAACAAAGAGTTTGATGATGTGGAATATTGATGTGACTGAATCTAGCCTCATCCTGAATCAATAACATACTAGATATATCTTCTTTCTCCCTCAAGCTACTTTATTTATTTATTTAATATATTTCTATTGATGTCAGAGAGGAAGGAAGAGGGAGAGAGAGATGGAAACATCAATGATGAGAAAGAATCAATGATTGGTTGCCTCTTGCAAGCCCCCTACTGGGGACCAAGCCCACAACCCGGGCATGTGCCTTTGACTGGAATCGAACCTGGGACCTTTCAGTTCGCAGGCCGATGCTCTATCCACTGAGCCAAACCCACTAAAGCCAAGCTACTTTATATAGAGTACTTGTAACAAGAGCCTAAAAAGGGTCTCTTATTAGATAGCCAGGTATTCTAGATTTGCCTTGGGGTCTTATTGTTGTGCTTGTTTTCATGGTGTAGTTATTGATGTCATCCAACTTGACTTTCCAGAGCATCCTGGTTGAATGATAAATTCCATGCCTCTCAACTCGGTAAACAGACACTAACACGAGAGTTCCGAATGGTTAAGAGAACCATAATATTCTGAGAAAATGGTACAGTAAAAAGACTAGAGGAACCAAAAGATCCATTACAGAGAGATGAACTACTGTTTTCCCAGTACTCAGAAGGAAGGAGAGGGTGGGTGGAGGGGAGATGGGTGCAGGGAGGTCATGAGAGAGAAGGATCCCAAAGATAATGGACCCACAGCACTCCCCTCACTCTCTGCCTTTAGCAGACTTCCTGGGAGGACATGGTCCCTGCTCTGCCATCTCCCCAGTGTCTTTTCTGTGTCCATTCTGTTTCTGGGGATGCTAAGTCCTGTAGAACCTCAGAGATGCAGTCCCTCGGGCATAGCCAGAATGCTCATCACACCGTTTTCCCCTTCTAGCTGTGTTGGCTGAGTCTCTGAGGGTGCAGCAAAGGGCCATCAGGAGCCTCCTCCTCCTTGGGAGCATTTTCTGTTCATGACCTGCTTTATGGGTGGACCATTTGTCAGAACATTATTTTCCTTGTGATTTTGTTTGGTGCCTTCCAGTTCGTCTGCCTTCCCTCTTGGCAGGGGTCAAGGTGACCTTTAAATCCCCCCCCCCCCCCCCCCGCCTGGGATGAAACTGACTTGGAACAAGAGTGATAAATACCAGCATCAGATTGGAAGTAAAGGGATCCAGACGCTGTTCCTTCCTGAGCAGAGAGGCCCCCGGATGACGCCCAGAGAGGACTTTGCAAAGAAGGCTCCAGGACATCGGCAGCCTGCAGTGCTCTTCGGATTCGGGCGCCCAGCCTTGCGAGGGAATGCCAACTTGAAGGATTTGAAATCAAGAACCACTCAGAAATAGAAACTGTTCTGGCACAGTTGAAATGCTATATCAGTGCAGAACGACTTCAGATGAGTGGACAGGATTCGATTTTGTTCATATGCGTGCTGCAGCTCGGGCAAGGGGAAGGGGCAGAGGCTACCCAAGGCTTTAGAAGGCACTGGCTTTCCTGATAAATCTTTCCTCCGCAAGTTAGAATTTAGAGATGAGCTGAACTGGAGCTCTACGCATATTACACAAGTATGTGCATATTAGAGACAAGGGCAGTGACCAGGAGGAACACTTTTGACAGCATGTAGGCCTGTGGCACATCGCCTGAGGCAATATGTAGACCAAATTCTTTCCATGTTAGAAATACAGAACAGCTCCCAGAAGCCTGTCCAGATCCCATGTCTTTATCAGTCTCTATCTCCATCTCCATCTGTATCATCTGAACACGACTGTGCCCCCAGATACAGCCCCAGCCTGGGCCAACCTGCCTTACTTCCTGAGCACCCTCTCTGGCAGGACACGGTGCCAGGCTCCAGGGAATGAGCAGGTCCTGGGGATTGGTAGGAACATTGGCTGGGATGGATATGGGAAGAAGCAATAATGCCAGTGACCTCTAGTAATCTAGGCCATAAGGGCTGCTGGGACGTGCAGAGGGGCCCATTCTCCCAAATCTGGGGGAGGAGGGACACTGAAGCTATTTGCTGGGCAGCCCAGCTCTGCCAGTGATTGGGTACACTCAGCCTGAATGTCTCTGCTGCTCTGTCCCTTCCACCAGGCCAGCCCTGGGTCTTTATGCTTTCCTGGAAGGCTGTTGCATTGGGTACCACACCCTCCCACACACACAATCAGTCATCCTCACACTCACCCTCACACACACACTCATACTCAGTCATACTCACACTCATACACACACCCTCATACACACACTCATACTCACACATTCACACTCACAAACTCATACACACACACACATACTCACACACACATTCATACATACTCATATACTCACACTTATACACACACCCTCACATATTCACACACACACACTCATACACTCCCTCACACACACACTCACAATCAGTCATGCTCACACTCATCCTCACACACACTCATACTCACACATTCACACTCACAAACTCATACACACACACACATACTCACACACACATTCATACACACTCATATACTCACACTTATACACACACCCTCACATATTCACACACACACACTCATACACTCCCTCACACACACACTCACAATCAGTCATGCTCACACTCATCCTCACACACACTCATACTCACACATTCACACTCACAAACTCATACACACACACACACATACTCACACACATACACACACATTCATACACACTCATACTCTCACACTTATACATACACCCTCAAATATTCACACACACTCCCATTCACACACACACTCATACACTCCCTCATACACACAGTCATTCACATACTCACTCAGGCTCACACCTCTACAGCCAGGTAGGGAGGTGGATATTTGAGCCCCAGGCTAGCACAGGACATACATGTTCCCCATTCTGCTTTTGGTACTGAGTCATCCTTCTGTAAGGGCATCCCCACCAGTAGACACACAGCTGCCCATTGAATAGCTGCAGAGCCTTCCATTGGATGGTGATGCCAAACCTCATGTAACCAGAATTCTCTAGATGGGGATTCATTCATGTCCAACTTCATGGAGACAAAGATCGTGACAAATGCTGTAGGTAGTTGGGCTGTCCACTTATATTTAAGAACCTCTTGCACACCGTCTAATACCAACATCCTCACTTGTCTTTCTAAGTTTCCCATGATCCCTTCTCCTCCATGGTCCCTACCCCATAGTTAGTCATCAAGACTCCTGTAAAGGTCACGTCTTTGCCCACACTTCCCTGGTCTTTAGCATAAGGACAATGAAGTACCCACTGATGGTGGTGGCTGAGAAGACTAAACGGGTTAATGTCGGCAGAAATCCTAGGTCAGGACCTTCATGTGGGAAGACCGGGCAGGTGCTCGCCACGCCCCAGGGAAGGCTCCCTGCCAGGATGCTGAAAGGCTGGGAACCGTTGCTTATTACATGACTCCTTGGAAGATGATTCACTTGGAAAAATAATCAGCAAACCTGCACTCCCGGGATGGGGGAAGGGCCAGACCTCCCTTCCCTCTCCCATTTTCAACACTCTCTCACCCAGGTGTGCAGGGGATTATGGGTCTCCTCTCAGTGTTTGACAGGAAAGCCTTTATGGGCAGGGGCCTCAGGACTCAGAAGCAGAGCTTCTATGTTGACATGACTATTGGAATCACTGCTCTGAGATCTGGGTGGGATGGGATTCAGGAGGCAAAGCTGCAACTGCGCTCCCCCTGCCCAAGCCCAGATGACGGAAGCCACTGCTTCCTTCTCCCCCAAGGAGAGGATGGCAGAGGTGCCAAGTCTGTGGGACGTGAGCCCCCGACGCCTCAGACTCCTGAGTTTCCGGAGAGGGAGCTGGGAAATTCTGGGATCCTGTTCAGAGCTTTCTCGATGTGCTCAGAGATGCTACTAAATGTTTTATAGCATTTTGGCCACGATACAGCCACACTTACCTCTGATTTGAGAGAAGCTCGGAATTTCATTAGGCCTCGCCTTGCTTCCGGAAGCCCCCTCCTCCCTATGCTCTTCTTTCCAGATTAGGAAAGAGCTGTCTGTTACTCTTTCCCAGCCCAGCGGGTGTGGATTCTCACCCCTCTCTCGCCCAGGTGTGCAGGGGATATATACATTTTCCTCGGGAAATCAGATATTGCACATTTCATATTTTAAAAAGGCTCCTCTGAACCACACAGCGAGGCTTTGACCAGTCCTCAGACAGTCAGGTATCAACAATGAGCCCAGGTATCCAGATGTTATAAAATACCCATTTGATGTAGCTTTTATTTGCCATCAAAGGCTGCTATCTCATAACACAGAGCCAAATCCCCTGGCAAACTTTGCTTTGCTTCAATCAGATAAGTGTGAATCCTGGAGAACGTCAATTATCTAGCCTCCCCCCGCCCTGCCCCCCAACCTCCAGTTCTGGGAGAGGGCTCATTTCCCTGAGAATGTCTGTCTTCTGAAGAGGCCCAGACTGTCAGTCAGCTCGCAGGGAAGGGAGACCATGGCTCCCTCCATGGGCCAGACCTCCCCTCCCTCTCCCATTTAGCAGATGTAAGCACTCAACCTGGTGGACACACGCTGACCAATGGCTCTTCTGTGCAAGGGCGACCAGCCCCTCTGCTGGGTGATGGGGTACGAGGACAAGTAGGGCCTGGTCCCCATCGGGAGCTTCCAGGCATGTGTGGAAGAGAGGTAAACAGACCAAGGTAATAATGGGCTGCCTGTGGGGAGAGTTTAAATGACAGAGATCTAAGAAAGGTTCCCAGCAGGCTGGTGCTGAAAGCGAGGTGTGATGGATCACTACATGTTCCCTAGGCAGACAAGAAGGAGAGGGAGAAGGACCAGTGTTATCCAAGGCATAGAGGAATGGGACTCAACAGTCCCATTTAAGAACCTCTTGCACACCATCTAATACCAACATCCTCACTTGTTTTTCTGAATTTCCCATAATCCCTTCACCTTCATGGTTTCACACGTGTTCAGCAGCGCTGGACCACAGGACGTGGGGGGTGGCAGTGGTGACATCTCTTCTTTCATCAATGGGTTCTCTCCTCTTTCATCAATGGGTTCTCTTTCATCAATGGGTTCTCTCCTCTTTCATCAATGGGCTCTCTCCTCTTTCAATAATAGGTTCCTCCTCAATGGAAGACCGTGAAGGAGCATCAACACCCCGCTGGCCAGGCCAGAATCATCCCTGGCTTCTCACATGGCATGGGACCTGGGAGCTGCTGATTATAGCTCCTTTAATCAGACCCTACTGCTTTGGCCCATGTCTAGCCCCTCAAATCCCGTGGTAGAGATAAGCAACCTCTTTTTTGCTTTCTGTGCCTTAGCCTTGCTTTCTCAGTCTACCTGCTCAACCACATTGTAGTAACTTGTCTAAAACAGGACATTCTGTGAAGCCGACATGTCAAAGCAACGCATCCTGCGATGTGGTTTTGTATCAAAATCCCTTGGGGTGTGGGGTGGGGGAAAACTTCAGTAAAATGCAGTCTTCTTAGCCCCACTGCAGACCTACAGGACCAGAATTTGGAGATGGACTCAGTGATTTGCATTAAATACACACACAATCACAACCCACTCGGACATGCTGTATTGATTGATTGAGCTGGGTGATTGATTGGAATTCAGAAAGCACAAAAATGATATAAACTGCAAAAAAATATTCTCTCTTACTCATGTATCCCAGTCATTCATTTTCTTCACTCCAAGAAGAGTCCTCATATTTGTTGTATATACAAATGTATAGTTATAAGCAATTTTAACACAAGGGCAACACGAATACCCTTCTTCGTCCTGCCTTTGTCACCTAGCCATCCGTTTTGAGACTATTTTCATCAGTTTATACCATTTGCCCCATTTTCACAGCTGCACTGTATGTCCTTATATGGGCATAAACTATATTTAACCACATCTTTTTGGTGGATTTTGATTTGTTTCCAATTCTGAGAAGGCAGCATTTATAACAAGCTTCCTAGGTCATCCCGATGCCCACTCCATGCTGCATACAGACTGAATCCTTAACTTGGGTCACCCATCATATCTGTGGGTTCATTTCCCACAGCATTCCCTCACTCACCTCTGGGACAATTCGGAGTTTCTCTAACAGGGTGGCTTATGCTACGTGGTTTCACACCATGTGCCTTTGCTTGCATTTCTCCCTGTATTTCCAGTTCCTTTCATCCTCATTCTCAACACCAGTTGTTGGCTCCCCACTTGCATGTGCTGACTGTCATCGTTCATCCTCTGCCCTATTCTCATCCTTCAGCTGCCCTGGTATGTAGGTGACCACTTATTATGTCTCAGAAATAAAGGAAAAATAAATGTTGCCAAATGCAGAATTAAAAGGTCACATCCAAGATGCCACTGGACATCACAGAATTGGTACACTCAAGGTAGTTTCACTTTCGGGAATAAAATCAGTGTGGCAGGAATGATCAGTATCTACTTTGACAAACAAACTTCATATTTGTCCTTCTTGCTCTGACCTTTTTCTATCCATTTCTCTTGCTAACAAAGATGCCTCCAGCATGAATCATCTTTCATCTCTGATGCTAGTTTTATTTATTTATTTATGTATGTATTTATTTATTTAATTTTATTGACTTTTTACAGAGAGGAAAGGAGAGGAAGAGAGAGGTAGAAACATAGATGAGAGTTAAACATCTATCAGCTGCCTCTTGCACATCTCCTACTGGGGATGTGCCCATAACCAAGGTACGTGCCCTTGACTGGAATTGAACCTGGGACCCTTGAGTCCGCAAGCTGATGCTCTATCCACTGAGTCAAACCAGTTAGGGCTCTGATGCTAGTTTTAGTACTGACCTTCAGTGATCAGGGGAGTGGAAACCATGGGCAATCATGTGTATTTCTACATGTCCTTCCACACTTACATGCCCAACTTCCCCTTTCCCTCTGGCTCTGCATTTGCTGTAAAAAGACTTAGAAAAGCCATCAATTTCTACCTTGCTACTCACCTCATTTCAGGATATTTTCCTATAAATGATCCCTCTCAATTCCATAGTGCTCTTGCTTACACCAGGCAGTTTGAGGATACTGACTTTGGCTTCTTCATTACCAGGACTCTAAGGGTGGGCTTGTGACATTAATAGCCAATCAGTGTGCCTCACCTGACTCCATCACCTGATTGGTTTAAAGATGATCACATGATCCAACTCCTTTTCAGGGAAGACATCATCTTATTGGCACATTTAAAATCAGGTGTCTACCTCTGGGCCAATCAACTGTTGGCAGGATGGTTAAAAACAAGGATGCCAGGTCCCTTCCCTGTGGTTGCTGGGAGTCAGGAAGCTCTCAGTGAAAGGGTGTTTGTTCTCAGCTGGGCCGACTTACCCTAAAAAGTTGCATTTATAAGCTCAGCTCAACATTTTAATTTTGGAAGGGAAGAATATTTTGCATAGTCATGAGTCTTTAATGACAGTGTGTTAAAATGGAAAGTGTTCAGCAATGTTTAGTCCAATCACCTCATTTAGCAAAGTGAAAAGCAAGGATTCCAGCCATGCCTGCCAGCGAGTTAGCTGCACCGTGGTGCTGGGGGGAGGTCTCCTGACTCCAGCCCAGGACTTAGTCCATTACCCCAGGTTTCCTCTCTATGTTGCTTTTGTGGTTTCCTAAAAGGGAGGCGAAGAGGGAGCATTAACTTGAAACATAAGAAGAATGTCTCAGCCTTCAAATCCATTACGGAGCGAGGCAGCTTGCTGCACCCGGGTGGATGGTCACGAGCTCTTCTTGGACCTGACTGTGGTCAGCTGGCTGGTGCTCCCTCACCCTGAGCCTTGTTCCCAGACACTTTCATTATAGACTCTACCCACTGCGACACATTAGCACCATGCCATTCCTTGTGTGCACGCCAAAGTGCTTTTACAAAACCATGAAGAGAAACCCTTCCTAGGGGAAGTGGTGTTGAAAATGAATTCCTGAGGGCTAACCTGCCTGGGATGTCGGTTTGACCCCAAATGGGAACTCCTGAAAACCTACCAATAGATGGTCATCAAAGGGAAACCCAATCAACTCCACCGTGTCCTGTAGAGCCCGTCCTTCACACCTGATCACCACCACCACCACCACCACCACCACCACCACCACCCAACAACTGACAGTTCTGCAACCACAGCAACACCAAAGCGGAAAGATGGTCAAGGGAAGGAGTAGAGGTTTGCTCATCTGCCGGAGGGAGCGTGTGACTAGAGTCTTACCATTTCTCATGGTGTCTCTGGTGCTCAAAATACATGGAGGAAATTGTCAATGGCCTTGCCTTCTTTGGAGTCACTTGTGGTCAAGACCCTGTCTTCTCCAGTATTAAAGGCCTGTGGGAATGGAGAGGACATTTCTCTGCCTTTGGTGAGAAACTTAAGTTCAAGGTCTAGGATGAGAAACAAAATTGTTTGTAACATAACAAAAAGCTCAGGCCATGCATCTTTGCTATGTTCAAGCTGAAACTAGAATATGTGAACATAAATAATGCTTCTCCTTGAATAAGCATCATGATTATGATTGTATTTAATCTGTAACCTTTCCTGCACATCTATATTAATAAAAGGGTAATATGCTAATTAGACCATGAGACATTCCAGAAATCCTTCCGGACAAAGCCATGGTGGTGGGGCCGAGGCAGAGGCAGTTATGGGTGATCAGGCCAGGAGGGGAGGGCAGTTGGGGGTGATCAGGTTGGCAGGGGGATGCAGTTGGGGGCAAACAGGCCAGCAGGCAGAGTGGTTAGGGGAGATCAAGCAGGCAGGCAGGTGAGCAGTTAGGAGCCAGTAGTCCCGGATTGCAAGGGGGTTGTCCTACTGCCAGTTTAGACCTGATCCCACAGGGGTCCCAGATTAGAGAGGATGCAGGACACATCCCCCTCCAACAACCCCCAGGGCAAGAATTTTGTGCACCGGACAACTAGTCTTTATAATAAGTGCTATCTGCAAAGGTGACTGGTCGGCATCTCTATTCCTTGAGTTACTCAGATTACAGACTTCTAGGAACCTGGCCTTGAATGAACACTCTCTCTTAAGGGAGAAGGAGAAGGACCAGTATGATCCAAGTTCTCTGATTTATAGAGTCTGCTGATTTCTCTGGTGTAAATACTCCCCTTGTGGCCAATTTCAAAACCACCAAAGTGATGTCACTGAATGAGGATTTGGGAAGAAATGGGCAGTGGCACATACAAATAACCACCAAAGCATAGATAATAGTAAAATATAGTAGAATAGTTAACAGAAGTGTTAATTCATTGTTTTTAATACAATTAATTTGAATGTAAGTTTATATAATTTAATTTTGAATAATAGCTGTATTTAATGCCTGGATCATACAATTTATAAGAATCTGATATTTGGCTCTCCTGAGCCAGATTACAGCATGCTTCAGTTTTCTCCTCTGTAAGATGGGGATAGTGTTGGTGGCTGCCACATGCGTTATTGCTGGTGAGAGGAGTGGAGGGATGTAGAATGCTTAAAAGAGCACCTGGCCAGAGAAAGTGCTCCACCACAGCTGTTGTCATTGGTTCCTCCTACAGATGCAGCTACACAGCTCTCCATGGCCATGACAATCCTTGCTTGGGGCTTTGTTCCCTGACCAGAGGCCACAGTGCTTTCAAACTGCAGTATTTCTGAGGTGCTTCATAGCTGCCCATTGCAAGGTCATTGCAGAGAAAGTGCTGCATGGAGGGAAGTACACAGACATTCAACTCAGGCACTGCTGCGTTTGAAACCTGGTCTTCGGCCTTTCCCTTTAGCTTATGGAACCTTAGGTTTCTCATCTGTAAAATGGGCTTTGGTAAAAATTAAGAAGAAACAAAGGGGTAATGTGCGTAGAACATCGTGCACATAGTCAGTGCTCAGTGAATGCCAAGGGTATTCTGCCTTCTGGACCTGTTATTAATCACTCAGCAATTAAGATGCCCTCTTTAGAAGGCAAGTTAGACTACACCCAGGACTATGTCAGGTGAGTGACACAGGCCTACCTACTGTGTCTACAGGGTCCCAGAGAACACAAAAACTCAGACTCCTGTTCCGAGCTGAACATGTAAGCTGATACTATACTATTCTCTTCATACACATATATGCATGTGTGTGTGTCTGTGTCTGTGTGTGTGCGTGTGCGTGTGTGTGTGTGTGTGTGTGTGTGTGTGTGTTTGCTTGCTACTGGACTATCTGAATTGTTCTACACACATACCAATTTTTTTAATCTTAATTGTTCAGTTTATTAATTACATTGTTTCCCCTTTTTATCCCCCTATAGCTTCCCTCCACCCTGTACCTATCCCACCCTCCACCCTCACCTCCCCCTCCCCACTGTCCTCTCCCATTGTTGCTAGATTTTTGTCCAGTCTCTTGCTGCACTTCCCACAACCCTTTTCTCCCCAAGAATTGTCAGTCCATTCCCTCTCTATGTCCATGTCTCTGTTATATTCACCAGTCTATCCTGTTCAACAGCCTATCAATTCACTTGATTTTTATGTTCATTTGTTGATAGATGTGTATTTGTTGTTCATAATTTTCATCTTTACCTTTTTCTTCTTCCTCTTCTTAAAGAATATCTTTCAGCATTTCATATAATGTTGGTTTGGTGGTGATGAACTCCCTCAGCTTTTTTTTATCTGCGAAGCACTTCATCTGACCTTCAATTCTGAATGATAGCTTTGCTGGATAGAGTAATCTTGGTTGTAGATTCTTGCTGTTCATCACTTTGAATATTTCTTGCCACTCCCGTCTGGCCTGCATCGTTTCTGTTGAGAAATCCGCTGACAGTCGTATGGGTGCTCCCTTATAGGTAACCAACTGTTTCTCTCTTGCTGCTTTTAATAGTCTCTCTTTGTCTTTTGCTCTTGGCATTTTAATTATGATGTGCCTTGGTGTGGTCCTCTTAGGGTTCCTATATATTGGGATTCGGTGCACTTCTTGGACTCCCAAGTCAATTTCTTTCACCAGGTGTGGGAAGTTTTCAGTCACTATTTCTTCAAATAGGTTTTCATTGTCTTGGCCTCTCGCTTCTTCTGGCACCCCTATAATTCGGATGTTGGTATGCTTGAGGTTGTCCCAGAGGCCCCTTACACTGTCTTCAATTTTTTGGATTCTTTTGGTTTCTTGCTTCTTCAGCTGAGTGGATTTTACCTCTTTGTATTTCAAATCTTTAACTTGGTTCTTGGGGTGCTCCAGGGCACTTTCAGGTCTTTGTATAATATTTTTTGTTTCAGTCAATGTATGCTTAATTTCTGGTTGGTCCTTTTTCATATCCTTGAGAGTCTGCTTTATATCCTTGAGGGTTTCTTTCATTTCCTTGTAGGACTCATTCATTTCCACGTTGGTCTTAATAATTTCTTTGCAGCTCTCGTTTATATCCTGGAGGGTGTTGTTCATTTTCTTGTAGGACTCACTCATTTCCTTTGTGGTCTTGCTTATTTCCTTATAGGCCTCGATCTTTTGTTGGAGCCTCTTAAAAAACCCTATAACCGTGGTTCTGAATTCCATGTCCAGTCGTTTTTTTTCCTCCATTTCTTTCACATCTGATTTCTTTCCATGTTGCTGCATGGTGGCTGCTTCCCTGAGTTGGTCAATTAGCTTTGTGTGGTAGACGTGCTACAAGGGACAGTGGCTCAGCCTCCCCAGTTACCTGAGGTGGATATGGGTTGCACAGTCTTGCTGAAGTTAAGCTCAGGTTAATCGTTGTTAGCACTTGGAGGGTTGACCTCCAGGCCAATTGTCTGTGAAGCTCAGCTGTGCTCAGGTTGGGTGGGCGGAGTCTCAGGGCCAAGCAGACAGCGTTAGCTCCGCCCTATGCGGCCCCAGGGACTCTGTGCCGGGGGCAATGGCTGCCAGCACCTCTGAGAGAGAGAGCTGCTACGAAGCTCCACCGGCTGCCGGTTGCCGGGAATTCAGACTTTCCCAAAATGAGTCTGCATGCGCAATGTCTCACCCAGGGTCCTAAAACAAAGCAGTCTGACGATTTTCCGAATGAGAGGCAAGTCTCGGTGCGCTCTCTGCGCCGTCAGGCAGCCGAGCTGTTCGCGCGAGCTGCCTTCTCCACAAGCCGGCAGACCCGGCAGCACCCGAGCTTCGGCGTGCCCTCCCACTGTCCAGTTTTCACCCCGTGTGATAGCGGGTTCTCTGGACTTCGCCCAGAGCTGGAGAATCAGTCAGTGGGACGCCTTTGTCTCCCCGTTCCAGAAAACTGGCCGGTTTTCAGCCGCCCGCCCTCTCCGCGGCGCGCACTCCAAACCTCTCTCTGCGTTCGAATCTTTCAAGGCTGTCCGCTGCCGCTCCTCCGGGTCTCAGTGTCTTATCTTCACTTTTATTTGTGGAATTTTCACTCGGCGAGCTTTCTGGTGATTCTGGAAGGTGTTTGTTCTTTCGTTAAGTTGTAGTATTAAAATTGCTGATTATGACGGCAAGATAGGTGTTTTGCCTTTGCCGCCATCTTAGTTCTCCCCCAATTTTTTGATAGACTTAGTGTTTCTAACTAATTGCACCTTGCAGGCTCACGGCAGTCCCCATTTGAAGCATTTGGCACCATTCCTCCTATTTCATTTATATTAATGAGGAGAGAAGTCTGTGCTCCATTATCAGTTAAAAATCACAACTTGCCTTATTAATAAATACCATATCGGAGCACGACCTTATACTGGCCGGGCCCTCATTAGGCAACCTGAACCACATGGAGAAGGAGGTGGGTGTATGTATCACCTGTAAGTCTCATTGCTCCTCTCTTTTTCAGTTTTTCCTGCTCTTTGTAACTCCGACATACAACATATCTTGAGATTTTGATATTCTCTAACCCAGTGGTCAGCAAACTCATTAGTCAACAGAGCCAAATATCAGTACAACGATTGAAATTTCTTTAAAGAGCCAAATTTTTAAAACTTAAACTGCTAATACCACTTCTTCAAAATAGACTCGCCCAGGCCATGATATTTTGTGGAAGAGCCACACTCAAGGGGCCAAAGAGCTGCATGCGGCTCGAGAGCTGCAGTTTGCTGACCACAGCAATCCCACTTAATCTTTAGATGCATTTCTTTTCTACCTGTCTTCCTCCTGCCCCTCCCTTTTGTCTCTCTCCTTTCTTCTTCCATTCACTAAGCCAAGGGACAGAGCCACACGATAAATGTACTTCTGATTTTCACCTGGAGGAGATTTATGGTCTGTAAGGGCTGCCACTACTGTAAGCTCACTGTGCTCACACCACCCAGCACTTCCAGCCCAAACACAGCAGACTCACCCCTGCCTTCAGCCTCTTCCATCTTCTGGGTGCTCTCTACCCCTCCCCGTGCCCCTGCACTTGGCTGGCCTGCGTTGTCTTCCATATCTCAGATCAAAAGTCTTCTCTTCATGGAGGTAGACCTTCCTTACGACCCCGATTAAACCAACTCTCCCTCCCCGATCTAGTATCCTGAGATCTCTCCTTACCTCCTGCTTTCCTCCCAGCCCCTACAGCATCCGACGTCCCGGTTCTTTTCTCCATTTTATCTTTTGGAATCTTTTGTCCCATATACACGTGATTTACTTCTGGGCTTTCAATTCTCTTCCATTGGTGTGTGTGTTTGTGTTTTTGCCAGTACCATGCTGTTTTAGGTATCGACTCTTTGTAGTGTAGTTTGAAGTCAGAAATGGTGATACCTCCAGCTCCACTCTTTTTTTCTCAGATTGCTTTGGCTATTTTTTTTCTATGTCTTCAAATATTGTCATTGAGAGTTGGATGGGGACTGCATGGGATCTATACATTGCCTTGGTAACATGGACACCTTGTTCTCCAGCAGCTATTCTTTCCATTGTCTCTCCTCCACTACGAACATTAGCTCCTGGAGGCAAAGACCCCGCCAGTCTTTCTTACTTGCTGCATGCAGGTGCCCAGTAACTATTTCACAGACAACGGCTAGTTTGGGCAGTCATACGGGGTCACTTGCGTACCAGTCTGCTAGGGCTGCCATTACAAAGCAACACAGCCTGGGCATCAGAAATAACAGACCTTCATTTCTTCACAGTTTGGAGGTTAGAAGTCTAAGACCCAAGAGTCAGCTGATTGATTTCTTCTGCGGCCTTTCTCCTTGGTCTGCAGGTGGCCCTCTGTTCCCTCTGTCTTTATGTGGTGTGTGTCTGTGTCCTGGTCTCTTCTCAAGGTCACCAATCCCATTGTATTAGGCCCACCTCTATGACCTCCCCTTTGAGGCTCTGTATTCAAATACTTCACATTCAGAGATTCTGGGAGGTTAGGACTTCAACAGATGAACATGGGGGGAAACAGTTCAGCCTATAACACTGGTGACTGTAAAATGATGAACCCTCAGTTACCTGAAGATGACCCCCATGCTTTTGAGGGCCAAGCCACACTGACTCTACTCCTTCACTGTCTCTCTTCTACTTGTCATATCTCTTTGTCTTGTGGAAGAAATACATACCTCAACATTTGCTCATGCTGTTTCCTTCACCATCAGCCATGTGCCCACCTGGGTAACTGCCACTTCTTTTCCCTAGATTCAGCTCAGCTATTGACCCAGGGCTGGGATGGCAGCCTGAACCCCAGCCCAAGCCTGCGGGTCCACCCTGCCACACACACAGGTCCCCACAGGGACCCCTGGCACAGTGCTGACCACATCCCAGGGCACCTACTGGGCAGTGCTGACCACATCACCTGCTTCCCCATTCCCTTCCTAAACTAGGACTGACCCTCCAGCAGCTGGGACTCTCTGGGTCACCAGGTACTCTTAGTGCCGCTCACCTGGATCGGACCCAGTCTACTCCACAGAGCTTTCTGTGCATCTGAAGGATTTATCACAGTGCCTCGGGAAAGAGCATTGAGACTTGCATTCACTGACAGGGTTATTTTGGAATTTATTTACAGTGAGATGGTATTTGGGATTTCCTTCTCTAATTTCCCTACAGACTGGGAACTCTTAAAGATCATAAGCTTCACCTTTTATTTCTGCATTTTCTGGAGTAACTTGGTAGGCATTCAATAGGAGTCCACTCTGTGGGCTATTGAAATTGGAGTTAGTTCTGAATCTGAATGCAGTTTTTAGATGTATGGGTCAGTGTTCTCTGGAGAAATAATTCCAAAAAGAGGATCTATCTATCAATCATCCATCAATCATTTATCAATTGTCTATCTATCTATCTATCTATCTATCTATCTATCATCTATCTTCTATCACCTATCTCTCTTCTCTCTCTCTCTCTCTCTCTCTCTCTCTCTCTCTCTCTCTCTCTCTCTTTCTCTTTTCCTTTAATCTATCTACCTGGATATTAAGTTAAGCAATTGGCTCAAGTGAATATGGCGGCTTGGTAAATGCCATTATCTGCAAGGTCGGCCGGCTGCCACTTCTTTTCCCTAGATTCAGCTCAGCTATTGACCCAGGGCTGGGATGGCAGCCTGAACCCCAGCCCAAGCCTGCGGGTCCACCCTGCCACACACACAAGTCCCCACATGGACCCCTGCCACAGTGCTGACCACATCCCACTGACTGGGTGTTTTCTAACTTGCACCAAGGTGCCCTGTGTGCTGCTGAAGCAGCTGCTGGCCATGTCTGTGGTGCCCTGTACAGCCTAGCTTCACTTTGAATCCAGAGACTGTCTGCTGGCAGAATGTCTTCTTGCTCTGGGAAGGTCATCTTTTTTCTAGTAAGTTCTTTAGCTGACTGGATAGGACCCACCCACATTGTGGAGAGGAATCTACTTCACTCACTATTTAGATGTTATTCTCATCCAAACAAATGTTTGAGCAAATTTCTGGACATGGGGGTCTGCCAAATCAATGAATAAAATTAATCTTTGCCCCAAGGAAAACCCTTCCCTTGTCTCAGATTTATGTGGACAGCTTTGCTACTGGTGTGAACTGCATCACTCCACCATGAAACTGTCTGGAGGCTCAACCAAGTTTACCCAAACCGTAGGCATCCTCCACCAGTGGGTGTGGGAGGCGCCATCTGCAAACAGCTTTGCCTGTTGTTCCCTTTTTGTGGATAAGCTGAAGAGTTCAGTCTCTGGACACCCATCTGGCAACCTTTCCAAGAACTAAATTTGCTTACCATTTCAAACAAAGCCTGTGAGACATTCCGCTTCACTTTGCCGCCGCGCGCTCCCTCTCCTAAGTACACTGTTAAATAATGGATTCGTGAAATGAATGATAGGCTCTGATGGTGAGGCCGGTCAGGAAATGTGTGTGGGCAGCTGGAATGTGAGACAAATCATTAAGCAGATCTCCCTCTGGTTTGGGCTTGTTTGTTTGGGTTATGACTCCCCCCTCTTCCTGACTTCTCTTTTCCTCACTCCTCCCCTGACTTCGGGGTTTGCTAGGGTTGGACAGAAGGCACCAGAGAGCCCAGGTGTGTGGTATGCTCTTCCCAAGACCCCCGTTGGGAAGGTTGAGTAGTAAGTGGCACAGATGGGCTTGGGATGCAAATGCCTTTTCTTCAGTCGCGTGAGAGAGAAAATACATTTATAGGAATTGATTAAACACCATCCCTTGAAGATACTCATGCAACACTTTCTACACAAACACTGTGGAGAGTCCCGGGCCTTGTCAGAGCACGCAAGATCATGCTCTTCCTCCCAGGCCCTATCAAACACGTGTGAGAGATGACAATGGGAAAGCCCTGGAGGATCTTGGGTACTTGCGTGCCTTCTTCTCTGATGTCCTATCAGAGAGACGTGGAATAGGCTTGGCAGGACTGCTCATTGCTACTCACATCCTTTCTCATCCTCTTCCTTTGGGAGGAAGCTCTGATTTCACTGGGGGAGCGATGGGCCCAGCTTTAGCATGAACACATGAATAATAATCAACTTTTCCTTTTCCGGTTTCATGTTTGTCTACGAAGGTCATGTCACAGTTCAGGCCAATGGGACAAAGTGGTTGCCCTTGCATATGGCTTTGTGACAATTTCGTAATGATTTAACTCAATTGGCATGTTCGCCTTTTGCTCCTGTGCTTGCCCCTTCTTGCCACGGGGAAAGTGATGTTACCCTCAATCAGTGGACGGTCTTGAGACCTCATCCATGTGCACATTTATAGCACACATGCATTCAGATATGTAACCACACATAGGTTCATCATATGAACACATCCTCATTTACACATGGTCCTGTAAACCTACACATACGTACACATGCACACCAACATTACAGACCTGCTGACGCATGCAATGCACACACATATGAGCACATATGCTTGCTCAGTGTCTATGTATGAACTGACATTCCTCTGTCTGCCTTACAGTGAACACTCACACAGCTGGGCACTTACACACATGCACACACTCACCCACTCACACTCTCACTCACCCATGCAGATGCAATCTTTCACACACACACACAAGTGCATCTCTATTTAGGTGTTAGCGCCCTCCTTGTCCACACAACCCACCAATGAGAGATGTGTTTGCTCTCTATGGGGCTATCTGAGGAACAATTGCGCGTTATACTCAGTGAACTGTAGGTCACCTATGTGTGCAACTTTGGGCTGGGTGTGCCCAATGAGTTTGGATGCCTAGTTTGGTTCCCAGGGAATTTATAATTTCCAAGGAAAAAAGACATGTCTGAACAACCCCCGGGAAGACACTGACACTAATAGAAGGATATCTCGAAGCCATGGATAAGCATTCTCCAGGTGGGCGGGGCTTTCCTGGGCCAGCAGCCTATCAGAGGCCAAGAACAAAAGCTGTGCTCACCCAAGGTGGCCACACTCAGCTGTGCAGGGGCAGAGGCAGTACCAAGCTCACTCTGCTCTTGAAGCAGCCCATTTGCCAGGGCGCAGCAGCCCCAACAAGAGAGGGTGTTTTCTAACTTGCACCAAGGTGCCCTGTGTGCTGCTGAAGCAGCTGCTGGCCATGTCTGTGGTGCCCTGTACAGCCCCATGTGTATAAGCAGGTGCCTGGCTCTCAGGAGCAAGTCAGTCATTGTCTCAGAGCAGTTCTGTGCGAGCCCCGGACCAGCACTCAGCTTTGCCTCTGCGCTCTGCTCTCACAGCCGCGAGGTGTGTGGAGTTGAATGAGAGGGTGGAGCAGACAAAGCCCAGGAACCACCTCTAGCCAGCTCAGAGCACAGAGAAATTGATTAAAGTATGCGCCCCCCACAGAGCGGCTGCTCAGGCTGGAGACTAATTCATGCAAATAGTACACAACCAGGACTGCTTCTCGAAACCTTCTTAGAACATGAACTGAAACGCTCACCTTTTTAATGCATTTGCCGAATCCCTGAGACTGAAGCTTCTCCTGCTCCACGCACACGTGCAGGCAGGGGTGGGGGAAGCACGCCTTCCAGGGAGGAGCAGCCTGCAGCCACAATGAGCCTCCTCTGGGCCCACCCAACCCACGGCCTCAGGGTTCATGGGATGTGGATGCTGCAACCCCTTTTTCTCCAGTGAAAATCCTGCAGCCCTGCCTCTTCTTGGTGTTTGGTCATAGATTGACTTGGTAATTATGTGTCTGCTTCCCACAGAATGGGTGTGGGAGACAGACACACAGACAGGGCAGGGGCATTGTGGACACCTCATGGACATGTGCCTAAGGTGGGGCTCAGGAGGGGGACAGGGGCCTGGCTGAGGGGGTTACTGGGGGTGGGGAAGGCTGGGTGAAGGGTAGGAATAGGGTGAGGGGATGTAGGAGTGTGTGTGTATGAGAGAGATCACATCTGCCTGGGTGAGTGAGAGTGCATGTGGGTGAGTGTGTGTATGTGTGTGCCCAGGTGTGTGAGTGTGTGTGAGAGAGAATGAGGGATTGCATATGCATGTGTGAGATGGCATATAGATGAGAGTGTGCATGTGTGTATGTGCCCAGGTGTATGAGTGTGTGCTATATGAGTGTGAGTGTGTGTGTGTGTGAATGAAAGATTGCATATGCATGTGTGAGAGGGCAAATAGATTAGTGTGTGAATGTGTCTAAGTGCCCAGGTGTGTGAGTGTGTGCTATATGAGTATGTGTGTATGAGAGTGTAGTATGCAAGTGGATGCATGCCTATGCTCCTATGTGTGACTGTGTATGTACATGGGTACGAGTGTGAGTGCACATGTGAATGTGGGGGTAAAATGCGGGGGGACCTGGGCGGAGGCGGGCTTGGGGGCGTACGGACCAGCTGGAGTAGAGCAGTGGGAGTCAGGGCTGCTCAGAGGACACTGACGCCTGCCAGCCATCCTCTGGGCCCAGGGAGGGGCGAGTCTGTCCAGGAATGCGCCCTCCAGTTGAGGGGTCTTGTGCTGTTGGGCCCAAGGGAAGGGCATCATGAACAAAGTCAAAAGGGAAACCTGTGCTGCTGAAGAAGGGAGACCTCCCACATTCACTCACGTTTAACTTTCTGAGCGTGTTCACCCACATGTCTCTCTCCTGGGACTGGCCAGGCACCTCCCCCTTGGTGCCACTGACACTCAGGACCAGAGACTCCTCAGTGGGGGGACTGTTCTGGGCACCGTGGGAGGGAGGGAAACAGGCCTGGCATTTCCTCCTCAGATGCCAGTGACTATGAGCGAGCCTGTCGCGGACATTGTCAACCTCCCTTGAGCCTGGAGAGGACAGCGGGCAGTGAAGAAGGCAGGGAGACCACATCACCAAGGCCAGGGGCATGCCACATGGCCCAGAGCCAAGCCTGGACTCCTGAAACCCACAGCTCGGCCAGCAGCTGCACTCTGAGTAGTCCTTGGTTGGATGCTTTGCCTTGTGTAAGTTTTGGATTCGCATATATTTTGCTCTGCAAAACTGACATGGAATATTAAAATACATACTGACTTTTAAAAAATTATAATATTAACTACTTCATTCTTGCTTGCTGGGAAAAGAAAGGCATGGGAGTTTTCATTACAGTGGGACCATCTATCTTGTTATATTATTTCCTCGGCTGAGGTGAGCTCATTTACAAATTTAAATTTCTTTGATCTCCTTTTCAAATAAACTGTGATCAGATAAACCTCACATTTTAATAAAAAACAAACTCAATTTATTTTATAGTTTGTCATTTTCTAGCATCCAGAGAAACGAGAAGACTTTGGGGGCCTGGCGGGACATGGTGGCCACCAGCCTCATTAAGCTTCTGGATCTTCCAAGTTCGAGCGGAGGCCCCGGGCAAGTCTGTACAAGGGGATTCTCTCAACTATTGTAAAATCCAAATAAAGTCATCATCATCACCATCATCATCATCACCACCAGCACCACTGTCATCACCATCATCACCATCGCCATCATCATCACCAGCACCATCGTCACCACCATCATTGCCAGCACCATCGTCCTGCTCATTCCTGTCCCTTAGAAGAGAAATGGGAAGAATAGAAGGATATAACTGGTCCTGGAAGTCAAGGCAGAAGCCAGAGCTGGTCTTCCAAGCAAGCCCAGGGGCAGTGACCCCAGCACCATCCTCTTTCTTCTCCATTCTTCCTTTTGGGGACACTGACCTTCTTTTCCTGGTTTCTTCTCCACTCCCGGCCACTCCAGCTTCCCATGGAGACCAGAGCGAGGCGAGTCTTGCTTTTGCTGGTTCCGGGGCCACCGCAGAGGCCAGAGGCACCTCAAAGGTGCTCTGGGTTCTCATGCACAATTTTTTGAATCATTAGAAAGTTATTCACTCACAAATCACCCCGGCACATTTGTCAAATGCTACAGAGAGGCCCGGGCACAGTGCTGACCACGCCCCGGTGACATCTCATGGCTCCTAACTGCTGTCCCCTCCAGTTTCCTAATGACCTAATGACTGGCCCTAGATCTCACGGTGACCTGTCCCTCAACCCACCCTGAGGCTGGTAATGGAGCAGGTCCTACCTCCCCTGGGGAAGCGTCCATCAGGCCCAGCCCCTTCCTTCCTGTGTCCACAGCCTACAGGGAGCTGCCAGGTGAGCTGGAGGAGGCAGCTGCCTCCCTTTCACCTTTCAGGCCCTCCTTCTTCTTTGGGCAGACGTCTCTCCCCAGCACTCCTCAGGGAGCTGGACCAAAGACCTCCACTCGGAGGCTTTGCACTAGCGGGACCCAGGCTGGGAGCTCAGACCTGCCCACTTGGCCCTGATGGGCAGTGGCTCATGCTTCTGACCACATCTTCCCTTTCCTGGGAAACAGGAGAGCACAGCCTGCCTGATGGGAAGGGGATGGACCCACCCACCGAAGGCCCTTGGTCCTAAAGAGAAACTGAGGCATGGTGGGCTGTTGGGAGTGGCCTTTCAGGGTGCCGGCATTGTACCGAGAGCTGAACCCTTCCCATCTTGCCTTCCACACTCACCTCTCCCCTGGCTGCCGACCCTCTCCCTCATCAGTGCCTCTCCATGCTGACATCCCTAAACACACCTGTCTCTAAGAGAGACGTCGGGGGTGGGGAGCCCACACAGCCTTCTGTGAACTGGCCTGCTCAGCCCCACAGCTCAGCTGCCCCAGCAACTGCTGGGACAATCTCAATTCCAGCTACCCGGACCTCCATCCCAAACCACCCAACACAAGCAACACACGCAGGTCCCTGCAGGGGTCCTGGCACAGGGCTGAGCACACCCCCGTGACATCGCCTGCTCCCCCTTCCCTTTCCTGAACTAGGCCCCACCCGCCTGCGGCTGGGGCCCTCTGGGTCAGCAGGTGCTATTCGAGCTGCCCGCCTGCACCAAGACTCAGTCTCCTCGCAAGTTCCTGTGCATCTGAAGGATTTATCACGGCGCCTCCGGAAAGAGCGATGGGACTGGCATTCACTGACAGGGTTATTATTGGAATTCATTTATTAAAAAAACTTCCTATATTTTATTATCCCAAACACGGCATTCCAAGACATTTTTTATGCCAGGCCTGACAAATGGATAGCTTTCACCAGACTTTTTTTTTTTCCTTTTAATTATTTGCATTCATTATCTGTTTCAAAGACATTTTAACATTGGCCATCCAGCTGATGGCTTAAACAGACATTATTAATGGGAATATTAGAAAAATTAAACCAAGAACTTTTAAAGTAAATTGAATGAAATGCTCAACCACCCAGCCAAATGGAATGGCTGCTTATTCATTCCGAGCCCAGGAGAAGGTGAAGGACTTGGGTGGGCACAGAGGGGAGGAGACCAGAAGCGAGGTGGGGACCAGGAGGCTGTCCCAGGGCTGACCTTCAGGAGCTGTGCGACCTTGGGGCCCATCCCCTGACCTCTTAGAGGCTGAGTTTCTTCATGGAGATGCTGACAGGGGCTGAAGGAGGCCAGAGTTCGGCAGCCTTTCTCTCTGTAGGTCAGATAGCAGCACTGAGGGCCTCTTTGTCTTTGTCACACAGCTCACTTCTCCCCTTGTAGCATGAGGTGAAAGAGTGTGTCTGTATTTCTAAAAAAATTCCCAAAACATGGTGCCAGGCCCCGTGTAGCCTGCTGACCACTGGTCTAGGAGCCTGGACACCAGCCAGGCAGGCTGAGCGGACAGGACAGAGCCAGCCAGTGCCAGGCCAGCAGCTGTGAAGCCCCTGTACCTCCGAGGGTCTGGTACACAGCGGTTCCCAGCACAGGGGCCCGTGACTCATTCCCTGGAAAAGCTTCCCTTCGAACAGAGGAAACTTGCATAGACACCCTAAGTAGGGACAAACGTGCATTGAGTTCAAGGATGGGTGTGGGCTGCTGGATGCAGCCTGGCTCAGAGACCTCCTTCAGAACCTCCCTCTGCTTCCCACTCGCGCTGCCTTCACACGGGATTTGGAGAGCCCCATTTCAGTGTCCTCATTTGCAAATTGAAGCTGGAAAGACTCATTTCAGGAGGTTACGTGGGGTTTGATGAGCTTGTGTCACTTATAAGCGTGTCATTTAGGTCTCGTTTTCCCTTCAGAGCCTCCCAGACATCTCCTCCCACCTCCTCCTTCCTTCCCAGGTAAGTACACGCTCCCCCCAGAATAAAATGACCGCGAACGACAAGCCCACTAAGCTGTTAAATCTCCACACCGTGGGAAAGCATCTTCTGGAAGGAGAGGGCGGCTTGGGGAACTTTTGGCTTGATGTCTGCACCCAGGTTTCTCTGGTCATGGGCTGGGAGGCCATACCAAGGATCCCGGGGGGAGGGGCAGTTGCCTTGTAAACAGGCAGCCCCCCTCTGGCCAGTGTGGCTCAGTTGGTGGGAACATTGTCCCCTGCACCAAAGGGAAGAGGGTTCAATTCCCGGTCAGAGCACATGTCGACTTCGGGTTTAATTTCCGGTCAGGCAATGTGCAAGAGTCAGCCAGATTCCTTCCTTCCCTCCTTCCTTCCTTCCTTCCTTCCTTCCTTCCTTCCTTCCTTCCTTCCTTCCTTCCTCCCTCCCTCCCTCCCTCCCTCCCTCCCTCCCTTCCTCCTTCCTCCCTCTCTCCCTCCCTCCCTCCCTCCCTTCCTCCTTCCTCCCTCTCTCCCTCCCTCCCTCCCTCCCTTCCTCCCTCCTTCCTCCCTCCCTCCCTCCCTCCCTTCCTCCTTCTTCCCTCCCTCCCTCCCTCCCTCCCTTCCTCCCTTCCTCCCTTCCTTCCTCTTCGCCACTCCTGCTTTTCCATCTGGAGTTTGGAGAAGGAGTCAATTCCCTTGCCCTCCCAAAAACAAAGCAGAAAACCAAATAAAAATAAGTGAACAACTTGGAAGCATGCTGGCTGCTGTGGCTTCTCCTCTCCAGGGTCACTGTGCTTGGTTACCGTTACCACCTTCCCCAGGACCCTGCTCTTGGCTGCCTGCCTCTCTGCAGCCTGACTTGAAGCTGGGTCCTGGGACTTGTGTCTCCATGTTCTAGAGCAGTGGTCGGCAAACTCATTAGCCAACAGAGCCAAATATCAACAGTACAACAACTGAAATTTCTTTTGAGAGCCAAATTTTTTAAACTTAAAATTCTTCTAATGCCACTTCTTCAAAATAGACTCGCCCAGGCCATGGTATTTTGTGGAAGAGCCACACTCAAGGGGCCAAAGAGCTGCATGTGGCTCAAGAGCCACAGTTTGCTGACCACAATTCTAGAGGAAGCTAGCTGCCGAGGGGTGACAGCTGGCTCTCCTTCCTGGAATGGCCTCCCAGGTGGAGGGAGTTCTGGACGCTTCACTCCGCTAGCCCAGCTGTGTCTTCCCTGTCCTTCTCTGGGGAGGAGGGCTGAGCCTCTGATGGACATGTGAGATGGAATGTCCAAGACGCTCCACTCAACTCCCCCCTTTCCCGCTGGGAGCCACCAGCCCAGAGAGAGGGAGGTGTGCTCTGTCTGTGGCTGCAGTTCCTCTGAGCCAGGTCCATGCATAGGGTGCAGGTGGCAAGCTCGATCTGGGCTAAGTGTTAGGAAGCACATCCTCCCACCAAGGCCAAGGGTGAGGCTGAGGTAGCCTCCTTTTCACAGACTGCTCTTGGGGCACATAAGGCCTCCTGTGGCTTCTATCTGCTGCCCGTGGTTGGCTTCTCCAGAGGTCTCGCAATTTCACGGGAGGAAAAGGTTCTTTCCTGTGTCCTCCAGGGGCACCCAAACCCATAGAGTCTATGGGAAGCTTGGTGTTGATGCTGTTCTCTGCTTATTGCTATTCCTATATCCTCAGACCGCCTCCATCGTGGGTAGCCAAGTCTTCGGAGATACACGGTCTTCTCAGATCACAGGAAACTGGCTAAAGAGCTTCGTTTGAACAGTTTTCAGACTCATCCGCCCTGCTCTCATGAATGTCTAATCTAGACAAGCCTTGATGAATTGGCCTGAACGAAATTGTCCCATAATCCAATTCAGACACAGTGAGATCGTCACCACGTGAGCCTTATCTCATCGAGGCCCGTGACCTTTAAAATAATCACGTTGCCCTCTCCTTGCCTCTCTGAGCTCTTCTGGGGCTGAGGAGCCCTCCCACCCTGCACGGTGGTCCTTCCTCAGCGAGATCAGAGTCGCTCTTCATCTCCGGCATCCGCATGGCTCGAGCACTGCTTTCCAGGATGGGCCTTTGTCCAGAAACAGGAAGAGTGGAAACACGTGGCAGCAAGTTGACAGCCTCGCCACACGCTCACTTCTACTTTGTATTTTGATGAAATCTGACTTGTCCTTGCTCCTACTGCATTCGCTCACAATTCCCTTTATTTTCACAGCCTTCTTGAGATTTTATTTATTATTATTATTATTTTTATTTATTGTCTAAAGTTTCCATTTTGAATTTTTAAAGGCTCACATGTCCTAAAAGCCAAAACAAGATATTTATTTTTAACATCCATTTGGAAAATATACCGCCATGGAACATGTTGATAAAACACAAAATTTGTTAATAACTTTCCACATGGAAAATTGAAGTGTCCGTCCGACCCTCTCTCGCAGTTACTTCATCAAACGTTGTGCCTTCTAATGCAGTTGGGAAATTACATGCAAGGGAAATTATTCTTCTGTTAGAGCAAGCATGTCAAACTCGCAGCCCACAAGAAATATTTTTTTTTTGCAGCCCAACCATTATAATGGTATGTAAGAAACATTTTAATAAAAATTTCATAATGTAATTTTTACAGTGTCCTGTTATACATAATTATTAATGAACTACAATGTTCACCAATGACTAATTACGATAATTGTGTTGCATTCATTTCCCTTTCGCACCTTACTCGCAGGTGCACCATTTCTGTCCACTAACACCAGCAGTGGATACTTTAGCAGCCAATGGCCATGTCATTGGTCTTGGACAGACTTGTTTGGTGTACACAACAGGGAATATTTCACTTTTAGAGAACAAGAAAAATAGGTTTATTTGCATTAGGCTTATTGATTTGTGCAGTTATTCAGTGTTTGGTAAGTTAATGTTCAAGAAAAAATATTAATTTTTATTAAAATGTTCTATTATTTTATTTAATGATGACTCATTTATTTCAGCCCTTTGTATTCGGCATGTCTCTATTGAAATAAACCTACGTTCCTATGAACATTGAAGCTTTTGTTCTTTTGTGGCCCTCATACACTTAAACCGTGTTTATTTGGCCCGGGTTAGCCTTTGAGTCTGACATGCTTGTGTTAGAGGGAAAGTGACAGGGGCCCTCAGGGTAGGGAATGGACCACTTCCACCAGTGAGATCTGCAGAGGGCAGGATGGGTGGTCTGTGGGCTGGGAGGAGCCTGCAGTGTCTCTCGTGAGGTCACATTTCAGAGAAGGAAAGAGTCATGAGCCCCTTCCAGCGAGGATCCCCATCTTCTCTCAAGCTTCCTGCCCCACCTCTGCCTGTACCATGTCCTGGGCTCCAGGGACTCCGACCACCACCAGCTTCCTCACAAGCTGCTCTGGCCCGAATGGGACCCCATGCAAGAAGGTCACCAGCCAGCAGGAGGGCCAGAGCTGGCAGAGGGAAGGGGGCCCACCTCTCGGAGCCTGGTTAAGACAGCGCCAAAAGCCACTCACATCCTCTCCGAGAGGGGAAACTTGGCTTTCAGCTTTATTTACCTGAGAGCGGGTTTCAGCCTGAAGAGGCCTTTATGGCGTTTGAGGCAAAGCACCCAAGATATAAGCAATTTTCAACAAGAGTGCTACACATTTGTCTTTATAACAATTTGTGTGTAACAGCTTTTATGCAAATGACACTAAAGTGGCACCTTTTTTTCTAAATTGGACATTTTTATGGTTATAATTTTCTTCTGTAATAACAGCAAAAAGAAGATGGCTGTCCCAGTGGAGTTGCACATTTCATCTCCGAGCGCCGTCTTGTGAAGTTGGAATGACAAGTTCCTTTCGTCGACACAAAGAATGACAGGAAAGTGTGCTTCGTCTTCCTCGTCTTCGTCTGCAGAGGCCGTTGAACTTGAGGTGCCGCCGTCTCCCACCGGCAACCCTCAGCAATCACCATGTGGTTTGCAGAAGCCAAAAAGATTGCCTGCTCTTTCTAAAGGACTTGGTGAGGTTTCAGTTCCAACATGTTGTTGGATCTTTGGCATTCCGACACACTCTTCCCCAAGTCAGACAGGTGACTTTTATAGACAATGGGGTTTGTTGACTGCAGTACAATGGGATTTATATACAGTATGCTAGGCAAGCATCCCGAGATGCTCATAGAATAAGCCACGTTATTGTTGCTTAATCGACCGAAAATTTTTGCAGAGACAACGGAAGAAGGCGTGCATTTCAAACAATGACTTAAATTTATCCAAGGACTTAGCTAAACAATATATATAATTGGTGGCAATGGGAGCCTCTGGGGGTGGGCAAAGCTAGAAGGTCGTGGATAGGAGGGCTGGGGGAGGTGAGAGAAAGGCTCAGCGAGGATAAAGGCTGTGCCCTGAATGACCTTGGGGAAATCATTCTCTCTCCCCCTCTCTCTCTCTTCTCTCTCTCTGATTCTGATTCCTCCACAGTTACACATCTTCTCTCCTGATAGGTTTTTATATCTTTGTTCTAAGTCAGCATTCATGGGGCTGCTTTAATAGGTTCAGAGGAACATGTAATGAAATTAGCTCTGGATTTTTGAGGAATTTGAAGAGAGGGAGAGAAGGAGAAATTGAGAGACAAGAAAGGAAACGGAGGCAATTGGGTGGTGAGAACTGCATCTGTGTCACAGCAGAAAAAAGTCTGGGGTTTGGCTTTGTTACATCTGGTCTTGAACTAAGAATCTAGAACTTTGTAGGGAGGTGACCTTCAGGAACTAACTTGCCCTTTCTAAGCTCTAGTCTACCCCTTTGAAAAAATGGGGCTCCTGGGTTTCTCAGGAAGACCCATGAGGACATGCACATGCGGTGTGCTCACATTTATAAAGCGCTGTTTATGTGGTTCATAATATGATCAAGGCTGCTCTTCTCACCACTGATGAGGTTACAAGGTCACCCGGAAGCCCCTTGCTTGCTAGTGGTATCTGGTTTAGAGGGCTGGGCTGCAATGTATGGCCTGAGAAAATTCACACCTCTGCCAGGTCACCAGTGAAAGCACACACACGTCTTTCCTGGCTGGGGTCCTGGGCTCATACAGTCTTTGTTCAGCTGCCACATGTGTGCAGCTCAGCCATGCTCAGTCCTGGAAAGGCCTGGAGGCTCTGCCACAGCAGGTTCCATCTCTACCCACCCCCTGACCTCAGGCTTTAGGAAGTGCAGGGATTGGATGGGAGAGAAGGACTTATTCTTAGAGAGGGAGCTGTGTCCAGAGCTCTTGTGGGTGAGACACTGGGTTATTTTTTCTTTCTTAATCATTTGTGCAATATATGAACATATACCGTATATCTATAATAATAAAAGCGTAATATGCTAATTAGGCCGGACATCCTTCTGGACCTTCCGGATGAAGCTGGAGCTGCAAGGGAAGCCCGGGTCCTGGGTCCCAGGTGCCAGAGGCAAGCCAGTGCTGGCAGCCAGAGGAAGGAAGACCTACTCTTTTATGCATTTTGTGCATCGGGCCTCTAGTATATATACAACACATACACACACACACACACACACACACACACACACACACATGCATACATACACACACATATATGCACACACACAAACACATATATATATGCATACATATACACACACATATATGCACACACGCATATGTGTGTGTAGGTATCTACATACTAGAGGCCTGGTGCATTAGAATTAATGGACTGGAGGGGGAGGCCCCTCAGTCTGGCCTTCCCCCTCTCACAGTCCAGGAGCCCTCAGGGGCAGGAGGTGACCTGGTGATCAGGGGAAGGCAACATCCCCGTCACACCTCTGCTGCTGCCACTCCCGGCAGTGCAAGCCTTGGCCGATTCTGGTTACCTGAGCCTCAGGTGGCCCTGGGTGGCTGGGCAGCCAACATCTGAGGCTTGCCTGTGCCTTGGACTGGCCCTGGGTAGCTGGAGTGCTGAGGGCAGGTCTGGCCACACCATGTACCTGCTGCCTTTCCCTACCCACAAGCTGGACTGAAAGAACTAGGGGAGTCTGGCAGGGATGAGGGGACTGGGTGCTGCCATCTTGTGGCTATGGGCACTGCCATATTTGTGATGGCAAGATGGTCAATTTGCATATGCCCTCCTTATTAGATAGCATATATATATATATATATATATATATAATTTATTTTATTGCTTTAGAGGGAGAGAGAGAAACATTGATGTGAGAGGATAAAATCGATTGGCTGACTCCTGCACTCACTCTACCGGGGAGCAAGCCTGCCACTCAGACATGTTCCCTGACCAGGAATCAAACTGACACCCTTTCAGTGCATGGGGCAGTGTCCAACCAACCAAGTCACACTGGCAATGGCTATCCTATACGATAAAGAGCTAATATGCAAATTGTTGTCACACCCTCATGTTGTCATGTCCTCATGGCATCACACCATAATTGCTCAGACACTCAATACTGGGGAGAGAGGAATGAGGACCCACCAGGCACATATGAGCTTTTGAGAGAGAAATGGGGACCAGCCCAGGTATGGCCCAGGAGAGGGACAAGCCACCCACCTCACAGTGCCAGTGGCTGCACCCGTGCCTGCAGTCCAGACCAGGAGAGGGACAAGCCACTTGTCTCACAGTCCTGGGAGCCAGCAGCTGCACCTGTGCCTGCATCCCAGTAGAGGAACAATCCGCATGCCCTATAGTCCCCATGGTCCCAGGCACCAACACCTGCACCTGTGCGTGCGGCCTAGGAAAGGGAGAAGCTGCCTGCCCTGTGGTCCTGGGCACCTGTGCTTGAGGCCCAAGAGAAGCTACCCACCTTCAGTACCCCATGGTTCCGGCCAGCTTGGGTGAAGCTGGCCTGAGTCCTGGGTTTTGTGACTGGCCAGAGGAGGGAATACTGGGTCCTGGGTGTGGGGTGCAGCAGAAGCGGTTAAGGGAAATCAGGCCAGGAGGGGAGCAGTTGGGGGCAATCAGGGCACTAGGGGGCAGTTAGGAGCAATCAGGTGGCAGGCAGGCAGAAATAGTTAGGGGCTATCAGGCAAGCAGAGGTGGTTAGGGGTGATCAGGCAGGCAGGCAGAGGGGTTAGGGACAATCAGGCAGACAGGCAGGTGAGCAGTTAGGAGCCAGTGATCCAAGAATGCAAGAGCCAGTCAAACATCCTTTGAAGGATCCGGAATTGGAGAGGGTGCAGGCCAGGCTGAGGGACCCCTCTCCCCATGTACTAATTTTGTGCACAGAGGGCCTCTAGTGCATATATATAATTTTGCAAGGCACACATTTTTTATATAATCAAAAGCTATTCTTGTGAAATGAATAATAATAATAAAAAAGCCATCTCATGGCAAAAATAGTTCCAAGGGGAAGTTGACCATTCTTGGTGGACAAGTTATGAATAAGAGAGGTTTTAAATAATAGATTATGTGTATGTGACTATTAGTAAAAATATATCCATAGGTGTGTATTTGTGCATAAGCTGTTCATATAGCCAAACACACATATCAACATGGAGGCATCCCCTAAAAAAAACACTTTTTTTTTAGCTCAGGCTGCCAAATGGGCTGAGGGCATCTTTGCCGGCATCCTGCCTTCCCTGGGTCTCAGTGTTTTCACTCTGGTCCTCTGTCCTCCAGTGGCCAGGAGGCCCCCTACAGCAGTTCACAGGGGGTTCCAGTGGCCTTGGCTTGCAGCCCCAGCCATGGACCCGCCTGTGTGACTCCAAACCACCCTTCCTTCCATGACAGCCGGGGGAAATGCAATCCTTGGGGCTCCCTCCACACTGCTGTTTTCTAAGCTGGCCAATTATTGTTATTATCCTTTTTAATATCCCTTTATCAACTTCAGAGAGGAAGGGAGAGGGAGACACAGCTTTCTGCACGCCTCACATTGGGGACTGAGCCCACAACCTGGGCATGTGCCTTGACCGGGAACCGAACTGTGACCTCCTGGTTCAGAGGTCGATGCTCAACCACTGAGCCATGCTGGCCCAGTTGGCCAGTTACTGATCTCTTCCGAACCTGAGTCTCCTCTGCAGAGACACAGGGAAAACGGGATGACTCAGAGACTGTGGAGGGGATGAAAGTGTCTGACCAATGTCGCTCATTTTGCAAACATCACTTCTTTTTTCTTTTGATGTCATCTCTGGGAAGAAGGAGGGTGACATTTGACCCACCCAGTCAGCTCATTAGTAGAAAGTAATACTTTTTCCCAGGAGGGTGTGGTCTTGGAGACATAGTTTGCCTATTGGATAGAGGAGGAAACTGAGTATCAACATCGCAGGTGCCTTGGCGGGGGGTGACACGGGGCAGCCTGGGGTCCAGGCAGGGGGGTCCCCTGGGGTGAAACACCGGGTCTTATCCCGCAGACCTCCTTGCTGCTCCCTGACAGCACCTTCTCGCTCTGCACTCCGCCAGCTGCCACGCTTGGGGGCCGGTGTGCACACATCAGCATATCTATATATCCTCACCGAAACCAAATATTGAAGCTTGTCATCATGCCAGGATTGCCGCACAAGACAAAGCAATTTGCATGGATCCTTTGTGAGCTTTTTCTTGCGGTGGTAGAAACTCATTAAAATCTCATGAAATCCTTCGACATAAATGTGAAGCCATCCCGAGCTGCCTCCCTAAAAGTTAATATGTGTGTTCGAGGGAAGGGGGCCACGGGGGACGGGGGTGGGGGTGTGTGTTTGAAGCAGCTCATCATTGGGTTCAGCCGCTGCAGAGCGGGGGCACTCCTTAGCATATTTTAATCACCGGCTGGCTGGCCCTGTAAATAAATGAGTAGTGGCTGGAGCCGGGAGCAGGCTGGGGACCGCAGCGAGGGGGCAGTCCCAGCGGTCGCTCCCCGGGCAGCGGGCACACGTGGGCACGGAGCCGCCGTGAGAAGAAAGGCTGCTGGCCTACCTGGGATTAATGAGTGCCCAGGGAATGTGGGATGGCTCGAGGCTGGAGCCGGGGCCATTAAATTCCGCTGGTCATTAATCCCCTGGAAGTGCCCAGGGCTGAGGTCATTATTCTTGGGAGATAAAAAATTCAGGACCAAACAGCACGAGAGCATGAATAGCATGCCTTCCCCAGATTGGTGGTGTGTTTTTCAATTTGTTGGCAGAGTGCAATTTCAGGAAAACAAATCTCCTCTTCATATATCCGCTGTGGGCGCATTGATCATCTCAGCCCCGAATTCGAGCTCCGCGGGCGTTCCGTGTGCACCTACTGTGCTGCAGGACCTGTTCCAAGTTGGATTTCCGTTAGTCTTGTAGGCCGGCGGGTTGGACGTGAGTGTTGGATTGGACTTGAAGCATCTGTCCCGAGCTAGATGTTTCATGCACTCATCGGTGGATCAGATGATGAGGTCACAGTGGCCAGAACCATCTTGGGCCCATGGCAAGTGGGACTTGGTGGACAAATTGCTTCTCTGTGTCTCGGTTTCTCCATCTGTAAAATGGGCCTAATAATTGGGCCACCTTATGGGATGGCTGGGAGGAGGGCTGAGCTAGTATTTGTAAGGCACTGAGCACAGTGTCCAATGCAGATGAGGCAAACAGGTATGCACTTGAAAAAAATATAAAGTGGGACAAAGTAAGATCAAGGAAAATCAAATCAAATAATATAAAATAGAACACAATAGTAAAATAAAATAATTGGCCAAGGCTGGGGAACCAGGCACATCACTTGAGGGGTTACTGGTCTCTGGTAGAACTCTGCAGTGTCTTCCTTTGTGGTGCCTCCAGCGTCCACAGCTTTGCTGATGTCCGCATGCTCTCTAGCCACAGCCAATGCAGAGCATCTGCAAAGCCTGCTTCTTAGCGGTCAGTCTTTTAGGTACTTCACACTGGCTTCCTGGGTTTGTGTTGTTGTTATTTGTATTCAAAAGAGAAAAAAAAGATACAAGAGATTAATGCCATTTTTGAGGCCCAACTTTGTGCTCAGAACTTTATATAAAGCAACTCTGAGAGCAAGGATGGTTCATGCTCAGCCTCCTGGCTTCAGGGCTTTGCAGGGTCAGGTCATCGGCTGGAAGGGGCGTGGATCCAGCTAGACAGCTCAAGAGCCCGGGTTTGTGCCCACCCAAAGACAGAATCCCTGTGACTACTGCCTGCATCGATTGTGACAGTGCTATGTTTTCTAATACGATAGTTCTGATAGTCCATTATTGGGAAGCATTTTGTAACAAGGGAAAGCACGAAACCAAGAATTAACCTTTTGCTACATTCCTCCTCTGCCACCAATTGTTTTCGTCACGGACTGCCCTCAGTCCTTTGCGGCCCTCCTGTGTGCTCCGTGACACACACAGTCATGACCATGGCCAAGAACCAGGTAAACTTTACTGATTCTAATTAATATTAATCCAAGCTGGGTGAGTTGAAGGACGTCAATCATGAAGTCTGTGCTCTACTGTTGTTAAGTTAGCGATCTTGAGGCCATAGTTGAAATCAGCTCAGCTTCAAATAGTGAGGAGTCAGAGCGAGGGCACGGAGTTAAACCCACGGAGAAGGAGGGCACTTCTGAGAAGAGCTGCTGCTGCACCGGCTGGTGTACCAGTGACACAACCACAGAGGCCCGGACGCTTCGAGGTGCTGGGGCGGCTCCTCACCACACGAGGATCAATGCAGATGCCTTCGCGACACTTGGGAAATCTCCTTTATTCACCAACTGATTTCAATTCCTGCAGCCCCAAGGCCTGTTACTGACAGGCAAGGAACACTCAAGGCCAGTGTCTTGGCTTGAGATAAAGAGCAACATCATTCATTCATTTATTCATTGAGTGGGTGTTTCTTGAGCATCTCGCGTACCAGGCACTTGGCCGGGACCCTGCTCTGCTAACCATACGTATGTGCGAGCAGGAATAGCATTAAAGAGCTGGGAGCACGGGCACCAAGAGACTCGCCATTCCTAACAAACTCCTCAGTGAGGCCATCCACACTGACCCACGTAGGGCACTCCCGATGCTGTGAGAAGGGATGAGGAAGACAGACAAACAGCCCCTGCCCTCATGACCCAACCTTCTGGTTTAGGGGATGGAGGATAGACACAAACACATAAACGAAGGCTGAATGAGGTCATTTCAAAGAGTGATCCATGCTATGAAATCACATAGCAACCTTGGACGTGGGGTACTAGTCACATAAGATGTTCACCAATGGACTCTCTCTGAAGAGGTGACAATTGAGTTGGGACCTTATGCATGAGAAGGTATGGGCAGGGGAAATAGAGAGATGAGAGATAGAAACAGTGAGCTGTGTCTGTGCAGACAGTCAGTGAGGAAGAGGAGAGTGTGAATGAGATGAGAGACCGGTGAGGACCGAGATGGCTCAGACCCTGTAGAGTGTGGCAGGAGCTTGAGTCTGAGTCTGTCAGTCATGGAAACCATGGAGGTTTGAGGAGGGTAATGGGGTACCTGCAATGACTTTTTCAAGGGGCTCTTCACCGTTCCATGGACAGCTGGCCTTAAAGAGGTGAGAAGGAAGCAGTGACACTGAGTAAGAGGGGGCTGGGCCTGGGTGAGCGATATGGTGGCTTGGAGGGTGGGGAGCAGCATGTGGACAGGAAGTATAACCTGGGGGCAGTACCCTCTGGCTCTTCACGCTTTAAGGAACCAACTGACTAGGGTGCTGCCAGTGGGTCTGCCCTGCTCCAGGGTCTGATTGCTGAGACCCGCCCGGGTGAGGGAAGGCCCTCTCCACCCAGGAGAAAGACAGAGGAGTGAGTCACCCTTTCAGCCCAGGGGCCTGGCAAGGTGTCATGGTCCATTTGGGGAAACTACAAGGGGAAGAAAGTGGGCTTCAGGGTTCCACAGGCCTATGTTGAACCTCACCTTCATCATTTGCCAGCTGTGTAATTTGGGGGGGAAATTGGGTTTTCTGAGCTAAACCTCAGTTTCCTGCTCAGTACATTGGGAATAATGATATTGCCCCTAAAGTTCCAGATGAGGATTGGACATGATGTCTGCTAAATGACCAGCATAGTGCCCAGCCAAGGTTGATAATTCATCAATAGCATTCATAAGCATCCAAAAGATGCTGTCACCAGCCCCCAATATTCCGGATGCTGTGCCAGGTGTCAGAAATGTGATGCCAGCGAAACAGGGGGGACCCCTTCCTCTGGGAGGAGGAAGCACAAGCAGCTGTGCAGGGCACCTTCTTGGTGACTCTGACCTGTCCAGCAGGGAAGGGTCCTATGGGGAGCTGACACACACATTATTATTAGCATTTGCATTCTCAGTGATGGGCCATCTTGTATCCAGGCCAGCTTTGGGGTCAGTTCCATGTAGACATTGCAGGTGAATTACAAGATGCCCTTGATCTGTGTGTTGTGAAGGAGAGCTTTCCCCATGGTGGCAGGCACATTGTTTTCAATCCTCACCTGAGGATATATTCAATGATTTTAGAGAGTGGGGGGATATTGATGTGAGAGAGAAACATTGATTGGTTGCCTCCTGATGTGCTTGATCAGGGATCCACCTTCAATCTTTTGATAAGTGGGTTGACACTCCAACCAATTGAGCCACCTGGCCAGGGCATAGCAGGAAAATTTACTGCAGGTCTCAGGGACCTGTGCCTATGGTGCCTTACTTTGCAGATGTGATGAAGTTAAGGCTCTTGAAGTGGGGGTTATCCAGGATTATTTGGGTGGTCCAATCTCCTCATGTGGCTCCTTAAAAAGTGGAAAGCTTTTCCTGGCTGAGGTCAGAGCAACATGTGATGGGCTAATCTGACCAACATAAGTTGAGACTGAAGAAATAAATCAACCAGATTTAGGAGACAGTTGAATGCCATGGGGAAGCATGGTCAGAGGTATATAATGTTTCTCGCTTTGAACATGGAAGAAATGGGCCACAAGTCAAGGAATGCACACAGTCTGTAGAGGCTGAAAAGGCAAAGGCAGAGATTCTTCCCGAGGGCCTCAGAGAGACCCATGTTGGGGACCCCCAGCAACTACAGAAAGCGAAGACTCCCATGCACACAAGTGGTGATGGCTGCCTCCACATCTGTGCAAGTAATTGCTACTAACCCATTCTACAGATGAGAAAAGACCAGGAGTCAAGGCGGGTAAGCACTTTGTTCAAGACTCGAGAGAGAGAAACCGGGGCCAGCATTTCTGTCTCCAGCCCACCACACAGCATCGCCAAGCGTAGCCTCATCTTTCTGTAGAGCTCTACAGGGAGAGCCCTATGCCAGTGGCCAGCAAACAAAGGGGGGAAATGAAGCAGCCCTAGAAACTCCCAGGCCACCGCCCATCTGGTACGAGCAGGTGCGTGGAACTCCACTTTCCCACTCTGTTGGCTTGAGCCTGTCGTGCCAAACACAGAGTGTGTGACCCGGCTCACAGGAGCTTGTGCCGCGCAGGTGTCATTTGCTGGGGAGTGTATTCCACCACGCTGTGATAGATCTCCTCACTCAAGCAGCTGTCTAGCATGCCGGATAGCCTTTCATCTTGTCAAACACTTCCCTTCGCCTTTCTACAGCTTTCTCCGCCAACATGTACACACCTAATCAATCTCCACTGTCTCCAGGCGTCCCAACCCAAAAGCACCGCCCCGACCACTTTCTTAAAGAGACAAGCCTCTCTTTTCATCGCACACCAAGAATGGCTTCTTAGGAAGGTGTTTTCCCTGCAGGTAAAGGAAGACCTGGCTGAGATTTGGAACTTGCTTGCGGTTCTACTACCTCGGTTGTAGAAGTCCTTTGCTACAACAGGAAGATACACGGTTATGGTTCCTGCTTTTCCCCAACTTCCACTCATGTCTTGATAAAGCAGGCTGTGTCAATGTATTTCAATGCACTCATTAGTGAAATATGAAGATCTATCAGTGTGCCATGTCTCCCATCTTCCAGGATTAGAGCCCACACCTTCTCTGGGTGTCATCGAGAACCTCCCACCTCACCCCTGCCTTACTTCGTGTGCTGCTGCAGTCCTGGTCAGCATTATTCGAGGGCTCCATGCCTGGGTTGTGGCCTAGAATACATACCTGTGTCCTTGGCCTGTTGGATGAGAACCTTATTATCCTTCAGCCTCGGCTTAGACATCACCCTTCATAGAAGGCCCTGGCTGTATTTTCCAGCATGAGATGCTCTGTCCTTGGTACCCCAGGGTTCCTGTCTGCTCTTTGATCGCATGTATTTCTAGAATGGGTATATGCCTTCTCTGTCCCTGGGAAGCAATTTACAAAGACAGCCCCATTCTTCACCCTTTGCTCTGGAACTTTGCCACGTTTTCCCTCTTTGACTTGGAATCAGCCCTGTAACCTTTGGTCAATGAGATGTCAGCGAATGTGACACAAGAGGCTGGCAAGGCACTGGTGCAATTATGCTTACCCTCTCTCTCATGTGTCTGCCACTGCCACCAGCCTGTGCTCCGGCCAGCCCATGGAGGAAGGGAGATACATAGAGCCATTGCCCAGCCAACAGTTAGTCCAACTTCAGGCATGTAAGCGAGGCCAAGCAAGATCAGCAAAGCTCTCGAGACCCATGAGCACTCACTATTTCTCATTGTAGGCTACTGAGATTTATTTGTTGAGCAGCCTATTATGTCAATAGGTCACCCATACATGCCCCTATGAGCCTGGGTTCTCCTTAATGGCAGACACTGAGTCTAGGCCCTCTGTAAGTCCCCAGGGCCCAACATGTCGGAGGAATTCAACACATTATTATTGAATTGAAAGAAAAAGCATTTTCAAATTATGTGCACATAATAGCAGCTCTGAATTACAAATACTTAATCTGGGGTTTTTGTTATCTGGAGGGAAATCTAATTTAATTTTCCCTTGTGACTCCAAGTTACAGAATTTCCGTTAGTAAATTGATCCTTTATTAGTGTGAAGATGCGGAGAAACTGACTTTAAACGCCTTGCCAATCCCCACGCAGAGCATAACTCTCCCATAAACCATGTCTGTGTACAAAATGTTATTAAAACCTCTTACTTTTTACTGTAAATTCATTATGTTACTTAGGGGATTGTGTGCAGTGGGGGAACCATATGGAGGACAAGAATGTCTCATGAGTTCAGAGTGATCCCTGAACTAGTTCATGGGAGTGGATTGGGAAGAAGGTGATGGAGAAAATGAGTACTATTTTTTTAAAAAAAAATCAAAACAAAACAAATACTCTCTCCCTAGCCCTGCAATTTAGTGATAGACTGTGGATTTCTCAATTGCACTTTGGTTTCTCAATATGGCATTTTCTGTTTAAATTTTAGATTTGCAGCAAACAGACCCTCACACAAAAAAGGCTCTGAACACATAGGTAGATGTGTGCTCTGCTTTAGTCTTTCTTCTTAAAAAAAAAAAAAAAAAGCAAAAGCATATCTCTATGCATTTGAATGAGTGAGGATGGAAGGAGGTGAGTCATTGCTACCTTTAAACCCCTTTGACATTCACAAGGTGCTAAAAGTCAGCTGGGGTCCCAGGGCTGATGAATTTGCATCTCTTTGAATATGACGCTTGAAAAACCCCAGCGATAGATTAAATTTTGCCAAGGAGAAAATGAGAGAGAGCCTTCCATCCTTCCATCGCTCGGGTCTGCCGGGAGGATCTTTATGGTTGATTTACTTTTTTAAAATAAATGTTTCTTTATGTGTTTCCCTCAGTTCCTGCCCAGGCGGCCTCTATCAGACAAGCTGCACCTTCTGCCGGTCCCATTAGCCGGCGGACAGTAAGTCACCCGGCTTCTGAGCACAAGGTGAGGGATATTTCAATCTAAGCCGCGTAGACCTTCTGTGTTTTCTGATTAAAATGTGCGAGAAAACCTTGGAATAAACTCTACCTGACAGGACTTCTGAAATAATTTATACTCTTTGCAAAGCTCAGATGTAGGATTGATTTCAGGGCCTGTCACTACATTTCAGATGATCAGAAATGGATGAGAGTTTTTACATGCATTTAATGGCTGAAGATGATCCTGTAAAAAAAAAATATCCGTGAGGTCAGAAAACAAAAGTTCTTGTCTAAAGCCACGGTCGAGTGTTATTTCATTGTTTTCTTATTCAAGCGACATCTAGCCATCACCAACAATTTGAAAACATGCAGAGATAGAGAGGGGAAAAAATCACCAAGAATTAAGCAGGCCAGAGAGAGCCATTGCTGGTGTGAAAGCATATTATCTTCCTGCCTTATCTCTGCCTCCATGCTATTTTATGGAGGGTAGCACATAAAACAAGTCCAATTTTGTTTCCTGATGTTTATCACTTGCAATAATAACAATGATATTGATGCTGATGTGATGCTTGAGCGTGATTGGTTAGGAACTTCCCAAGCACTACTCATCTATTGCCTTGCTCGGTCCTCAGCACAGCCCTGTGATGGAGGTGTTGTTATATTCTCTGTTTATAGATGTTGAGTAATTTTCTCAATGTCCCCCCCACACCAGAAGATTCTAAAGCTGGGACTCAAACCAAAGCAATTTGATTCCTGAGCCCCATGTCCTTAATCACTGTGCTACGATGTAAACATTTTCAAGGCTAACGTAAAGAAGTCACACCTATGCCTGAATTTTAGTGGTTGTAGAATACACCACGGAGCATCATTTGCAATATCTTCAAATTGCATTGGGTGCGAATGTGCCCTCCTGGACGTGTGTGTGTGTGTGTGTGTGTGTGTGTGTGTGTGTGTGTGTGTGCGCGCGCGTGCAAGGTGGCAACCCCACACCATGACTCTGTAAAATCAGCCTACAATCATTAAAGCCATTCCTCTGTTTCGGGATGTCAGGTGGCATCATTATTTTGCTCTCTGCTCCTTGGGAGGGCACCAACTATCTCACCAGGGAGACCTGGGTTTGAAGCTCAGCTCTGCAGCTCACTACCATAGTTGTTTATGACACTAGTTGTTTATTCTTCTTACACCTAAGCTAAGTAGAGGCGCTATGAAAATTAAATGAGAGACCATGGATGTAAGTGGTTTGGTATAGTTGCTGACACATAGAAAGTAATTGTATAGCAATTTATTGTATTACTAACTAGAGGCCCAGTGAATGAATTCGTACACTGATAGGGTTCCTAGCAGCTGCCAGCTGCCAGCTGCCAGCTAGGTAATCCCTCCCTTCTCCTGGTCACATGCCTCCCACCACTGCTGCCAGTCACCGGTCACTCCCTGCAGGGCCTGATCTCCCTGCCAATTGCCCTGCCGCTGCCAGGCTCACAGGCGCTGAGAGAGCCTGGGGGCAGCCCTGTCCCTCATCACTGCTGCTGGTCACTGCCCACAGGGCCCGATTGTCCCGCCAATTGCCCTGCCACTGCCAGGCTGCCAGGCTCCCAGGCGCTGGGGAAGCTGGGCAGTGTCCCTGCCCCCTGATGTCACTGCAGGTTGCCCTGTGATCAGATTAGTGGGGTGATTGACCAGTGGCTCACACTGACTTTGGCCTGGTACTGCCTGCTTACCTGCTCCACCATCACTCCCCGGTCCTGTGCTTGTCAGGGTCCATCAGGGCCTGCAGCACCTCCGCTGCCACCCGTTACTAGAACCACATTGCCAATGCTAGCCATGTTCCACACCGCCCCTGGTGGCCAGCGCATATCATAGAAAGCGGTCTAACTCCCAGCAGAACCCCGGGTTGAGGGAGCAATTTGCATATTAGGGTTTTATTATATAAGATAATAATTGATGGTAATTGTCACGTCTTGAGCAGGAATTCTGTGACTATGGTTGATCTAATTCAGCCTTCACAATGACATAGTAAAATAAACATTGTTTGTCCTCTTTGGTAGGTGAGAACATGAAAATCAGGTGACTTTCTCAGGTGCATCTTGACTTGACACTGGGGGTCTGATGTTAGAGGCTATACTCTTGGTGCTCTTTGCTGTTCTGGGGTCCAGTCATGAAATGACTTAAAATCTCTTCCTAGAGGTTTAAGGCTAAATGAGAGTACTGAAATACTAAAAACCTGGGAAAGGAGGCAGCAATTGGTTGCAGGTGTCAGAAGCTCATACACAGAAACTGAATTAGGTTGTGTGCTTTCAGCAAATTTATGGTGGTCGAGGATGTGGGAGTATATGGGAGTATATAGGGAAAGTGGAATAAAGAAATTGAGAATGGAACATGAGAAAAACATCATTTAAGGAATGGACAAAGGCTATGCTGTGTATTAGTCAGGATGGGAGAGGCTCTGCTGCAATAACAAACAAATCCTGATGTCTGAGTGGCTTAGCACAATGGAAGCATATTTCTTTCTTGTGCAAAATGTGATGAGGGTTGGCAGGGGTTCTCCTCCCTCTAGTGATTCAGGGGACCTGCTTCTCTCCACCTTGGGACCCCCAACCTCTCAATAAGTGGCTCCCAAGAGCCCTGAGAGGTAGAAAGAACAGACATTCAAGCTCTTTTTAAATATATATATATATATATATATATATATATATATATAATTGATTTTTTTTAGAGAGGAAGGGAGACAAATAGAGAGTTAGAAACGTAGATGAGAGAGAAACATTGATTAGTTGCCTCCTGCACACCTCCTATTGGGGATGTGCCCACGCCCAAGGAACATGCCCTTGACCAGAATCAACCTGGTACCTTTCAGTCCATAGGTTGACGCTCTATCCACTGAGCCAAACTGGAAGAGATACAGTTCACTTGCCACCCACCTTCTATTAGCCACAACTAATTGCAGGCCACCACTCTACAACATCAGAGGAGCCTGGGGAGGGCTGTGAGTAGAGAATGAAAAAATAATAAGCTGATGGGAACACACAGCCTTAAGTCAATCAGCAGCTCTCAGGTAAATTTCAAAAATTAATTATACATTTTAAGACTCTATTCAGGAACTATTTCCCATAACTGAGTGTTGATGTCCTAGCTCAGGCAGGTATGGCCCTGAGGTGTGATGGGTGCCATAGAGAGAGGTGAGCAATAAGAAGAAAGAAACTATAGGGCTGACCCAGCCCCAGAGGCTGTGCAGGGGAACCCAGTGGAGTCTAATGGAGTTCAGAGAATTGAGACTAAGGAAGACCCATCTGCTTAGAAGGGCCGTGTAGTCTAAGATAAAGTTAAAATCAAAATTAAAAAGTCTAACCACACATGATTGTGTCTGATCGGTTCTGTACCAGTCATGACGCTTGGGCTTCTGGACGTCTCTGGGGAATCAGAGAGCAGGGTGTTGGGATGAAACCAGAAACCCCTGTCCTGGAGGCAAACACTCACTTCAACAAGCGTCCCTGGGTGACGCCCAATCCAATCCGTCAGATATGGGGTCTGTGCTGTAAGACAGGCTCTGAGGACACCCCAAGGTGGGCCAGGAACTGACTAGTCCTGCTTTGGTCAAGACCCAATCAGGTGCTGAGGAGGGGGCTGAGTGTGGAGAGAATCCTGCTGGGGAGCCTGTGGGAAGGGTTCGGTCTGGTCCTCTAAGCCAGAGATTGGTCTGGTTGGCAGCCCCAGTTCTGCGGAGTCCATACTGCTGGTGACCTGGGTCTTGCAGGTGCAGCCACTTGTTTCTCCTGTTCCTGCATGGGGCGGGAGCAGTGAAATAAATGACCCCTACAGTCCCTTCCCCATTCAGAGGGGCTAATCTGTAGTTAATGGAGATGTTGTAAAACGCATCACACGGTAATGTGTGCTGTGATGCAAGCTGTTATTTTTATTAACCATGGCCAGCTCTTCCCCACACTCTGAGTTAACGGGCACTGACTGCAGGTTTAGAGACTCGTTTAGAGGGGCATTCAGAAGAGGGGTGCCCTATCAGGACCACATAAAACTCCTCATGATGTTTAATTGCAATGCACTTCCAGAGACAGGGCCAGAGCCGGTATCGAGGTGGGCAATTCGCCAACGCATGCTGAGTTTGACAATAAAGCGCAGAACTGCTCATGGCCAGGCCTTCATCACAGCAAAGCCTCCTCCTCTTCCCTCCAGTAGAGGAGCGCCCTACTGAGCCTGGCAGGTCTGGGTGTCCCCCACATGTGGTGGAGATTGTCCACAGTGCTGGGGTCATGGCCAGGAGCCCCCTCTGCCCTTCGAAGGATGGATGGCATCATTTAGGAAGAATCAAATACTTTCTTTTCCCAACATCTTCCCATTACTTCCACTCACTTGACCCCAAGCCATTCTCGTCTCTGGATGACCACGTCCACGCAGCACTCTGCATGCTACTCTCTGTGTTTGGGGTTAGGCGCTCATGTATCACTAACACTCTTGGAAGGAGCTGGAGGTGCACAGGCCGGGGCATAGAGGAAGGTCTTGGAAGAGAGAGAAGAACCAAAGGAAGCAAAGACAACCCATGACCGAAGGAAGCAAATGGTGGGCGGGCACATGGCCCTCCACCACTCGCCATCACCTCTCCCACCACCGGGCCAGCATCACACCCACCAGGAGAGGCCAAAGGGACTGGGAGGGGAGGGATTACCCGAGGCAGCTAGAAGGTAAGTGACTTGGGCCAGAACACACAAGGGAAGGAGGGAGGGAGAGAGGAGAGAAGAAGTGAGAGAGGGAGGGAAGAATGGAGGGAGGAAGAAGGGAACGGGAAAAAGAAAAGGTTAAGAGAGGGAGGGAGACAAAGATGGAGTGAGGGAGGGAGGAGGGAGGAAAGAAGGGATGGAGGGAGAGATGATGAAGGGAGGGAGGGAGAGAGAGAGAGTGGTAAAGAGTGAGGGAGGGAAGGAGGAGGGAAGGGGAAAAGGAGAAGGTCAAGAGAGGGAGGAAGAATGTGGGGGAAAGGGTGTACCCTTACGCCTCAGTCCCACACTCAGGGGACAGTAGACCACCTTGGAGATGGAAACCTTATCACCTACTCTAATCTGATTTCCTAAAAATGCTGCAAAGACTTTGGGATCTTTGAGGGAAGTGATACAAAATTGCATCCCCCCAAATGATTTTTTTCTTAATTCCTATTTCCACAGTCCTTGGAGACCAGCACTGTGGGGTGTAATCAGGAGACGGAGTCTGAGACCAGGAGGTTATGCTACTAGAAGGACCACAGTGGTGAGTACATCGAGGCCTGATGCCAGGTGGGCAGCAGGAAGAGGTAGAGCCTTTAAAAGCTTGTGCCTTGGAAACTGGCTTCTGAAGGGGCAGCATTGGGATGGGTCATGAAGGAGGAGCCTTCAGAACAGCAGCAGGAATGTCCCCGAAGAAGACCCAGAATGAGTCCAGAGCACAGGACTTTCTTCTAAGGATGATGGTGGCCCAGTGCATTGGGGACATCGAGGCATTTGGGGAGATAAGCTGATGAGTGGGATGTGACTGGATCTTGGCAAGAAGGATGGAGAACTGTGAAGGCCCCGTCAGGAACCCTGACTACATTTGGATTGGTGCAGGGGGTGCTGAACATTTTGGAGTGTCGCATACAGCAGTCTATTTAAATACCCCACCCTCTTTTCCAGTGCACCTGGCCTTGTCCACCAGGCTTCACTCCTGCTCTTCCTCTGCCTGGAATAGTCTTGCATTCTGACTATGAATGCCACCTGTTGCTGTCTCCTCTCAAGGCCATGGTCTTCATCTGCTTCATTGGCACATGGAACTGGGTGCGTGGAAAAGGTCCAGCACATCCTTGTTGAGCGAGTGGCACCTCCCAGCCCGACTGGGAGGTGGGTTGGCAGCTGGAAGAGTCTCTTATTCACTTTTGAATCTTGCAACGATTGGGTATTGGCATTCTTAGTGCACCTGCTACACATTTCGTGGTGCTGTTGGTAATATAACTGTGAATATGGCAGAGCCATCAAATGCACAGTGTCACCTTCTGGACATAGCCTGCTTCATGCATTCCGTGGGAGGACAGCCCATCTGTAATGAATCACTCATGTTAAAAGGGAACACGCTCTCTGAATCAAGCAGCACAGGGTTGCCGTGGGAGACTTTCAGGACCAGATGCTATTCTAGTTGCATCTATTGTATTTTTTAAAGTAATGTTAATAATGACCATTTTCTTAGTGTATGACACACACTAGGATGCCTGCTTTGCAGGATTATCCTACTTAGTAGTCAGAAGAAGTTTATGAAGTACACATGACTCTTATTTCCATTTTATTGACATGAAGACTGAGGTGTGGAGAGCTTAAATGGCCGCTCAAGGTCACCCAGCAAGAAATGGGTAGAATATGATTTCAACCTTAGGCGCTCTAACATCAGTGCTTGAGCTCTTAACTGTTGCCTCCCCTTCCCTGCCCCCATCACCATGTTGCTCAGAGTATCTCCCAGGGCCCAAGGCCAGAGTCCCTTCAACTGCAGATTCCAGGGACTCAGTCCAAACCTGTGGGAGCCAAGGCCCATATGGACACATTTTTAATATTTGAGGAGCAGATGTTTCTTATAAACACCATCCATTGGACTCAGGAGCTCAGGGCTTCAGAGCACAGGGTGTGGGGCTCACAGACCTGCACTCCCTGCTAGTTGGGAGCATGTGTTCCCAGGAGACCTCACATCTCTTAAAGACAGGAATGGGGTGGGCTAGGAGCCCCAGGAAGGAACTGCTTCCTTTCCCAGGAGCCTGGGATAGCAGAGATTCAATGACTGCAATCTCCTGGGCCATCGACTCCTCAAGTCACCTTGTGGAGTGGAAACAACTTCCTAGATAACAGCAGAGGCTACAGCTCTGGCCTCAAGCCCTCCTATTCCTCCGGTCTTATAAAGCGCTTCCTCCATACCTCTCATGCCTCTTACACCTGGCACAGCCTCAGGCATCCTCAGAAGGCAGTCCGAGAACCCTGCCCATCTCTGGCAAGAGAGATCACTGCCCGGCTGCTGCAGGGTCCTCAGTAGCTATTTGGGGTGGTAGGTAAGGGTCATTATTCTCCATGGAGAGATTGAAATAAGGAGGTAAATACTTCCATTAAGTTTTCTCCATTGCTGAACTTCTTTGGGAAAGTTATTTTTTTTCTTATCAATCATTATTCTTTAGATGCTTTCTACCTCCTACAGTGGGTCTTTTTCTGACCTCTACCTTGAAGTATTCATCAGGATCTTAGGAGTCTTTACAATTGCCCTCCATCCCTAACTCAAGCCATAAGATTAGCATCCACATGTGCTCCCTGGGGAAAATTATTTTAATACAAAAGACATTTAGAGAACACTGTGCTAGAGTCTGAATAAGACACAGACCTTGTCCCAGTAGTCATCATGGTCTAGCTGGGAATGAGCAACACATCTGAAACCAAGAGCTAGCCTAGAAGAAAATGCAAAGTTCAGTGAGAAAATAGATGAGGCACTTATTTTACGGAGGGAGAGTCATTAGTGAGTTATACATTTTAATCATCTCAACTACACAGGCATCATTTTAGTTAGCACTCGATGTTATCTTGTGTCATATCACCACTGTATATGGCACAGGTTTTCCAAAAGAACCAGGATGCTTCCATTTTGGGGCTAAGTTAACAAAATGAATCAATACAGCCAGGTGATGAGCTACTTGAAGGCAGCACATTCCATTGGCTTGCCTGAAGACAAGGCTCCTAAATACTGGACACATGCATGAATGAGGGTGAGAGTAAGCACTGCTTGCTGTCATTTCCACATTCCTTATTATCTGCAGTATATTTATCCAGTTTTAAAGCTAATCGCATACATTCGTTCTTTTAATTTTCATGAAAACTCTGCGAGGAAGCGAGTGAGATATTATTTTCATCATTAAAGTTTGGCAGGCAGGGCATTTGATAGTCACTAAAGCTTTAACTAGCCCACGAGTATGCTTCTGGAAGTGGACAGGTAGGGACTTGGTCCTTGACCTGTCTGGCTTTTGATCCCACACAGATTCCCCAGTATCACTTCAGGACATTAGAGATGAATATTATTGTTACTAGAACTGATTATTTTTTCAAGGATTAGTAATCTTACTCTGTGATGCAATTCATAGATTCTATCTTTTTAACCATTTGCCATAATCAGCAAGGGGTAAAACCAAAAGGCTGCTTAGTCAGAATAAGTTCATGGGATTCCAGGGTTTGATGTAAGCATTTGCATTTGGTGGATGATTCTGTCTTCATTTGACTGGATCTGTCAGAGCCAGTAAGCACAGTTGATCTTGTAACTCTGTCCTCTCTTAACTCCCTGATGACCAAGCATTGGTTTTTCTTCTCTGACATTCTGGCTTCTGCACTTAGCCTTTTCCCCCTGAGCGCTTCTCCTTTATCTGCGATTTAAAAGGTGTTATTGCTCAGAACTGGTCCTCAGCTCTTTCTACCTCGAACCCTCTCCATATTTGACTTCGTCTACCCTTCATTGCTTATTAATATTTAAATGCTCACAGATTCTCAATTTTTATCTCTGACCTATTTCTAGCTCTAATCGGAACTTGAGCCTCACATATCCAAAGCCTGTTTGGAGTCTCATGGATCTTCTTCTTTGATTCAACAAATAATCATTTTTAAAATTATGCACTACGTGCTCTTCTTGGCCTCGAGAATATAGCAAGGTAAGATTTAAGGTAACTTGTCTATTCATAACTTGTCAAAATGAAACCTTATTCCTTATCTACAAAACCTATTGCATGGTTTGTTCTAACTTAGGACATGCAACCCCGATCATCCAATTGTCCTAGGTAAATATCTAGAAGTTGTCATGACTCTTTCATTTCTCTCACTTCTCAGATCCATCCATCAACAAGTTATTCCCCAAGTCCTCTCAATTTCATCCGCTTCTCTCAATATCTGTCTCAACAACTGCTCCAGGAGGATCGCCAGTAGCTCTTGGGGATGACGACTAGACTCCTGACTTTCTCCCTCAGACCCTTCAGTCTATTCTCCACACCCCAGCAAGTGACCGTGAAACATCATCAGACCACATCACCCCGGATGATAACCACTGGTGCCTTTCCATTGTATTTGGGGTAACATCAAAACTGGTGACATTGCCTGCCTACAAGTCCCCAGGGAACCATGATCCCTGAACTCTTCTTAAGCTCATCTCATGTCCTTCCTCCCTTATCTATTCCCTGCAGCCACATGAATCTGGGTGCTGGTACCTGAATGTATTGAAACTCTTTCATAACTTGAGGTCTTCACCTATGCTGTTCCCTCTGCTTGCAATATTCTTCCATGTTCTCATGTTGCCTGCTTCCTTTGTAACCCTTTTAGCTGAGGTTAATTATCTCCTTGAGGGGACTTCTTTGAGTATATTCTATTTTTTCCCTGTTGGAGTGCTTAATTTTTTTTTTTAACAATTTGTGATTATTATTTTTTTTTCCATTTATTTTTTCTACCAGACTATAAGCCCATATGTTATCTTCTTCACCCATTTTATTCAAGTCATTAATCCAATATCTGGCATGAGCAGGTCCACAATAACTATTTGTTGATTAAATGAATGATCATTTTGCCATAAAAAATACAGGCAGAAAAGACTCATGGTCCAACTCAAATATTTTTTAAGAATGTTATTGATTTTTTAAATAAATAAAACTATGAATAATAATCTATTCTGGTGTTTTTAATACCAGTGAGAAAATTCAAATGACGTAGAGTAATCTTTGTCTAAGCTTACAATCAGTTAAATGTGAATGCTGCACCTCTCTAGACCACAGGGTCACGTGAAGAAATTTTTAACGATCTGGTTTATAAGGTTTCTGGATTTGTAAGTGATAAGTGATAACATTTATCATCTGCCTGTCGCAAATTTGAGTTAAGTTTAGCCTCAGGCCCTTCCTGAGCATCCTCTGTATCAGATTCCATGTGAAGGTGAGAGACCTGGGTCTTGGCAGAGCATCTATCTCATAGAGAAAGGCAACTTCAGACTCAACTCAAGGGAGATAATAAGAATGTGGTAGCCTTCAGCAAAGGTATAGAAAAACAGATATTCTTTGAATGCCCAGATAAGAAGACTAAAGTTTCCCCCGAAGATAAGAAGAGGTTTCATGGTGGTGGTGACATTTTGTTGGGCGTTCAGGGTGAAACAGTAGGAAGGTAAAAACAGAAAAGAAAGGTGATAAAACAAAGCGAACAATATTGGCATTCCTCTTCACAGATCTAGAAAGGCATCCCACACCTCATTCCACCCAACAATCCCGTGAGCCAAGGGAGCAGGGCTTGCTAGTGTTTTGTTGTTGTTCTTGTCTGTTTGCTAGTTTTCAACAAGATAATTCCCAATCAAAGAATTGGTGTGGTTTTCCTCAAGGATGTTTGGCTCACGGACACCAAAAGTCAAGCATCTGGTCTTGTGAATTCAGCTTCTGAGCTATGCTCTGGGCTCGGCTGCCTCATGGAGGTTGAATTAGATGTTCAGCCCAAGATTCCTCTCCAGTCTTCTCCTCTTGCCTGATTGAGAAATACTCTGCCATGACCCACTTCTTAGTAGAATGCTGGTCCTGACTTGTCAAAACTGTCACCTGTCAAGAAGTCCCCCAAACCCTAAGGGAGTAAAGTTTTAAATTTTCCAACATTCTCAAGAGCAGAGGAAATAGCTATGATTTCTGCCTCTTGGACTTCCTGGGTCTGTAGAATGCCATCTAAACCCTCTGTATCCACTGGCTGCTTCCCAGAGCTATGGCTTTCTGCCCAGCAACCCTTCCAGAGCACCATGCAGCCTAGGAGAACCTTCTCATTGGAATGGGAGCATCTGAGGTGGTGCAAGATTCCATTCATCTAATTGCCTGGTGCCCGAGGGTTAGTGAGATGACAGGAGTCTAAAGCAGTGCCTATGAGTCTCAAGAGGAAACATGGCTGCAAGGATGGCACCTGGAGCTGCTCATGATTGCCGGCACCTAGGATTGATGGAAGCCATTGCATGGCTCTTGAACAATGCTTCCTGTTGCAATGGAAGTGCAGTATCTAGGGAAGGCAGACAATAGAAAGACAGCAGGACAAAGCAGACAGTGCCAAATCTCCTGGGAATATGAGATATACCCCTGTGTCACAGTAGTAGGTGCTATTAAAGGGCCAGGAGCTCTTCTCCTGTCAATATGTACATATTGTTCCATGGATTATCCTGATGCTTACTCTACCCAATTGACCGCTGCACACACACATCCATACACCCGCTTCCTGCTAAACTTGTGAATGGCAAGGGCAAGGACAAGATAAGGGAAGGATGTACAAGGTCTTCTAATACATACATGACTAACCTATGACTGAATTGACTGATATCAGAAAGATGAGACAGTGCAGGGCAGATGAGAGAGTTTGAAAAGCTGAGAAGAAAAATTAAATTTCTCTCCATAAGAAAAGATGAGGCAGTTTGATACTGGCCCTGTCTATTAAAGAATGCTGGGTGTTGTGGTTGCCAGTTTCTCATAGAATCTTCTAGAAGACAAGGTAGATTCTGGAGAAGGAGAGGCCCTCTGGCCACTTGAGTGACAGCTGAGATTTGACTTCACATCATTGCCTCTTCAGTTGGTGGGACCACCTCCTCCTTACGTTATCACTAACCCCTTGTGAACCTTGACCTTCGGAGGCCGGCTGCACTCAGTAGCCTTATGTTAGCAGTGCTCTGAGGCATGAAAGCTATGCAGTGGCTGAGTGAGGGACCGAAGGATATGATGGGGAGACAGATGCCAGCTGGGCGGTGAAAGAACTAGCAAGAGAGGTAATGGAGAGGGAGAAGAGGCTGTGGGAATGCAGGCATCCAGTGCTCTTGACTCAGAAACCATAGACATATTAGAGAAAATGTAAATGCTCTGCCCAGCCTGGAATCAGGATGGAGGCTGGGATGCAGGCTGAAGGAGGGAGGGCTGAGGCAGTTGTACATCCCACCTCCACAAAACCAGCCAAAGGACTCCGTGAACCACATCAACCCCAGCCCAGCCCACCCAGCCAAGCAGGGCTTCAGATTCCACAAAAGGACTTGGGAGCTGAGCCAGTGTGTACTTGCCAGATACCCCCAGCATCCCCGGAGACCCCTGCTGGCCACCTTCCAGTCTCTCTGCAGCCCATCGCATCCTACCTCGGTGAGGTCTCCTGCCTCATCACCTGACCCTTTCACATGAATTTGCTGCTGCCTCGGAATCCAGGCAGCCAATAGAACAGAAGGTAAGAACATGCAAAGCCTCCATGCTAATAGGAAACTGGGATAAATCATCTGCAGAAAGAGGTGTGAGCGTGTCAAGGAAGAGAGGAAAGAACCCAGTCTAACAAAGGCTGAGCTCCACATGCCGTGATGCAGGCGTTCACCATCGCACCAGCCTCAGGGCCCAGTCCCCAGCAGACCCCTCTGTTACTGTGCATTCCGTCCAACCTGACGTCTCAATGCAGCGGGTTCTCGGGCTCTTCCCTCCTTCACCCTAAATCTCCATTTGTCCCTTTCCTCCTCTCCTTTCCTTCCCGATGGCAATTATTTATATATTTTTTATTTTTTTTTTATTTCAGAAGAAAACTTGTGAAAATTGTTGAAACGCACACTACAAAGCGAAACCTTATTTTTTTTTTTTAAAAAGAAAAATTTGGCAGAGAGCTGTACCCCCCTTCCCCCCCCCTCCCCCAAATAAGACAGCGTGTGTCAAAGACACTGCCTCCCCCCTTTGACATTCACGCGGTGCTTCGAGTCAGCTGGGGTCTGGGCTCTGACGAATTTGCATCTCTTTGAATGTGACGCTTGAAAAAAGCTGGAGCCGCTAGATTAAAATTTTTTTTTTTTCCGTCGAGAAAATGAGAAAAGCCCCTATCTGTCTGCAGAGTCTACTGGGAAGATCTTTATTCTGATTCTTGTTAGAATTGTTTATCACCCTGACAGGCCAGACTCGGACGAGATAAAGGCTCCGCTCCATCACGGGGCCTGACAGTGGTAGGGACACGCGGAAAAATGAAAGGAGCAGGAGAAAATATTATTAATAGATGCCGGCTTGCTTTGCCTGCGCCGCACGTCAGGGAAGGGAGAGGGGAGCCGGGCTTGATTGCGGGCCTATGAAGTTCTGTCCAAAAAGGAAGCTATTTTTCATTAAGTGATAGAAGGGCCTTTTTCATGTTCTTTCCCGAGGAGCTGATAACTTATGCAGTTTATTCTAACCCTGCTGATTTCTGTCAGGGGAAGAGGGCTCCTGAAAGATGGCTCCGACACGTCCTTTTTTGGGGGGGGGGGGCAGAGGGGAGGCTGGGCTGACAGACACACAGGCACAGCCAGGAGGCAGGGCCTGGACGTGCGTGAGGCCCCAGGTGTGGCTGGGTGTGGGTTCCATGCTGTGAGTCCAGGAAGCATGTGACAGGGAACGCACAGCCCCTGTGCTGTGACCTCGAAGGGGACGCCACAGGGGGCGGGGGGGGGGGGGGAGCGCCTATGTGTGTGACTCCCTAGACGCTCACACTTGTGCTCCAGTATGTGGGCGTCTGCCCAGTGCACCACTATTTGCTATTGAGTTGGACCCCTCGGCCCCTCAGAACAAAGTACCGCAGGCTGGGCCACTGTGTGCGGAGGCTGGAAGTCTGCCATCAAGGTGTCTCAGTGGGTTTCTCCTGAGGCCCATCCCCCGGGCTTGCTCTCTCTCTGCATCCTCACGTGGCTTTTTCTGAGTGTGCTGACCCTTTGTGTCTCTTTTTCTTCTTATGAGGACGCCAGTCTGACAGGATAGGGCCCCGCCCTCATGAACTCATTGAAGGTTAAACACCTCCTTAAAGTTCCTGCCTCTAATACAGTCACAGTTTGAGACACTGGGGGTTGACACTTCAACATATGGATGTGAGGGGGATGCGGTTGAGTTGATGACAACTATCCCATAGTTCCCTTTGCTCCAGCCCCTGGGTTTAGGCAGGGTGGAATGGGATGGTTGCACATCTTGTGGTGTCCTTAAGGAAATGCTTCCTCCAGGACAGGGAGATGAAGGTCCCACAGATGACAGACTCTTGCACACAGAAGAGAAGGTCCAGGAGGCTGGACCTGACATCACCTCCCTCCTGGTGGAGAGGCTGTGGGCAGGACTCCAGGAGGCAATGCTGGGGCCCCAGCCCCTGGCCCGAGTCCCTGGGTCCTGGAGGGCAGGCCCTTGTCCCTCTGGGCCTGGTTCCCTCTCCTGTATGAGTGATGGCATTTCTGCTGCTGCCCAGGCCAAAAGGCATTGAATGGGATGAGGGGTCTGGGCAGTGCCTCCCCTATGCTGGGCAGTCATGCGGACACTTGGTAGAGTATTATCTAAAAACTATATATATATATTGATTTCAGAGAGGAAGGGAGCAGGAAAGAAAGATAGAGACATCAATGATGAGAGTGAATCATTGATTGACTGCCTCCTGCATGCCCCTCACTGATGATCGAGCTTACAACCCAGGTATGTGCCCTGACCGGAAATTGAACTGTGACCTCCTGGTTCATAGGTTGATGCTCAACCACTGACCCACTCCAGTCGGGCTGGTTGAGTACCATTGAAGAGAGGGCCTGAGGCAGCGTGTCCCAGCTTGGTGGACAGCACTCTCATGGGACATCCTGAGAGTCTGGGTGTGTGCCTTGGTCCAGCCATGCATAAGCCATAAGTCCAGGAAACATCTGTCCCGAGAGGTCAGGGGAGCAAATGAGTGTCCTTTCAAAGCTGAGCTCTGGTCCCTACTCTTTCCTCTCCCATGTGACAGCCATAAGCCTGGCTGAGGGCTCTGAGAAGACATTCCACCAACACGAGCAGACTACTGGGACTTATTCAATGTTTCAGTTGGGATGGGGGTTGGGAAAACAATCTTGGTTAAGCAGGAGGTGAGTGATGGGATGAGGACATTTCTGTCTCCACGGTGTCCTTGGAGAATCAGGAGGAACCAACAGCATTGGGCATCAGGAAATAAATGTTGGTGTGATCAAGGTAACACATGCTTTTTCTGTGCCACTTGCTCCTTCAGACCATTTTTTTTAACCCTCTCAAGCTTCAGTGTCTTTGTGACTAAAGTGAAATAATCCTAGAGAGAGTGGTTGTGAATGTTTTATAAAGTATCTTCCTTGATTAGCATAACCCTAAAGTACAATAAGTACCCAGTTGGCAATAGTCTTAATGTCTTTGTTGCTCTGGATGATGATGATATGATGATAATGATGGAGCTGATTATTTGTTTGGTAACCAACATTACACAACACTTAGCATGTGTCAAACTGTGTCCTTGGTCTTTTTATGCTTAAGTTCATCTAGTGTTCACAGCAACCTTGCTAAGTAGGTATTATCATGATCCCTCATATTTAAAATGATTTAAAACCCCTCATTTTAAATATTCTATATTTAAATATCTCATATTTAAAATGAGGACCTTGATGTTCAAGACAGGTCACTAACTTGACCAGTATCACATAACTAGTAAGAGGCACTGTGACAGGCCAGGATGGCGGTAGGTATTGGTCAAAGAGTTAGGGAGAATTTTTTACTCTACCACATGAATGAGAGCAGATTATTGGCAAAGGGTTGGAGGAGGGGGTAAGATCCAATAAGTGTGCTCTGGCTCACTCTAATATTTAGGCATGCAATCAAACTTTAAGAGGGTGACTGAAATTCTTGACTCATTGTGGACAGAGCCATGAGATGGATCATGGATACTACATGTAGAAATCATTTCAGGCCTCTCAGACCCAGCAGCTAAGCATTGAGACTATGAGAAAGAACTGAAGATCCTGTGTGAAGGGTCCCAGCAATGGCTTGTGTAGACTACATGGTTCCTGCAAGGATTAATCATGGACGGAACTCTCTTGTTCATCCTTCAAGGAACGGCTTAAAAATCTCTTTCTCAATAAAGCCTTCCTTAATCCCATAGCAGAGGAGATCCCCTGTGTGCACAGCAATCAAGTATTTCCAGGTATATTGGCACAATGCAGTCATATGTTGACTTGTGTGTGTTTTCTCCTTGACTCTCCTGCTGAACCAATGGGAACCCTTGCAGCACCCAGTGCTTGGTCTGAAATAACTTTGTTCAGTGAATGTTTGTGAACAGGACCATGGGAAAGAAAACTATAAATTCTAAATATATTGAATATACATTTTAAAGCTGCAGTGAGAAAAGTGGTGTCATATTAACAGAGAGCAGGAATTTAATTTAAAGAAGTAAATTTTGAAAATAATAACAATAATATTAGGTTTATATTTCATTTAATTCAATGCATATATAACCCATGGCAGGCACCAGAATGATATGGGGTAAAGAGGCATGGAGGGCATGAGGTTGGCCCTGAGACAAAGCAGGCACCCAGAGTTACTTTGTTATCTCTGAGCACCCCAGGGGTGAGGCTGAAACTTTGAAACAGAAGGTTGGGAAGTTCAGAAATGATCCTTTAGGAGGTTTTAAGAATGAATGGGGTCGATCTAGTTCATCAAAGGGTAAGAGCCTTCCAGGAAGAAAGAATGTGTTTGCACAAACTAGCTGGGAGGCACTATAGGAGTGCCAGAATAAGCACTGGGCTTGGTGTTGAAAGAGAGATGTTCTAATCATGGCTTTACTCCCTGCTCAGTGCTCCATTTACCGGGCTGGGTTCAGATTCCTTATCTCAAAGATGAGGTGGCCAAGTAGAGAGTGAAGGCGTTCTTCCCAGCCAAGTGAGTCATGCGATCCGTGGGTTGCTCTTTCTCTCTCTGGCTTCACCATCTACCAGTGTCCTCTGTCATCTGCTTTCAGATGCCAGAGGGGAAATGGTAATCTGAGGTAGACCCTGCTTCTTAAAAGAGTCAATACCTTGGCTTATTCTATTGGCAAGAATTAGCCTCCTGGTTACACTTCATTGCAGGCAGAATTGGAAATGTGGAAGAATGTGCAGAGGAAAAAAAGGAAGCTGACTTCTGGTGACAAGCTGTCTCTCTCTGCCTTACACTGTGTGTGTGTGTGTGTGTGTGTGTGTGTGTGTGTGTGTGTGTGTTGCTTTAAAATTGTAGACATGACAAACACAAACAGGTAAAATAATAAAAATTATTTAATTTGCTGGATTTTTATGAGATCTCTGTTGTTGTTTTAGGCATTCTTTATATTTATTTATTTATTTTTATTCCTGGTAGGAAAAGGAAAATAATACCTTTAAGGATTGATTATAACTGTAAACTGTGCCTGGTAATTCATGAACAGCCATTCCACAGCTCCTCCCACTAATTCTGGGAGCTGGTTCTATCATTTGTTCTTTGCAGATAAGAGGGTTGAGGCTCACAGAGTCCTTTAACTGTTCCAAGTTCTCAGTTGTGCAATTGCAAAAGGAACAGAACATTTGAAACCAAGTTCACCTGATGCCAAATGCTGTACCTTGTTTGCTCCACCACCTGCCTCTTGATGGGGAGAATCTTAACCATCAAGAGGCCATGGAATATCTGAGGAACAAGGAGACATCTCTACATGTGGCTCACACCAAGGACATCTGTACATGAGGCTCATACCGAGGACATCTGTACATGAGGCTCACACTGAGGACATTTCTGCATGTGGCTCACACTGCAGATTCCCATAGCACAGGAAGGTCTTCCTTTCAACAAAGAAATGTGCTCATTTCCAGTTTTCTCAATATATGACGCTTTGCTAGTTTATCTTTTAAAAACACTTTTGAAAGTATTTCTTCTTTATAACTCTAGGGAAAATAATATACAGAGCCCCATAATGACAGCCAGAGGCTCACTGGAGCCGCATTGACGTGAGACCACGGGGTGGTCAGGATGTGCTGAGTATGGATTGAGAGTCCCTGGAAGGCCCCAGCCCGCCACATCCCCAGCTAATGTGGCCAAGAGCTAAACAAGGCCCACTGTTGCCACATCCAGGTGTGTCTGCAAATCTAGATGAAAAATGCCAACTTTAAACATTGGATCAGATGGAAAAGAAAAATCAGGGTAAGCACATTATAATGATGGGCTGAATTCAGCACCTGGGACAGCAGGATTGTGACCTCTGACCTTCTGGGCAGTTTCTGATGAGGGTCCCTATTGCAGGGTTCCCCTCACCAGCACATCCTCTGCTCTTTGTGCCACAGACAAAGCTGCAGCCATGCCAACGGTGTGCATTTCTCGAGCACCTGATTGGCACATGGCAGGCTGGTAAGGGCCATGGCTAACTGCTCACCGTCAGCCAAACCTAAGGACAAAGGGAGTGAGACTCTCTCTGGAAGTTGGGGGAAACAGCTCTACTGGACAGAAGATACAAACATTCCCGTCTCGGTGTAGTTAGGAGAAGCAAAGACATGCAGACATGTGCCCCTTCTGTGCTGGCAACTGATGTGACATAGCCGCACAAGGCGCAAAAGGCAGGCTGTGTGTGCATCTGTGTGTGTGCGTGTGTGTGCATGTGTGTGTGCTTGTGTGTCCAAGTTTCAGAGTGATTTCTTACTTGAAGTTGATGAGATGGGATATTATGTCTTTTTAAAAAATGCAACTAACAACAAACTTTGCTTGGTGTAATTTTAGCTCGGGTGGGAGTTTGCCAAGGTGCAGTATGTTATTGTGGAGCTACTGTTTTGACAAAATAGTCTGTATGTGTGGTTGCATCTGTGAGTATGAACAAGGCAAGCAAAAAAAATAGTGATATATATATATATATATATATATATATATATATATATATGGAAGTGAATGCAATAAACAAGGGACAATAAATTTAGATTAGAGAGAAGCTATTGAGGCTCATTGTCATCACAGTTCACCATGGAAACTCTTTGTTTGTAAAGAGACAAGAACATTTTCAGTTAATTTTTAAAACATCCTTCCCTTAAATGGCTCTGGAGTCTGCTCTGTGCTGGGCATTGTGGTGGCTCTGATTGTGCCAAAATGTACAGGACATGTCCTTGTGCTCTAGGACCCCACAGTCCACTGGGGACAGCCATGCAGATCTACTGGGAAGGGCCATTCAATTTCTTGAGTAACCAGAGTGGCCGATATTGTTATTATGCTAATTCATGCAAAGCTCTTTGCACAGGGCCTGGCATGTATCAGCATGCTCAATAAATTAATAGGCACAGGGCAAGGTGTTTTGCACCGGCATTTCTCATTCTCATAACAACCTCAGATTAAATCATATTATACAGGAGGCAAAGCTTGGTGAGAGGCTGTATTGCAGAGCAATTAAAAGATCAAGGCTCGGCTCAGCCACTTCCTTCCTTGGTCATTTTCCTTAATCTCATTGTTCTCCAATGTGCTTGTCTATGATTTATAGATTATAATAATGCTATTATATTCGTTGGTTTTTGGTCCATCACCAATCACCCCACAATTCAAGAGTTAAACTGCAACCACTGATGGTTGCTTATGCACCTACTGTTTGGCTGGGGTACTGCTGATCCAGGCTGGGCTCACGGAATGGTTCCGATTTCAGCTGTTGCATCTCTGTGTCTCATTCTCACTGGAGGTCTTGGTTGGGCCTGGTGGCTCTGTTCCATGTGCCTCTCATCTTCCTTGGGCAAGAGGTCTTATTAAGGTATGTTCTCTCTGCCATAAAGAGATCCTAGAGAGCAAGCTTCATCCTGCAAGTGCTGGTGAAGCTTTCCTCACATCACAGTGGTTGGGGCCACCAGTCAAATCACGTCACATGACCAAGCAGAGTTGTTTAGTGGGGAAGGAGACTCTGACCTTGGACATGGAGTTGGGGGCATGATACACCTGTCCGAGCAATAATCTTACCTACCGGGCTCCTTACCTCAGAGAGTTGTTTGGAGAATTATATGTACAAAGCTATGTAACATGCTTAATAAAAACTGGAGTGCACAGTGAAATATCAATAAAACTTTGTAATTTGTAATTAATAATAACTGTCTTTATTTGATGGATGATCCATTTGAGGCTCAGAGAAGTTAGGTAACTTGTCTGATATCACAATGTGGTGAGTGCAGAATCAGAATTCAAACTCATGTTGTCCAAATTCTTTTTTTTTATGGAAACTCATGGAGCTGCCTCACATGGGGCTAGATTTTATCAAGCAAGGTCCTGATAAAGGCAAGGTATTAATTCTAAATATTTGAGTCAGTCCTATTTATGAAAGAAAATCTCAGACTTTGAGAGTTCAATAAGTAAGCCTAGGTGAGCAAAGCCAATTCCTGGGGGTAAGAAATATGATGGTAAGTCTCAACAGCAACTGTCAGTGAGGCTTCTGTGTCCCAGGTCCAGTGTTAGAGGACCATGAGATGAGCGTGGACCATCCTTGGGTATAGATCCTCTCTCTAATCTGCCTTCTCTGAAGCTCAGCACCCCAACCCTCCGGACAGGAGCTGGGAAATGCTAGTACATGCTGGCTGCTGGGGCTCTCCCTCCTCTATTCAATAGAGAGTAAAAGGGAGACATTTCCTGCAGATCTCTTCATTTGCTAAGATTTAGTTTCCTCCTCTGATATTTCTTTTCACTCCCTGAGGATCTTGAATTTATAAGTATTAGGGTTTTTTTTTAGAAGATCTCCGAAAGTACAACGTTAAATGCAGAAAAGGGCGATGAATTGCCCAGGCACTTTGTACTACTTTCTATCCGGATCTTTCTATATTGGTTTACAGGATTTGCTTATGTGTTGGAGTCCACCACTTGCTCTTCTTCACTCTGTGCCCTCAATCCCTAGATGGTGAGCCCCTTGCAACATTGAGCTCAAGACAATGCCTTAACCACTCAGAAAATAAGACACTCAGAAAATATTGATTGAATAATAAATAAGTAAAATTGTGATGGATGGATGAATCAATCAATTATACATCGATAGATATATGGGGAATGAATAAGTGAGCAGGTTGGAGAATACATGGATGGATGGTGAGGGGTGCATGAAGAAGTGAGTGATATGTGACATGAAATCCTTCATTCTCTCTAAAGCCACCCCTTAAAATTGGGCTTTGTCAACTAGATCTTGGTCAAGAATATCTGGTTATCACACTCATTCTATCAACTTTAGCTCAGAGTCAGTGGGAGGGAGAACTTTGCACTTTTAACAGTATGAGTGCCTTAGTAGGACAGCTTTGATGGGGAATCATGACATTTGAGACAAAGGACTCCTGGTTCTTGACTAACTCCTCATTAATGTAGCAGTGCAGAGAATTTAAACATGATCTCTGACCTCATCCAGCTATGATCTCTTGTTTGCCTGTCAGGTAAGCAAATGGGACTTGTGGGCTGTGTATTTAGGGGAATTCTGGAGGCAGATGTTACTGACTGGAACAGCATAAATTGCTATGCAATTCCAATGAGACCTTTTAGACTACTCTGCATCTCTGAGTCAACAGCTGCCAAGGATATCGTACTGAAATAGAGGGACCACATGAGGATATAACCATAGAGGAGCAGCCAACATGGCCTTGCCAACTTTCTGAGATTGACCAGCACTTAGATGGTCTCTGTCTCCCTCAACTTCCAGTTGAACCCTTGCTTCTAGCCCTGTCTTGCTTGTTACAAGGGCTGCTTTGAACTGTTATTGACCTTTGTAGAGGCTACAGCCACCTGGAGAGTTAGCTCTGTTTTAACTAATCTCTAGCTGACTCAAAGCACACTTTTGCTGATTCTGAGTATAATAGTGACAAGCCAGTCATTTCCAACCATACAGGGACTGCTCAGTACTCCAGGAGCACGTCCAGAAAAAGTGGTGGGAGGTCAGAGAAAGAAGAGACCATCTGAGCAGACTCTGGGGGCAATCAGGAGGCACATATTGGCAGTGGTGGCAACAGAGGTGAGCTATGACAAGTGAGGAATACTTCAAAAGGCAGAGTTTGAAGGAGATGGAATGCATTTCATAACTGTAGCACGCAAACAAAAAAGACAACGATGGTTTGAGGTCTGAGATCTTGAGGTCAATGGGATTACAGTGTGTTTACTTTCTGGACATGAGTGAGCCATCTAGAGAACACTTAGGAAAGCACGAACTTGCACTTTGTTTTCATGTGGTCTCCTGGATGCCCAAGGGACTTGTCAGGTTTGATGAAGCCAGCCAAGCTCCATCAAACAGCAAGGCCATGAGCTACATGCAGCATGCACCCTGCTGTTAGAATATCCTCCACAACCTTCTCTTGGCCACTGGCAGCCCCTCACTCCACAGCTCCCCCTGCCATGTCCTTGTCCATAGGTGCTCCATTCTCTGGGAGGAGAGCTGTATCATGCTCTGGCTGCCAGTTCCATCTGTCTAGATGCAGGAGGTCTTCTCTTCTTTGGAGATGAAAGACTAACTGTGTATGTTCAGTTTCTGTAGAGCTTTCAAATTATCCACTGGTGTAATTTACATTTTTCATGTCTTTGACTGCCATGATAGGGGCTAGCAACCTTAGCCATAAGAAATTCCAAGGACAAACCTGCATCTGCATAAAGTGTATCTAACACGCAGAGGTTAAAGACACACCCTTCCAGGTACCAAGTCCCTTATGTGTACATTGAGTGTTGACATAGAAAAAACATAGGAAATGTGACTAGAAAGGTAAGTCAGAAATAGATCGCTAATGATTGAATCACAAGTATGGCTAAGATCTGGACCTGGTCAATTGTACATAAAGTTGGAATAATAAAACATTTTCTTTAAATGATAAAGTCCAAATATAGGATGTCCCAAAAACGTATACACAGTTTGAATGGTTATAAAGTCAGTGTTGATTAAAATACAGTTCTTTTTCAAAATGTGAAAGAATCTACAGAAATGATTACTTTTTTTGTCAGTGCCTGTTTTCAAACTGACACTGTTCTGGTCCAGGCACTGCTGATAACTCCAAGCAATGGAATCACAAACATCAAGAATCATTTCGTTCTCTATTTGTGCGCCCTCAGTGGGTCAACTGTTGTGGGTTTTGTACCATCAACTTTACATTTTATGTACCCCCATAAAAAGGTCTAGTGGATAAAATTTCTTTGTTTAAAGTTTAGTCTGGCTTCACTCATTATTTCAAGTCAGTTAAACCTAAAAAAAGAGTGGAAATTAAGTGAGTTACAGCTGTTAAAGTGAGTATATATTGCACACACTTTGAATAATTATAAAGGCAGTGTGTGTGCTTCAACTGGCTCTTCAAACTTCCAGCAGCATTTTAAGATGAACTTCCTTTGTTCAAAGTTTAGTCTGGCTGAAAAGACAGAAACATTGAGTTACCAACTGTTAAAGTGTGTATCCATGTTCTTGAGACACCTGCATTTTTACCTGGCTTCATGGGCACATCGGATCCAGTCCTGACTTAGAATTTCATCTCTCATCTGTCCCTCTTATGTTATTCTCATTTGAGCTACATGAAGATGTCCATCATTCATTGATTGTGCTGAGAATGTCCATGACTGAGCCTTTGTGATGTTCTTTCTGCTGCCTCGCTTATCCTCTTCTCCACCACTTCCATCTGGAAATCCATAGATCAAGCTCCAACAACCATCTTGACAAAATACTGCCCACCGTTAATAAGTTCACTGTCTTCTTACATTTCCTCTTTATACATTGTTCACAGCAATGCTCCTGGAGTACTTCATTTTGTGTGGCACATCCCTCTTTCTCCACCAGTTCATGAACAACTAGAGGGCCAGAACCCACTGTCATGTTTGCAACGTTTCCAGTCCTCAGTGAATGTTCAAAGGTGAAATGGATGGAGGAGTTAATGCATCAATGAGCACATAGGTGAACAGCCACATAATGAATGGAATGAGTTAGTGTAAATACATAGTGAACAAATGGGCCAGGGTACTGGTCTTTTGTCCTGTTTTATTTTCTTTTTTTTTTGCTTTTGGCTGATAGAGAGGAAGAACTGCTGAAGATGTCACCATGCTTAATAAATGCATCAGGCATATCAAGAAAGATTAAGAATTGCTTCGTATTTGGAATTTTCTAGGGGGTCACCCTTAAGCTCACCTATCCCCATATTCCATTTAGGATGGCCCTCACAACAGGAAGGGAGGCGGGGCGATAGGTCAAGAGGAGGTCAGACTGAGGGATGTGGTAGTGATTATAGCTGACAATGATGAGGTTCAAGGTGAAAGTCATTGCAGGGATACACTGGCACACACACAGGGTGGGCTGGGGTGATTTGACAGGATTTACTGACCAATTGGATGTGGGAAGCCTGGGAAGTGGGGAGGAAGAGCCTAACAGATGATGTCATTGCCACCCACCAATCCAGCGCTCCAGGCTTGTGTAGGAAAGAGAACAACATTGACATAGACATGAAATGTGAGCTCTCCTAAATTCATGAACTAATCTAGTGAGTGTCTCATTAGTGCTTACCAGGGCCCCGCTCAGGCTGTGCTTTTGCAAAGCCCATGGAAGAGTGTTTCCTAACCTGGACATCCCTGGTAACCTCATATTCTCTTAGAACCCCGTGATGACCTGAAATGGACTCTAAAATAGAAATACATGAAATTATGGCTTACATTGCAGAACACTAGGAGGAGTTGTTTGTTAAGAACACAGATTATCACCCTAATCATTTTGGCTCAATGGATAGAGCGTCGGTCTACAGACTGAAGGGTCCCAGGTTCAATTCTAGTCAAGGGCATGTACCTTGGTTGGCGGCACATCCCCAGTAAGGGGTGTGCAGAGGCAAATGATCAATGTTTCTCTCTCATGGATGTTTCTCTCTCAAACTCTCTATCCCTTTCTCTCCCTTCCTCTCTGTAAAAAAAATCAATAAAAATATTTTTTTTCAAAAAAGGATTACAGACTATTTTCTAACCTTGGGGTACATAATCAGTGGAGACATGCCTGCAAATAATGTCTTCCACTTCCTTTGATGGTTGTCACTTTAGTTAATGTAAATAAGTTTTGTGGATAATAGTAGTTATGCCTTTAACTGCTCAATAATGTAATTACATTAGTGTGAATTTACTGGAAATCATAAGTGTTTGGGGATCTGAGAGAGCCGGATTTTAGCTTTCTCTTGCCTCTTTGTAAGAGGATGATGATAAGCCAAGTACTGACACTTTGAGAGCTTTATTTTCTTCATCTGTGAAATGGGATCATGGGAACAGCTGGCTCCTGGGCTGCTGTCACACTGAATGAGGGAAAAGATATAAACTCTTAGTCCAGAGCCTGAGACACAGGGAGTAGCAGAATCAATGCTCAGTTGTCGAAGTGATCTAAAAGTATTTTCTATGCACAATATTATTGAAACTAAATAAACACTGAAACGACAATAATTTTTGTGCATACGGATTTGAGTTTCTTCCTTGCTCAACCAGCCAACGGTTGAGAACCATGGCCTTAATATATCTTGCAAACATTAATTATAGGCTATCAATTAAAAACCACCAGGACGGTTCTACTGACACTGTGACAATTATGTGTGTGTGAAGACCAGATTGCTGAACCATCACTAAGTCAACCTTGCCTCTAATGTGAAACTCAATTTTTATTTGGATTTTAAAATGTCTCTAATTATCCAGCCAATATTACATGCATATTCAAAGACTGGGTTACATCTCACTGGAGGTACACTCTCCAGCCTCACTCTTTATTTATGTATTTGATGAATACAAATGAAATTGGCTCCATAAATTCCCGGTAGCAGAATGAAATCATACTTTTGTGTGTTTCTGTCATCCACACAGCTTATTCGGACTTCTGAGATAGACAGCCCAAGACTCTCCATTCTTCAGCATTTCCACCTTGAACTTCATCATAAGAATGGAGGCTTAATATAGACAGAGTCAAAACTTCCTACTCCTAAGTCAGCCTGGAGAAACTCAACTTAAGACGAATATTGAATAATTCTTTTTGATGGGGAAAATCCAGCTGAAGGACTTCATGGTTAAGCCTTGCAGTATTGGTTAACATTTACATTCTTAGATTGTGTTGTAATGTTTTTTTGCCTAAGTCATGTGACTGTGAGTGATCATCCTTAATCTTCCATGCTCATAGCTTTTCTCCTTCTCTGAAATAGCACCTCACGGGGATAAATGTGGCACCGATTTGCCTCCCCATTTGTTTTTAATTCTTTATTAGCAGAAAAAGGAAATGGCTACCATGGAGCAGGTCTATGGCTGGGTGCTGTGCTAAGCAATTTGTACAAATCATGGTGATTAACTTTGTAATCTGACAAAATCTGTGGGAGATACAGACTATTATTCCCTATTTGAGAGGAGGAAAGAAAAGCTAGAAAATTGAAGAAATGTATACGGAGACGCCCAGTGTAGGAGCAGAAGTATGTATCTCCATGGCCATATGGGGATAATTGGAGCCACTTACAATACAGATAGAAACTGAGTTTTTGCATAGTGATAAGGTTGGCCAGTGATCCAATTGCTATGGGTACAAACAAACTAATAATGAGAGCACCTGGGCTTGGAAGACCAACAGTTTCATATATATATCATCCTGTATATAGGTATCCTATATAATAAAGAGGTAATATTCAAGTTAACCCTCATGCCCTCACAAGATCACTGCCTATGACCAAGCCGGCAGACGGGTTAGTGAGGGATGACCAAACAACTGAACAAGCAGGCTGCGGGGCCCGCGAGGAGCGACCAGGCCGGGGGGGGGGGGGAGGTAGTTGGGGGCACCTAGACCAGCAGAGGGGGTAGTTAGGGGTGATCAGGCCAGCAGGGGAGGCAGTTGGGGGCAACCAGGCTGGCAGGGGAGGCAGTAAGAGGCGAGCAGGTCAGCTTGGGGGAGTGATGCAATTAGGGATGACCAGGCTGGCGGGCGGTGCAATTGAGGGTGACCAGGTCAGCAGGGGGTGCACTTGGAGGCAACCAGGCTAGCAGATGGAGGCAGTTGGGAGTGACCAAGCAGACAGGCAGGTGAGTGATTAGGAGTCAGCAGTCCAGGATTGTGAGAAGGATGTCTGACTGCTGGTTTAGGCCTGGGACTGGGCCTAAACTGGGCACTCAGACATCCTCCAAGGCGTCCCAGATTGGAGAGGGTGCAGGCTGGGCTGAGGGGACTCCCTGCCTGTGCACAAATTTTGTGCACTGGGCCTTAGTTAATTAGCCCCAGATCACTAGGTGTCTCTGCCTTTCCTCTGGCCTGGAGCCACCTTTCTACCTTCCCAAGCTGCCCAGAAGGCTGGAGCTGCCGGGGAAGTGAGGAATGCCTTCATATACATATGAAGGTATGAAGAATGAAGATAGGGGCATGATTAGAAGAGGATCTGTGGTAACTGCCTTGTGAGACATCCACCCCCACCTTGAGTATGGGCAGGACCTATGACAACTAAAACAACCAAGGCAATGGGACACAACTCTGTGGTTACATGTTGGGAATCATTACTGTCTTATAGGAAAAGCAGTAGATTTGCAGGGAAAGTGCTCTTATTGAAGTCATGGAGAGGGTCTGGGATGAGGGACATGTAATCCTGTTGATCACCCTCTGTTGAAATAGTGTCTCCCTTTGCCTCCATGACAGTCCTCACTGGGTTACAGTCTATATCTCTGGCTATTCTCATCAGCTGTGTTTGTCACTTGCTCCCTCTCCCAACCTCTCACATGTGGAGCACCTGACAACACACTGACAGTGCTGTTTCTCTTCTCACATTATATGCTCACTAGAGGCCCAATGCACAAAGATTCCTTCAAGAATGGGCCTTCCTTACCCTGGCTGCCAGCACCATCTTCCCTCTCGCCAGGAGCTGCCTTTCTGCCTTTGCTCTGGCCCAGAGCCACCTTCCTACCTTCCCATGCTGCCCAGAAGGCTGGAGCTGCTGGGACGGTGAGGAATGCCTGTATCATTGCCATGGTGACAATGGAAACATCCTGCCCCACACTCCGCCTCTCGGCACCCACATATGCAAATGAACCCACCACATTTGTTGGCTAATTTGCATACTCACTCCTGATTGGCTAGTGGGTGTTGCGAAGGTATGGTTAATTTGCATCTTTACCTTTTATTAGTGTAGATGTCAGGCCATGCCATGTGTATGTTAATTAGCCTCAGAGCCATGTGCCTTCTGTTCTGAGCTGTTTCCTGAGCTCCTGATTCAGGGACCTGAGGCATTTCTCATTTTGCCTATTGCATGGACACCTCAAACCCAACTGTATTCCTCAGTTCCTTATCTCAGAGGGTGAGGCCACTGCTCACTACCTATTTCACCAGCAGTCCAAGCAAGAAGATGGTGGCTGCCATGAACTTTTCTGCTACTTGAAACAGCCACTCACTGGATCCTATTAACTTTATCTCTGAAATAAATCTCAACCCACACTCTTCTCCCAATCTAGCTCATGACAACTACCTCTTTCTTGCTTCAGGTTTATATCAATTCAGAGTGACTACTGAGATATTTTTCTAGGCAATCTCTCCATCTTTCCCTTCTCAATCCACTCCATACACTGCTACCAATAATATAATAGAATAACAGAAGAATAGAGAAGAAATTCAGCAGGAAACACCCTCAGACTCTACTTTTTCCCTATTTTGTTACAAAAAGGCCATGAACCATGAAGCTGATGATGTGGAAGTTCACAATCACTTACTTGCAGGGCTCCTTCCAAAATCCCTTTCTCATTTCAAATAAATGTTTATTTTTCTATTCAACTGTATATTCATAATTATGCATCCTTAACCTTCCCTCCCCCAGAAAATATTGCTTATGCTCTTCCTTTGGTTCTGGATCAACTCTGAGATAAAGGTCTCACTCCTTAATGTGACCCCCGTGATGTGGTCTAGTTCATCAGTGTCATCCAACATGCTTGTCCCACATTTTATTTTCAACAAACAGGACAAACCTCACTTTTTACTGTGTCATGCCACTTTATGCCTCTGTTTCTTTGCTTATAGTGTTCCTTTAGTCTGCAACATCTTCCCACCCCTCACTGACTTCTGCCAACATATATCCAACCACAACGTCCACTGAAAAATGTCTCCTCAATGTACAAAGCTCAGCTCATGTGCCAGCTGCCCAAGGAGCCTTTCTGAGTGCCCTTCCCCAACCCCAAGAGACCACTGAGCTTCTGCAATGCCTGGTCTTTCCTTTGTCACCATATTGACTAATCTTTATCACCTGGGTGTCTGGCAGAGAGGTGCAGCAGAAGGCTGTTGAGTTGTCACTTGGACAAGTGACTTGACCTTCTCACATCTCAGTTTCTGTCCTTATACAGGGTTGTGCAACTACCTTATAAAGTGTGGCAAGATTTCCATTAGATTATGTAAAATAAAACTACGTGGTAAACGTCAAGTGTCATAGTTGACACAAATGGAGCTGCCTGGTATTAAACTATCTTTAGAATTACAGAAGCGACTGACTTAAACGAGGTTGTACATTTAAATAAAAATCAGAGGCGAGGTGTCAGATCAGGAAATAAAGTATAGATTCTAGGGTGTTTAAAAGCATGGGCCTTGGGATCTGCCAGTTACTAGATTTTATGACTTTGCCTAGATAATTATCCTCTCTGTGCCTCAGTTTCTTCACTTGAAAATGGAGATACAGGGTTGTTGTAGTGATTAAATGTGTTAGCACGGTTAAAAACTGTATTTTTATTGATTTCAGAGAGGAAAGAAGAGGGAGAGAGAAATAGAAACATCAATGATGAGAGAGACACATTGATGGGCTGCCTCCTATACACCCCTTCCTGGGGACTGAGTCCACAACTGGGCATGTGCCCTGACCAAACTGTGAACTCCTAGTTTATAGGTCGTCACTCAACCACTGAGCCACCCTGGCCCAGCATATTAGCACATTTTTAACTCAGCATAGTTCCTGGCACTTGGGGGGATCCTCAATAAATAGAAGCTATCCACTGTTAATTAGGGTAATAGAATTTGAAAAATGACCGTTTTCGAGGTCACAGTGAAATGAAACTTGCCCAAAGGCTAGTTCGGCAGAGATACCCAAAGCCACACAACATCTTTGCCAATAGAGACAGTGGCCATGTTTGTACTGTTGGAGAACAATGATAGCACATAGGCTCTGAGGTATCACTTGGGGATGGAATCCAAGGAATAGAGGGGTATTGCTCAAGGAAACACACGGATATCCTTATCTTTAAATGCTTGAAGGCTTTATAAATCTGAAAGCAAGGTTACAGAAAGCCTGGATGGCCTTCCAGCTCATAGATTAGGAAACAGGAAGTAAAGGAGAGAGATGCCAAAGCACGGACTTTTGAAACATCCATGGAGTCAGTTTCTCCCCATGTAGAGCTCTTCTGGATTGCATGATTTCAAAAAACTCATTCCCAGAAATGTCCTGCTGAGAGTGCAGGTAAGAAGTCGTCTGCAATCTGCTGTGGGGTTGAGGCAGGCTGATAGAAATAAGCACAGAGACGAAAAGGCCTGCTGAGCTCCTGTCCTGGCTGTTTGGAAACCGGATGCCCAATGGAAACAAGAAGTGCTGGAATGTCACCCAGCAAACTGGTGAGAATATGGTTTGCTGTATCTCCAACTGTATACCTGCAATCTGTACAGCTTATTGTATATCATTGGTAGCTCCACAAATCTGATGAAAATCGCTATTTTTGATGTGCTGCAAAGTACAAGAAGACATTGAAAAATGTAAGGTAAGATCAGTAAATGGTAAAATTAAAAAAAAAAGAACTATAGAAAATCAAGAATTAAATACTGGAGTAAAAAAACTCAAGAGCTGTGTTTAATAGCAGAATGGACACAAACAATTAAAATACTAATGAACTGGAAAGTAGATCTGAAGAAACAGTCCAGAATACACCTTAGAACTAACAGGATGAAAGAATGTTAGAGAAATACAGAGGACAGAGTAAGAAGGTCTACGATATATACAGAGTGTCCCCCAAAATGTACACACACGTTAATAGATGAATAGCCCAATTTTGAAAATGAAATTTATTTTAATAAGCACTGCCTTTATAATTATTCAAAGTTGAATACTGTATGTAATTAGAATTCCAAAAAGAGAGTGTGAGAGGTAATAGTTAAGAAATAATAGCTGAGACATTTTCATAACTGACAGAATATATCTATATGCAAATTCAGCAAACCAAATAAATCCCTAACAGTTTCAATAAAATAAATTCATAGATATTTAAACACATTATAGTCAATGGCAGGAAACACTAAAGATAAAGAGGAAATCTTAAAAACAACTAGAGAAAAAAGTTTTCCTTTAAAATTTGAAATTGTCTTATTAAAAGCAATAGTGGAAGACAGAATATAGTGAATAAAACTGAAACAGAAAGAAAAAAAAGTAAGTACAAATAAAAATAAAAGAGAAAAGGGAGATTATTACTAAGCTGAAGATATTTAAATTATGATAACAGGTTATTATAAACAAACCAGAGACCTGTTGCATGATATTCATGCAAGAATAGGCCTTCCTTTCACTCCTAGCCCCCCTGGGAGCTGGCAAGTCCTTGCTTCTGTCCAGAGTACTGCTCCAGCAGCTCCCCCCCCGTCACCCTCTTCCCCTCATAGCAGGCGTCACACCCCTTCTGGCAGCTCCACACCTGCATATGCAAATTAACCTTCATCTTTTTGGGGGTTAATTCGCATACTCACTCTGATTGGCTGTGGGTGTAGCGGAGTGATGGTTAACTTGCATGTTTCTCTTTTATTAGGTAAGGTGTATATGATAAATTTTAAGTTTTAGCTATAATGGAAACTTTCTCAGGAAAGGATACTAACATTGACTGAACAAAAATTAAACAAAACATGAATAGTAAGGATATTCAGTTAAATTTCTTAATTTACACAACTTATTACAAATTACAGGATAGAAGACAAACACAACTTTGGGGGCCAGGTTAACCTCAATACCAATAATTCCACAAGGCTTTATAAGAATAAAAGTTATAGTCCCATCTCTCTGGGAATATACTGGTATGGAAAAACTCTAAAAGAATTATGAGTACCCCCAAACAGCTGTGTATAACAGGGCTCCTTCATCATGCCCAAGGGGGGCCATTCTTAGGCATGAAACTAGTAGGGGAGTTGAGTAAACTTTCTGGACTCAAATTCAATCTACAAAACGCAGTGACATTTTTATGTACAGACAACAGACAGTAGAATTCAATAAATATACTAGTAGCCGTATGTATGAATCCATGCGCCAGTAGCTCGCTGCTGCCCTCCTGTAGCTCCCTCTGCCCTCTGACCCCCCCCATAGCTTGTTGCCCTGCCCCTCCTGTAGCTCTCCACCACCCGCTCGCAGCCAGTAGATCACTGCTGCCTTCCTGTAGCTCTCCACCTGCTGGCCCGCCCTCGTGTAGCCCCCTTCACCTCCCCCTCCCAAGCCCCCCTCATAGCTTGCTGCCTTGCCCCCTCCTATAGCTCTCAGCAGCCCACTTGTAGCTTGCTGCCCTACCCTCCTGCTTATCCGTGATCCGGTCATTACGCAGTCTGTCATTACGCTTCACGATGTAACCATCATTTACATATTACATCTTTATTATACAGGATTATTACTAGTAACATCAAAAATATGAGGATCTCAGGAATACATCTAATAAAAGATGGCCAAGGTCTTTCTGAAGGAAGTGGGCCCTGACCAATGTGCCTCGATTGCTGGGAGTGACATTCCACACCCCTGGGTCCTGGCCAGAGCACAGGTCTCGCGGCAGGTTAGGTCCCTGGGGAACCGAGCTACCAGGTATAGGTGGATTGTAAGACTCAGTGTCATACACAGGGCAGTTCTCTCCAGACTGAACAGAGTCATTGCAATGCAAACACGATCCTGATAGACTTTGTGGGCATGCGGATATGTGTGTGAAGACTGACAGGCTGATTCTAAAGTCTGCAGGGAATTGCAGATGGCAGGGAAAGGGAGATTTTTCTGAATGAGAAGAACATGTTTGTATTGGCTGGCCTTTGCAGGTTATCGATAATTACGTGAATAATAGTAACGGAGGCAGTGTGATATTATTGCTGGGCCAGACAAACAGATTGAGTCAGAAATGAATTGTGTGTGTGTGTGCGTGTGTGAGTATCTGTTTATTTTATGGGCAGACATGGCATTATAGATCAGAAGCAAAAGCATAGATTTTTAAATATCTAGTGCAGGACAATTTATGCATTTGAAAAATAAACAAATGATGGCTCTATATCTCAGTACACACAAAAGTGAGTTTCAGTTTTAAAAATACACATGAAAGGTAAAATGGTAAAAGTAATAAAAGAAAACATGTGAAAATATATTAATACATTTGTGTGAAGAAAGATTTCTTTAATAAGGCCCATAAAGTAACATCCATAAAGGAAAAGATTAATAAATTCAAAAGACAGCAACATAAAGAACACATAATCTTTAGACATGGAAAAGATATTTACAATATATATAATTGAAAAATGATTAGGATACAGAATAAACAAAGAACGCCTACAAATCAGGATGAAAAATGCAAGCAACCTGACAGAAAAGCCCTCACCAGATGTGGCCAGGTGCCACCAGACAGAGACCTCACAATGGCCGAAGACGGAGGGGGATGGACAGGGGAGCGCCCGGGAGATGCTATTTCATCCTCAGCATGGACAGGGACAGGCTTGGCAATGATGGGGAGCAAGGGACACGCGGGTCCATTTCTCAAGAGGGTGCCACTTGGTAAGATGGCTGCGGAGAGCAAGTTGCCATTATCCAGGGACACTGGAAAGGCACACAGCGTTGGTCCTGCGCTTCCTCCCTGTGGGTGTGTGCCCGGGGAAGCTCCTGTGCATGCGTGTCCGTGCACTCGGGACAGAGAGTAAGGAGTCCACAGAAGCAGGTCTCAGCGTGTAGACCTACAGGTCAGCAGGTCTCAGCGGTGGGGATCCCGTGGCTCCAGTACACCACAGTGGACTGCAGACCTGCCTGCTGGCATAGTCACCGGGAGCAACCGTTCAGCTGTGAAAACAAATGAAGCACAGGCCAGAGCATGGGTGGGTCTCAGAAACAACACTGAGTCAAAACTGGAAAAAAAAAAGCCTTAGCTGGTTTGGCTCGTGGGATAAGGTGCTGGCCTTCAGACTGAAGGGTCCCAGGTTCAGTTTTGGTCAAGGGCATGTGCCTGGTTGTGGGCTCAGTCCCCAGTGGGGGGTGTGCAGGAGGCAGCCAATCAATGATTCTCTCTCATCCTTGATATTTCGAGCTCTCGCTCCCTCTCCCTTCCTCTCTGAAATAAATTTATTTTTTAAATGCAACCCCCCCCACAACTCATCCCACAATCCCCCCCCAAATAAAGAATAAGTAATAACTGCAAAATAGCACATTTTGAAGAGAAACCATTTGTTATGATTCCAGTTACATAAAGTTCCAAATCATGCAACACTGAGCTCATAGGTGCACAAACAAGTAATACAACGATCAGAAAAAGAAGAGAGTGTCCAACAGAAAGACAGGAGTTGTCCCACTGGTGAGGGCACGGTGCTAGGATGGGGTCAGACACATTTTTGTTTTTTGCTAGAGGCTCAGTACATGAAAATTCATGCACTGGAGGGGGCATCTCTCAGCCCAGCCTGCCCCCTCTCACAGTCCAGGAGCCCTCAGGGGTGGGATGCAACCCAGCAATCAGGGGAAGGCGATGCCCCCATCACACCTCTGCTGCTGCCACTGCCAGCAGTGCAAACCTTGGCTGGCTCTGGTTACCTGAGCCTTGGGCCAGCCCTGGGCAACTGGGGGGCTGAGGGGCCTGGGGGACTCTGAAGGCAGGTGCACGGATCATGTCTACCACCCCAGCAGGGCTCAGGGGACTGGGTGCCGCCATCTGTGGCTGTAGGTGCCACCATCTTTGAGGGTGAGACAGTCAATTAGCATATCCCCTCTTTATTAGATAGGATACATTATAGGTTTGGGGGAAACATGTATTTACTCAATAATTCCTGAAAGCAATTTTATGGATATTTATAATGGAGCGAAAAACATACATATGCATGGCTAATAACGGGAATGACTCCAGGGTTGATGATACATATGCTGTAGAAGTAGGAGGTGGAACCATGAGAACTCAGAATTCTGGAAGGCTTCTCAGAGGAAGGAGTTAGCGGCAGGCATAGCTTCGCTGTGTCCGTGGTGTGGAAGAGCATCCCAGCTATGTTAATAGGGGAGAGCGAATGTATGGGGATAGTTTTATTTATACTTTGCAGGACGTATGTCAGAGTGGGGAAAAGTGGCGGTGATCAGTGGCTCTTAGCTTGGGAACAGCTAAGCCCTAGCTGGGTCACGGGGCCAGGTACCTGGTGGTGCGATGCGGTGGTTGATAATGGGCTTGGGTCTACTTCTTTCGTCTGCCAGCTTCCTAGCTGTGTGATTGGAGGAGAGCGTTTATCACCTGAGGCTCAGGGGGCTACCCCAGGCGGGGTGAAGAGGGGCAGCCCTCACAGTGGGTTTGGTTTCGAGGGTTAAATCCAGGAATGCATAAGGGCGTGCCTGAAACGTTCTAGTCAACAGTGAGCTTGGACCGCTCTTTTATGGCTGTGGTTGTGGCTGCTGCTGGTGTGGATGGACATAAAGGGCAATAAATGCAGGCATCCAGATAGAAGGGTGCAGGTGGGGCAGAGGGAGCTCAGAACTCAGAGCCTTGGGGGCTGGAGCCCAGCAGGGCCATGGTGACCAGGGGCTGGGAGGTTGCCGCAGCCAGGACCCCACATCCTGAAAGACTATGTCCCCAGCTGAGAAGTACTCTATGACACGGAGCCACAGAGGAGTGTTAAGCAGGAGGGGAGCGCACCTGCGGGGTGCAGGAGGGGGGTGCGTGGTGTGGAGAGTCCAGCGGCCTTTTGGTTGTTAGAAAGATCCCATGAGCTGCCTGCCATGCAGGGTGGCCGGGCGGGGCAAGCGCGGGGACCGATGGCAAGGGGATCTATGAGGCTGCCCTGGCCAGGCCAGCATAGCTGATGACAAGGCCCTAAATCAGGGTGCGGTGACACAGGAGGGGCCTGAGAGGAGGAGCCACATCAAAGAGTGTGTCTTTGACAGGACCTCTCAGTGGCTCCATCTCAGAGCTCATTCTAAATGCAAAATAGGGAACTGGGGCCCATGGGAGAGGGAGCAGGGAGGAGGCAGGGCTCAGGTCTTATCTGGACTCTGGGCTGTCACCCGAGGGGTCAGAGCAGGGGCGGCAGAGCCGGGCATTCTCCACGTTCGCTGCACAGGGCACACACAGGGAGGGCATGCATTCTTCAGGGGCCGCACTGCCCTGTGGAGCTCCAGAGTGCCATTTGCAAGGCGGGTCGCTGCGTCCCCCTCAGCCCCTCGTTAGGATGACAAACAAACAGGATGGAAGCCTTCGCAGTGGCCTCACTGCTGGGGGGTGCGCAGTCATAACAGGAAATGGTGCACTTGCCGCGGGAAGGTTCTGAGACAGCGAGTGTGGCTGACCTAGATTCCAGGCCTGGCCCAGACCTGCGCCACTTCAGTGAAGAAGTGCTGACGCGGGCGGCGAGGAGCATCTGTAACGGTCTCTCTGTTCCATGAGCGTTCATTGACACGAATATCTGGTGACCCTGAAACCTACTTCTCACTCTGCAATCAGCTTCCCCAGGGAGGCGCAGCAGGAAAGGATCCCGCCAGGGGTTTGGGGGGAGCGGAAGAGGCAGGCTGCTGACATCGCACCCTGACCCAGCGAGGGGATGGAGGACCCAGCTCTGCCCTTGAGGGCCTTGCCTCTCAGCATTGCCCAAGGGGCAGTGCTGGAGGCCATGCGGGAGGCTGGCTCCTTTCCGATGGGCCCCACACCTGCGTTGCTGACTGTGGGGGCCTCGCTGGTGCTGGCTGACTCCGTGACGGGCACATCTGTCCCTGGGAACTACTGCTTTTTATTTTGGGGCAATTATACCATCTTTTCAACTTTCTTAGCCCTTGGCGCTGATCAGTGGCTCTAAGGGCCTTGGCGACACACCCTGGGTCAGTGTCATTTTCACAGATGAGCTCCACTAGACACAGTGGCCAAAGGACTTGCCCAGGGTCTCTGAGCGTATCTGACAGGCACAGAGTCCACTCAGCCAGCCTCGTCCTTCCCACGCCAATACTGCACCTCTTGGGCCTTTTCATTCATGCGTTCAAGCCAGCAGCAGTCACTATGGGAGAGTTCTGGCCTGCTTACATCTACTCAGTTTCTGATTTATTTCCTTCACAATTGGAATTCAACTATGCATTTTGTCCCACCGCTGAGTTTCACCAATGGAGTTTGGAAAACTTTCCATGTCAGATATAGCCTCTTGTCTAGTCTTCCACATGATGTGCACACAGTCACTAATTTCATCGAGTCCATCTAGCTTGTTGGCGGTTTTTAACTATCATCCTTGCACATGCAAAGTTGCAGCAAGCTGCCTTGTGTACGTAGTATCTAATACACAGGATAGGTTCTTAAAGGTGAAATTCTCAGTTACTTGCTCTGCTTGTGAAATTCTCACTTTTATTTATTTTGCTACACAAACATATGAGTAGTTTGATGGCGTTATTCAGTTTACGTATCACGACAGCCTGTGGTCCTCAGTTCCTGAGCATTCTGCAGCAGTGCTGTGGAGAGCCCTTGTGTGAGCCCTCCTGGGGGTAAGGGGGTGCAGGATTGTTCTGCAAAGTTTCCACCTGCACACCTAAGCAAGTGACAGACCTTGCAGCACTCTGCTACCCCTGCTGGCTGCGTGCATCCTCCCGAAGAGCTGGCAGAATCACTAATTACTACTTCACTGTGTTTTGTGTTAAATGGTAGAGATAGTGATTCTAATTCTTTCAGAGGTACTTTCTTCTTATGAAAGTACTAGAGGCCCAGTGCACAAATTTGTGCACCAGTGGGGAGAGACCATGGAGGGCTCCAGGTGTGTCCACATGTCTTGTTCAGTCCCGATTGGTTGGATCCCAGCAGCAAGCTATCCTACCATTTTGAGCGTCTGCTCCCTGGAGGGTCAGTGCATGTCATAGCGAGTGGTTGAGCGACCTTGGCATATCATTAGCATATTACATGTTGATTGGTTGAACAGATGACCGGACGACCAGACACATAGCATATTCGTTTTTTATTATGTAAGATTGTAAAGGTGGAGAGAAATCAATGTTTTTGCTGCTTCTCCCTATAGATAAATGACATCTCTACTATGTTGAGTTTCCCAATCCATAAACATGGTATGTCTCTTCATTTATTTTTCATATTGTATGGTTTTTAGCATACATATCCTATATAATTTTACACCTAATTTTTTTCTGAGAGATTATATATGTTATTATAGCCTTTTCCACAGCAGTGCTTGAGAGGCTGGGCATCCAAAGGAAACAAACAGTGAAAAAAAACTGAGCTAAATAAATAAAAATGGATGGGAGGGACTTACATGTAAAACTACAAAGGTTTGAACAAAAAAAATCTGCAGGAGCTAGGGCTAGGCAAAGTGTTCTTAGACTGAATGTCACAAACACAATCTTTAAAAGGAAAACTGATGTTTTGAACTTCATCAAAATTCAGATTTTTTTTTTTTTGCTTTGAAAAAATACATTGGGGATGAAACAACTAGTTTCAGTGTGGGAGAAAATACTTGCAAACCACATATCAATAGAGGGCTATTATCTGGTCTATATAAAGGACTTTCGTAACTCACCAATAAAAATAGTCCAACTAGGAAATGGTCAAAGACAGGAAGAGACACTTCCTTAACGAGCATCAATACAGGATGGGGCAGAAGCAGGCTTGCAGTGCTTATGTGGAAAACCATACAATCTATTAACAAAAGGGTAATATGCCATTCTTACATATGTCTGGCTTCCTTCTGGACAAAGCCATGGTGGTGGGGGCTGAGGCAGAGGCAGTTAGGGGTGATCAGGCCAGCAGGGGATCAAGGTAGGGGTGATCAGGCAGGCAGGAAGGAGAGTGGTTAGGAGCCAGACATCCCGGATTGTGAGAAGGATGTCTGACTGCCAGTTTAGGCCCAATCCCACAGGGGTCCCAGATTGGAGAGTGTGCAAGCTGGGCTGAGGAACCTCCCTCCACGCACAAATTTTGTGCACTGGGCCTCTAGTAATTAATAAACAATAATGCAAGAACCAACTCTGGGCTTATCATACAACTGTAAACCTACTTTTGCCCCAACCTGTATATGCAGTAAATAAGCACATTGAGAAATGAAAACAACAGTGATATTTATTACCTATCATATGTGGGGTGTAAACCTGAAACTTCTGAACACAAACAGCAGAGTAGTTGCCAGAAGGAAGAGGGTAGGGGGAGAAGGGTTCCCTAATAGGAGGTGACAGGAGAAGGTGTGACTTTGGGTGGCGGGCACATGGTGGGGAATACAGATCATGTAGCGTGGAAACCCACACCTGAAACCTATGTGTTCACGTTGACCATTGTCACCCCCATCAATCCTATAGAATACAAGCCTAATATGCAAATTGATCGAATGGCAGAATGAACGGTTGTGGCAGTTGGACATCTCCCGAGGGCTCCAGACTACAAGAGGGCACAGCCTGGGCTAAGGGAGTGCATGATTTTTGTGTACTGGGCCTCTAGTTTAATAAATAAAATAAATAAAAAAACCTCAACAGGATGGCCTGCCTGAGAAACAGGTTCTCAAACACTCACATGCAGCTATCATAGAACGCAGCCTCAGCCACGGCCCTCCCAGGCAATTTATTCCCGAGAAAGGAAGGCTTATTCTCACACAGTAACCCACACACACACATGTTTCTAGCTGTTTTATTCAGAGTAGCCCCAAATAGGGAAACTTCCCAGCTGTCCTACAAAGGGTGAATGCCTACACGGTGGAACATTCATACTACGTGATAAACTCAGTGACGGGAACAAACTATCTACTGAAACATGCAGTCAGCTCCATAGAGCTCCATAGAAGTAGGCTGGATGAAGAGAAAGTGAGTCGCAAGGGGTTATAGGGCTGTGTAATGTTTTTTACAGACAGTGTTGGAATGAGAAAGCTATGGGAGGGAGACCAGGCTTGGAGCTATGAGGGGCTGAGGAGTAGGGGGAGCAGGAAGGGTGTGAGTGTGGCTGTGAACTTCACCTGGGCAGCTCTGTGATGATGGGGAACTTTCTGTACCTTGATGTACCAATGTCAATATCCTGGTTGTGAAACAGTTAACAGTTTTGCCAGATGTTAACACTGAGTGAAACTAGGTAAGGGGTATATTTCTATTTTTGTCCTGTCTCCTTTATGATTTCTTAAAATCGCATGCAAGCCCACAATTATCTTAAAGCAAGGAGTTAAATAAGCAAATAATTTTCATCTATATTCTATTCACAAGGGACACACATACAAATAATGACATGGGAATGTTGGAAGTAAAATGATTTTTATGAGACAGTGAAAATACAATGTAAAAGAAGGCAGAAATAGCAAAGCATTAATAGCAGAAAAGCAGAGACTTTGGGCCAAAATGCATTAGGGACACATAATTTCACTAGATGATGATTAAACAATAATTCTCTAGGAAGATATAACAATCTTGAATCTGTATGTACCTAACAATACACTCCCAAAATATCCAGAGGGGAAGAGGGCAGAACTGTAATAATAGCAAGTTTCAGTTAGTATAGGAGATGTCTCACGCCTCTCAGAAACTGCTAACTTGGGCAGATAAAAAGTTATTAAGGAAACTTCAAGCTGTAAAATAAGCTTGACCCAATGATATGTATGAAAGAAAGAATGAAAGGGACAGAAAACTGGGAACTATAAGTATTTTTGTCTAAGAGTATATGCAGCATATGTGTTTATTAGCTGTTTTATTAAAAAAAATTAAAGAACAGAGATTGAAAAGTTAAAAAAAATATTATATATATATCACAACATTTTGGGGGGTGGTTATCTAGGATCTGATTTTTTCTCAAATTATGCAATGAGTTTTTCCCAGTTTTACTGAGATACTAGAGGCCCGGTGCATGAAAATCCATACACTAGAGTGGGGTCCCTCAGCCTGGCCTGCCCTCTCTCACAGTCCAGGATCCCTCAGGGGTAGGAGGGGACCCAGCGATCAGGGGAAGGCAATATCCCCATCACACCTCTGCTGCTGCCACTCCTGGCAGCACAAGCCTCAGCTGGCCCTGGTTACCTGAGCCTCTGGCGGCCCTGGGTGACTGGGTAGTCAACATCAAGGCTTTCCTGTGCTTCAGTCCGCCCTTAGATGGCAGGGCAGCCAACATCTTCCCACTTGGCCTGGTGCTGCCTGTGTTACCTACCACCTACCCCAGTTCGTGGTTCACCATCAGGTGATCGGAGCCTGCTGGCCAGGAAAAGTACCAAGAGGTGGTCAGTGCACCTCATAGTGACTGGTTGAGCAGTTGTTCTGCTCATTCTGCTGTTAGGGTCAATTTGCATATTACCCCTTCATTACATAGGACTAGGGGCCCAGTGCATGAATTCATGCATCTTGAAAGGAACGGTGGGCTGCAAGGCTGCAGAGGGCACAGGTGTGTGTCTCAGCCCATCCTCCATGGCCCCGCATGGCCCTTCCCCCCATGGCCCCCAGTCTCCTGTCTGCCAGCAGCCCCACTCCCACCATCACCATTCCTATGTGCGGATGGCACCACCCCATTCACACCCACTGATGGTGTGGAGCAATTGGGGCCAGCACTGTCAGCAGGTGTGAGTGGTGGCTGATGCCCCAATTTCCCCTCAAGACTAGAGGGAGATGGAGAAACCCTCAGGAGTGAATGGGGTTGGCTCTAGGCACTGGCAGCGGGTGTGAGAGGCAGTTCTGGTGCCAGCAGCAGGTGCGAGCAGGGCCAGTGCCAGCAGCAGGTGCAAGTGGGGGGTGGGACTGCAGCCCTAACCACCAGTATGCCCTGATGACAGCGACCAGTGCTCTGCCTTGCTCTGGTGCCCTGCTCACCTGCTCCACCATTCCACTGTGGCCGATGCCCATCATGTTCCATGCTCTGCTGCCTGCTGCCAATGCCCACCAAGTTCCACGTGTGCCCTCTGACAGTCAGAGCATGTCACAGCGACTGGTTGTTCAGTTGTTCTGCACTTCAGTCTATTTGCATATTAGCCTTTTATTATATAGGATATACACATATAGTCGTATTTCCTTCTTTACTTAGCCCATAAGGGGGCTTCCATCTCCTGGCTCTTGTAAATGATGCTGCTGTGAACATGGGGGTGCAGGGGTTTCTTTGAGATAGTAATCTGATTTACTTTGGAAGTATCTGCAGAGTGGAATTGCTGTATCACTCGGTAGCTCTATTTTTAATTTTTGGAGAAACCACCTGTTCTGGTTTTCATTGTGGCTTCACCACTATACCCTCCAACAGTGCCAGAGCCCCCTTTCCTGTGTCCTCGCTGACATGCGCCACCTCTTGTCTTTGTGATGTAGCATCCTGACGGCTCTGAGGCAATGTCTCAAGTGGCTTTGCCTTGCATTTCCATGATTTGTTAGCTGAGCACCCTTTCGTGTTGGCCATTTGTATGTCTTCTCTGAAGAAATGTCTATTCCATCCTCCCTCCATTTTTAAATTGGGTTATTTGTTGTTGGGTTTTTTTTTTTTTTTTTTTTGCTATTGAGTTGTCTGATTTCCTTATATGTTTTGAATGTTAACCCCTTATCAGATAGGTGGCTTGCAAACATTTCTTCCTATCTGATCTACAGATGAGAAAGTAGAAAAGGTCAACTGCACCTGCTCCTGGCTTCCTCCTCACCTGCTTCCTGCTCCACCATCACTCCCCTCAGGTACTGAGCATGGTCACGGCACTCGGCTGCCCTGGTGGCCTGCTCCTGAGGCTCCCAGATGCTCATCTGAGGGTAAGAGGTAGTTGGAGAGGCTGTTTCCACCAATCTGCCGCAGAATTAAAAACACGAGAGAGGCTGTATACTTTTCGTATGTGTCAGTCTGCCTTTTGGGTGTGTGTCCAACAAAATGCTGAGGCTGCCCTCATTAGGTTGATTGCTGTTGTTCTTCTAATTGCTCTAATGGGTAAAAAAATATGCAATACTTCAAAAAATCGCAAATGTATTCTAACTCTTTTATCCCCCTTGGTCCCCCCTCCCCCCCAGTGCTCAGATTGGAGTCTGTATGCTCATGGTTGCTATGGCACCGCATTCCAAGTGCATTTAGAAATGTAGTCTTCTTTCCAATGACAGGTGATCTTACTTCCATTTAACGGAAGAGCCAACTGAGCCACAAAGATTTGAAGGAAGTATTGCAGCTGTGGGTTTTTCATTTTTTATTATTCAATTCCAAGTTCATTCACTTTTTCAAGCACTCTTACCCTCTCCCTCTCTGTTCCCCAAGTCATGTTTGAGCTGGGTTTCTCTACAAATTGATGCTCTCCAAATCTTTGGGTCGGAGGCCCCATAAATGTCCATCCAGTTCAGAAACAGGAATGCAGTTTATTTCGGGAGGGCAAAGTTTGAAGCTCTCTGCGTTAAGACCCTGTCAATACGCCCTCTCAAATTATATGCTTCTTCCGAGGTCTCTTTAATAAAAAGCGATCCTACGTGACATGTTATTCTTTATAATTGGACCAAAGATCACAAAGAGCATCCACTTACAAGATAATCTGAAAATGAACGAACAAAGGAGGTGGTAATCACCGAACCCTTATTACTGAAAGGCTCTCCGCGCCAGGAGGCCTGCTCTCCCTCGATGACCACGCCTGACCCCTATTAATTTTAATAGGAGTTAAGTAGTCACATCAAGAGAAATATCAGTGAGTATTCACAGCAAACCCAGCCGGAGATTAAGACCTCCCCTCTGGCTTTCTGCTGAAAATGTGACACCTCGCCTGATGCTTATCTGCTCTTAATTGTGTGTTCTGTGTATGTGTGTGCGTGTGTGTGAGTGTGTGCGTGAGCGTGTGAGTGTGTGTGTGTGTGTCTGTGTGTGTGTTCCTGCATCATTTTGCAGAGGAGGCAATTTGGAAATCGTTGCGATCTGCCTCCCGACAAGGAAGAGATAAATTAAACGCGAGGCGGTGGCGTCTGGCCTGTTGGATATCCTTTGCTGATGAATGGACGTGCACCTTCATAATTGATACCCAGTCTTTTCTGATCAACTCCATCGCACCAACGCTGGAAGATATCTGAGCGTCGTGAGAAATGACTGTTTTGATGCACCCTACCTTCCCCCCTTTTCATTGCTATCATCAAAAATACGCCCAGAACAAACCTACCAGCGGTTCCATCGGGCAGCCTCAGGAAGACAATCGGGTTTATTAAGCGGCACCTTCAAAGGTGCTGGCTTCCATGAGTGACATTTGCCTGCGTTTAACCGCGGCTTTGTGAGGCTGTGCTTGCCACCAGAATGCAGAAAGGCCCGGCTGTTAGAACCTGAAACCAAAGAGAAATTGATCCTCCTTTAGTTCGGCTCTTGAAACAGGAAGTCGCGGGAGAGCCAGAATCAGAGGAATCAAATTAGATTAAAAATTCCTGGGAGCTCTCAGAATGCAAGATCAGGACACATATTCAGTCCTGAACAACTAGACCAAACAGAGCCAGCCTCCATTTAATGAGGCCTTGTCATGGGTAAGTGGGGCCGCATTTGCGCAAGACTTGGTGACTTAAGAAGTATTTAGTAACCCAGTTCCCCACAAGGCCCACTTCAGGGGGGGAGAGGGGGTGCTGGAATTTATGAATACCATTTTGCAGATAAAGATATTGGCTCCGAGACTGGCCATGGCATCTCAAGGTAGGTTTGGGGTCAAAAGAAAGGACTTCTAACATCTGTTATGATTCAGTGCAGACCTCCCAACATTTTGTGATGATTTATAAGGTGATCAGTGCATATGGGGGTACAAACGAAGCAAAAGAGATGAAGCCCACGTCATCCCATTGGTGAGTCATTCCCAGTATCCTCCCATCTTCCCTGTCCCCAGATCTAGCCATCGGATTCCTGGCTCTGAGAAGGCCACCTCCCACTCCACACTCACCATTTCTGCCCCTGCAGCTGCACTCCACAGACCTCCCTATCACCACAGAGCAGCAGTTCCTGCCCTTCGGAGAGATCAGAGCGAATCCTCAGGGCCGCGGGGAGACACAGTTTGGAGTGTCCTTGGCATCCATCTGGGCAGCCACCACTGCAGGAGCTAAGATGTCTTGGCTTTTGCAAGGCTTCTGAGCTTCTGGGGGAGCCATACAGAGACTCCGCAAGACAAGTGGCTGGAAACCCAAAGCTGCTCCTCCTAGACATAGATAATTAGTTTTAAGTCTTTGCTTTCCCCATGAGGGGAAACCAAAGTCCACCAAAGTGAGGCTTCGTATTGTTAAATACTTTTCATGAGTTGAATAAGCTCACACATTTCCTGCAATTTCACACCATGAAACTATCTATCCAACCACCGAACCGTGCAGCCCTCATTGGTCCAATGCTCATGGCATGCCTACTTTATGTGACAGCCTGGCCTACTGTGGAGCTAGGGAGTGAATAGAGGTGAGCAGTAAGGGACACTGTTAAAGTGCACTTTTGGGTGTTGAAAGTCTCTGTAGGGACAGGCCAAGCAAGTTAAGGGGGTACACATGAGGAGAGGAGCGACTTCGGGAAAGAGGACCAGTGAGTTGTCTCTGAGGAGGGGACTGTGGAGCAGCGATTGGACCAAAGGAGTGGGTTATAGAAAGGATCAGGGAGGTGACATTGTAGGAGGAGGATGACTGGTAAGAGCAGTTAGGGGCACACACGGCCCATTGCAAGTAGACCAAACGACCAAGGGGAGCATCTTATGTGACCCTGAGCCTTTGGACATGCAGACATGACTGTCCATCCCCAACACTGACAGCCTCATTATTAGGGGCAAATTAGACCTCCCTCAAATTGCTCTCCAGATTTGGAAATAAAGGAATAAACTAAAAAACATAAAAATAAAACAATTTTGGGTCACTTCAACTAAAAATCCTGATTTCATGTAAGATTTGGCCCCCAAAATCTAGAATCATTTTTCTCTTTTATTTCCCCAACCCTATTTTCAACTCAAGCTAGAAAGCCACGGTAAGTCCCCATTGGGTTAAATAATGGGCCCCCATGGAACTTGCAGAGAACCCTACTGTAGCGGATGATGGGATATGCCCTGCGTTTCTCATGAAACATCCTTCGCACAGGCACAGTCGTTCTTACAAAATGCAAGTGGCAAAGTGGTGATAGAAGCCCTCCTTTCGGGGAAAGACCACAGTGGGCGGAAAGCATGGGTGACTCTTCATGTAGGGAATGGCTAGAAGTGAACCTGAAGACTGTTTGTGTGATGAGATAGCTCTGCCAGCGTCTTCATGTCTGTATTCAGTGGAGATATCATCATGGCAAGAAGATTGGTATTGACTCCTCTAGCCAGAATGTTTAGGAGAAATTCCTGTGTTCTTTCCTATAAATATATGGAAAACGTGAGTGTCGATATCAGGAATTCAAGAATTATTTCAGAAAAGATGAGTTTTCATCTCTTTCGTTAAAAAGAAAAACAAAATAGCCGAAATTGGTTTGGCTCAGTGGATAGAGCGTCGGCCTGCGGACTGAAGGGCCCCAGGTTCGATTCCGGTCAAGGGCATGTATCGTAGCTGCAGACATATCCACCGGGAGGCAGTGTGCAAGAGGCGGCTGATCGATGTTTCTGACTTTCTATCCCTTTCCCTTCCTTTCTGTGAAAAATCAATAAAATATATTTTAAAAAAAAGAAAAAAGAAAAAAAGAAAAACAAAATAAATGCATGATTATTCAGGAATATAGTAGTAGAGCTGTTAAATCTATTAAATAAAATATTGCTTTTATTTTCATTCAGTGTTTAGGGGTTTTGTCCTAAACCTGTTAGTTGCAAGGATGCTTCAAGTTTGGCACATTTAATAATAGCTGAGGGCATGGTGATAAAAGCGCTCATTTTGGAGAAAGATCACAAATCTTAGGATTAGAGGACTTAAAGTTCAGGTCATAGCTCTTCATTTACTGGCTGTATGCCCTTGGGCAAGTTACTAGACTTGTCTGAACTTCAATGTACTAGTCTATACATTGGAGCATCACACGTGTCCAGTTCACTTCATAGAGTGAGAAATAAATTAAAAAATGAATAAGATGACTCTACATACCCAAACATGGGCATAGATGAAGGAGATGAAGGAAGGGAAGAAAAAGGACAATTTAGAAGAGAAAGGAGTGGGGGTGAGAAAGAACTTAACTCCCTCTCATTTTAATCCTTGTTAGAGACGGGTTCTGAATAGAGATTTCATGCCACCATGGGGCCAACGTTCTCTCTTCAGCATGTCCAACACAATGTCCAGAGCTGCACATGTCCCTTGAGTTTACTTATTGTCCTTTCTATCTCCACTGTAAAGGGTAAATGACCCTTGGAGGTAGCACATCATGTGGATGTTAGTCCTTATTCAAACTTTACAGACTTTCCAGTATCTATGGAGAAAAAGCTAGATTTATCTAGAATTTAAGGGCTCCCAATGTTTGCCATTAGTCCCTCTGACTAATATGAGTTTGCTTTTTCTAATCCTCTGAAAGACTTGAAATTCTCTCTAGTTTGCCTAACTGTGAAAAGATGGCTAGAGGAGACAGTGATGAGACTCTGCCTATAGCCAGGGAGAAGGGGGGTTGACCCCGAGCTGTCTTACCTGAGGCACACGTGGGCAGGGAACTCTGGAAGCCAGGGCGGCAGTTGTGTAATGAAAATTTGTTCCTGAGGTCCTCCCAGCCACCAGGGGGTGGGCATTTGTTTTCTAGTTCGTGACTCAACAACTGAGGTTCAGAGCACAGTATGGCTTTAGGAAGCTCACAGGTGGTAGACGTGGATCTAGAATCTAGACCTTCAGATACTGAGAGATGCTCTTTGCTGGCTGTGGGTCACTGGTGGTCACACAGTGCAGCCTTCAAACCCAGGCAAAGGAGGACGGAGACTCCACTGCGGGGTCCAGAGGACAGGGAAGAGTTTCATGTGCGAAGTGCTTTGATGAATGTAGGGACTTGATTCCATGGCAATAAAATGTCCCTGAAAGATCAGTCTGGAGGTAGCCAGGAACTGATTGACAATGGCAGCAGTGGGGACCATCAGAAAGAGGCAGATGTACCCTAGCTAGTTTGGTTTAGTGGATAGAGCATGGTCCTCCGGACTGAAGAGTCCTGGGTTCAATGCCAGTCAAGAATACATGCTCGAGGTGTGGGCTCTATCCCCATAAGGTGCATACAGGAGGCAGCCAATCAATGATTCTCTCTTATTGTTGATATATATATATATATATATATATATATATATATCTCCCCCCCTCTGTGAAATCAATAAAAATGTATTTTTTGAAAAAAAGAGGCAGATGCAGCCCTGACTAGGTAGCTAGCTCAGTTGGTTAGAGCATCGTCCCGCTGTAGTACCATGGTTGTGGGTTTGCTCCCGGTCGGGAGTGTACAAGAAGCAACCAGTGAATGCATAGAGAAATGGAACAACAAATCAATGTTTCTCTTTCTCTCCCTCTCTCTATAAAAAACCATTTAAAAATCAATAAATTAAAAAATATATATTTTAAAAAGCTGGAGATGCAAGAAATATTTGGAGGATAGAACTGGCAATGAAATAGTCAGAGGAGGAAGCAAGGTCAGGGAGAGGTGAGTGACCTGGAAACTCCATGCACAGCACGGAGAATGAAGAACCAGACCCCAAAGGACGTGAAAGGAAACTACAGCTACAGCTGCCAGAATGCATGCCTCGGGCTGTGGGTGGTACATGAGGTTTGAGTTGCACGGGAATTGGGTTTCTCCTGGAGATTGCCAGTGTTCCCAAATCAGTATTGGCCTCCGAAAATTAAAATCATCACCTCTGCACACAATGGGTGGGTTGCTACCTGTGGACACAAACCCAGCAAACCACACATGCACACACAGAGGCTTCCATACCTCTCACACTCAAATCAAAGAATCCGCAATGATGTCCAAGAGTTAGGGTGGGAATGCGGTTGTCCTTCAGGAAGTGAGGACCCAGTAGCTCTTATCATGTTTATTAGGAGCGACACCTTTGTGATGAGCTGACAGGTGAGCGGCCTGCAGCACAGAACAGACCTTTGTACTTAGCTGACAGGTGAGCAGCCTGCAGCACAGAACTAGACCTGGCAGTGCCCACAAGATCTGTCCCAGCAAAAGCAGTCCTTGGCCCAAGTTCTTCCTGGTGGTGGTGCAGGTGTGAGGCCACTCTAGCCTGACCTGAGGACCATCCACTCCCTGTCGGGGCTCCGATGGCCAGACTCACTAAGCAACCTTTGCTACGTTATTGCTATACCTGTCTATAGAGAGTGAATATTCTGGGCAACATGAGCATTTTGTCACCAGAAGGTCCATTTCTCACTGAAACTAAGTCAATTGACATCTTGGTAGCTATACATCTGGTTCTCTGAGCTTGGTCATAGGCATCCGGACTTGAGGGATGGCTAAGGTGAACCTAGGTTGCCAGTCTTGGACCATGCTGAATTCAGGGGTAGCTGCTTCCAGAAACCTTCCTCTATAGCCTCATGCTTCTCTCTCAGATAAGAATACTCCATCATCTCTTGCCTGCCAGGCCTGGTTGCCCTCTGTGTCAGTTCCTTATGACGAGATCAAGGTCAGGCATATATATTTTTTTAATATATATTTTATTGATTTTTTAATTTATTTTCTGCAGAGAGGAAGGGAGAGGGATAGAGAGTTAGAAACATCGATGAGAGAGAAACATTGATCAGCTGCCTCCTGTGCACTTCCTACTGGGGATGTGCCCGCAACCAAGGTACATGCCCTTGAGCGGAATCGAACCTGGGACCTTTCAGTCCGCAAGCCAACACTCTATCCACTGAGCCAAACCGGTTAGGGCATAGGTCATGCATGTTTAAGCTATGCCTTTCACAGGGAAGCAGTCAGCAAAGTAAGAATGAATGAATGAGTAAATGGATGAATAAAAGTTTGCTCACTTCAGTTTATCAAGATCCTAATTTTCATGTCTTAATTTTGGGATCCTATTTTTTTTGGGGGGAGGGTGAGGAGGTGTGAAATATTTTTTTTTCACAGCTCCCCTCCCACCACAATAAGCTGGTACAAGCAGGCGTTGTTAAAAACGTTCTGCTATGCTAGAGCCACACGGCCCTTTATTAATGACGCTTTCCAGCTCTGTCATTGTGCTCAAATTGGCATGGGGTGGGGGGTTCTGTGCTTGCAGAATGTAATTCAAGAACCCATAAAAGTTGATTGCATGCATCTGAAACGTATGGCCAGGGGGCAGAGGGGTAGGAGCCTTGGATGGGTTACAAAGCGGGAGTCATGTTTCATCTGCGTGGGGTTTACGAGAGGCCTGCACGAAGCCGCAAGCATCTACGTCGCCCCTTTCCCTGAGCCTCGTGTAAACAGAACCATGTTCTCCCTCACAACTCCATCTGCGAGAGCGCAGTGCAGAGGGAGGTCTCCGCTTTATGGCGACTTGACTCTAGCTGGGGACGGTTACGGGAGGCTCAGCCATTAATTAGGAGGTACAACAGGTGATCGTTAACTATGAGGAATTAAACTAAAATACACTGTGAGTTCCCCGACGGGGGAGGAGGCAGCGGGAGGTGCGTGATCTGTGACGATGAGCTGCTGTTACTTTAAAACACATGCAGAAACAAAGCCACACTTCCCCCGTCTCTCCTCCAAAGTATGGCATTGACTCGAACGTGATGGAGAAGGCTTTTTTAAAAGGGCAGAATAAAATGCCTCCATAGTCCACTTGTTCTCTCTGGAGCCTCAGCTCCAGGAATAGCCAAGCCTTGTTCTGACCCGTGTTGAGCGACACAGCCTCTGGGTAGCGCCCTGGCAGCTGGTCGGTCGCCCGCCCCACGCGGCACAGCTGGCTGTGGACGGGAAATGAGGGGGCCCTTCTCCAGGGAGAACTCCGGGGAGGTTTTGGTGAGCAGAATGCAATTACCCCGGCTGGAAACGTGCCAGGGTAGGATGGCACATGCTTGGCTGTTGCAACGGCATCATGGGGCTCTCTCCCTCACACACCGTGTTTCGAACAGAAGACAGAACGAGAATCCAATTATGATCATCTTAATCACTGCATGGTAATTATGACTATGTTAATAACCGTGGTATTTTCCAATAAGGGTTCTTTGACTTTCCACGGTGGACTCACCGGTGGACCAACAAAGGCTGTCCCCGTGGTGTGGCCGCAGCTGAGGCCTGCCTCGGTGCCTCCGTGCGTGCTGGTGGCCGCGCTCCTGGGCATAACGCGGCCTGCTTTGGCCGGCAAAGGAAGCCCATCTATGCCATAGCGTTCTGAGATCTCTCTAGAGCCTGTATTTACTTTTTAGAGATTCCCAAATCCTTCTTTTTTTAAAACAAACAAACAAACAAACACATGTTTTTGCAGAGAGGAAGGGAGAGGGAGAGAAAGCTAGAAACATCGATGAGAGAGAAACATCCTTCAGCTGCCTCCTGCACACCCTCCACTGGGGATGTGCCCGCAACCAAAGTACATGCCCTTGACCAGAATCGAACCCGGAACCCTTCAGTCAACAGGCCGACACTCTATCCACTGAGCCAAATCAGCTTCGGCCCAAATCCTTGTTACAGCTATTTCTCCCCTGGCCACATTTCAGTTTGAAGATAGGGACGTTGTTATGATTCCAGCTTTACAGATGAGGAAACCGAGGGTTAAAAAGCCGACTTGTTTACAGTCATACATTGTAGATGTCAGAGCCATTACCGCCCATTAGTCCCCACCCTTCAGCACTCTTCCAGCAAAAACCTGAATAATACATCATCCTTCCCCTCTAAAAATGCTAATTTATGGGTCTCAACATATTTTTAGTGCCGGATTTAAAATTATGTAAGATTTTAGTTTTGAAGTTGGAGCCATCAAAAAGTTCAATCATGACTAGTTGACTAGAAAAATATACTTGATAATAAAAATTCAGTTCAAAAAAATGGATTACATAATCCCTTTCTGCTAAACATAGCCGGCGAGCGTCTAATGAGAGTCAACTTTGAGATCAATCACCCAAGACGCTAAATTGCTGGAGTTCTCCTGCAGAAGTTTCCCGATAAAGGACATCCTTTGATGAGGCCTCAGGCTAAATGCAGCGCACTCACAACGGAGCCTCGGGAATGTTATTTTAAAAGGAACATTTCATTTTCGTATTGATATGCGGTCACCAAGGAGGACACGCGCAGACTCACATCTCAGCTCTGCCGCTAAGCGAATGAATGACCTTGGATGTGGGCCCTCGAGCGGGAGTGGGCTGGGCTGGCCAGGGGTGATTGCGTGATGTACACGGCAATGAGCAGGGTGACATCGGCCACAGTGTGTGCTCCAGAGCCTAAATGATTCTTTCCGATGGCTGTTCATGGTTACCTGCTTTTAATCAAAAGAAAATGCCAAAATAATTTGCAGAACGCACTTTTCAATAAATGCATTCATTTTCAATAAATATATTAATTCTCAACCGTCCCTTGAAATTTCATTTGGAGTTTTAAATTTAAAGGCTACGTGAACTAAGCCATCCTTGGGACAGAAAGAAAAAAGAAAAAAAAATCAGAAACAGGAACACAGCAGAGAAGGGTTTCAAATGATCAGAGGCCCAAAGCACTTGATTTTTATTTTTTTAAAAATAGTCTCTTTCTGCTTGATTTGTTAAATGCCCACTCTATGACAGGCAATGTGTTAGGTGATGAGAATGTAAAAATTTAAAGAGAAATAAAGTGACTACTCTCTGCTCTCACAAGACTTGTAGAACAACAGCTAAGTAGATGTGGAGACAAAGTATTTTATATAATATCTATTTTTGTTTATAAGTGATGGTAGGCTAAGATCAAAACCTATTGGAGACCCTGCTAAGGTTTCTAGATAATTCCCATGGCCTTGAAGCATCGCTGATAGCTTTCACATCACTGGCTAAGAGAGGCAAGGATCGTACCGGAGGGTAGACCTCGTTTACTGAGGTGCTCTAAGTCTTTCTTTAGCTTGCTCAGCTGGCAGGATTCATGCACAAGCCCAGGAATCCTGGGTATAAGTCAGGTAGCACTGCTCTCTGATGTAGACTCCGGGATGCCAGGGCTTGCTGACTCAAGTCTCCAACACCACGTGGAGCCCAAAGGAATGGGTGCTAAGCTGCATGACCCTCTTCTTCATAGGGCCCAATAATTTAATGAATTTAACCAGGAGTTGGAGCTAATTTCAGGACCCCACTACTGCACTCTGCAATGCAAACAGTGCTCCGTGCTAAGGCTGGAGGGAGAGAGGTCGTGAGGGCGTTGCCAGTTCAGAGTGGACACCTCCAGCATCTTGTCTCTTTCTCATCCTGATAGATGATGGCAAAGAGGAGCAATGGCAAAGGAAGGGAGAGAGAAACAGCAGAAGAAAATCCCAAGTCTAGGAGGTTCCCTACCACCAACTGGGAGTTTGTCCACGATGAGGCAGCTCCATTTCCCCTTTGCTATCCCAGGTCTCCTTCCCAATTAAATGGAATGTGTGTGTCAGTTTCTATAGAAACATGTTCCCACCTCTATCTGCAACTATAGAATCTAAATTTCTGTCTTTTCATTGTGCCACGTGTGACCTTTTAGAAAACTTGCAATACTGGCTATTTCATTTACAACCAGAGTCCCTGCTAATCGTTGAAATATATTTAGAAGCTGAAGAAATAGGGCCGGGCTCAATTTGCAAAGTGATTTTGTCAAATCTCCAAACAATCACCTGTAGGGAGAAAAACAGGGGGCACGGGGTTTGTGGGGGTGTAGAGTGAGTTCTAGCAGAGTTGTTGTGTGATCTTGGGAAGTCCTGGGGATTTTTCATTTTCCAGTGAAAGGATCTGACTCCTTAGATCTTGTAGAAATATGACTCATGACTCACAGGCAAGGTGTTCGGCCCCTATGACTCACTAAGTCATTACTGGCCCAATAGGATCTTCAGGTTATTTCTGTGTTTCAGGGGAGAGTCTCGGGCTACAGAAATGGTTGGCACTCTCTCTTTAGCTCAACCTGTGAAATATGGGAGGGTCTAAGTGTTCCCTTTCATTCCGTGAAGAAAGGGACTATCTCATGACTTCCTGTCACTTACATAGATGGGCGAGATCCTTATCACAATAATCGGAGGCAGGGTTCAAATGAACACACACACACACACACACACACACACACACACACACACACACACACACACCACTGGAATGAATGACGTGATATGGGGAATTCCCCCTGACCTTTCTATTCTTAAGCATCTAAGGGGCCAGGATTTGCCTGTGGCATTTCTGTGAGGTCTGGGCAATGGGAGAAGTGAAGTATGACTTAGAAACAGGACTTATAGAACCCACCTGATAGACATCACCTCCTTTGTGGCAGTGAAAGAGCTGGTGCTCAGATGCAAGCGGGCCCTCCTAGCTGTTCTTCATGTCCTGATTCCTCTCTAATCCCTCTTTCCAGGACCCCCCAGCAAGGAGAGTTCGGAGGCTGCCTTCCACATCAGGCAGCGAGCCACACCCATGCGCCCTTACCAGGCGTGTGGGCCATATTTTTCATTTCTTCGACTCGCCCTGGCAATCTGTTTGAGCATAATTTACCCACTGACACATTTTAGAGAGCAAGGCGCAGTCACGCAACTTAATTCCAAAAAACATAAGTAGGGGGGGGCTGCCTCTGCACATTAGCTTTGCAAAGCAGACGCACGCCTTGCCGAGGCCCCTCCAAGGCACACACTTGTTTGGACTCAGCGTCCTGAGTCCAAACTCAGCTGTTTGTCATTTTCCAACAAAACTTCTCTGGAGTGGGCATTTGGGGTCCTCTATGATTGGTTACCTTTAACTGTTGGTTTGGGGTGAGCAGGCCTTGGTCCTGGGTTTGGCCTATCTTCCAGGCCTCTGGGCTCATTAGCATCCTGCAGACACCAGGATCCGCCCCAGAACTTACTCTGTTGGGAAAGCAGGCTGTGCCCCCTCTTCTATGAACTGTGATTTGATTGATGCATCCTCCCACATGGACTATTTCTTTTCTTTTTTTAAAAAATATATTTTATTGATTTTTTACAGACAGGAAGAGACAGGGATAGAAAGTCAGAAACATCGATGAGAGAGAAACATCCATCAGCTGCCTCTTGCTCACCCCCTACTGGGGATGTGCCTGCAGCCAACGTACATGCCCTTGACAGGAATCAAACCTGGGACCTCTCAGTCTGCAGGCTGACACTCTATCCACTGAGCCAAACCGGTTTCAGCTGGACTATTTCTTTTAAATGGGCTTATACAGCTCAGGGCAGAGCAGAGCTGGTGCCTCTTAGCCAACCTTTGAGATTGGACATAATTGAGGGGGCAAGTTTCACCTGTCCTGTTTCTGGCCTGGTGACCTTGGAGGTGGACTGTCCCCTCCTGGGACCCCATTTCCGTTTCTATTAAGAGAAGGAGAAAGAGTTCCCCAATAACCCGTGATAAGGCATCCGGAAAAGAGTGTTAGCATCACTTTTCTTTCCTCGCCAGTGGAAGGGGAAGAAAAGTGAAGGACAAGAACAAATCATCTGGGGGACAACGTGTGTTTTGCATCCCTAGGGGAAGGTGCCTCTGAAAGACACTGTTTGTGGTCTCCTCTGACAGTTGTCTTGCTGTGTAGAGAGAAACTGAGTTTCCATCCTAGTCAATGGGTGGCTTCCTGGAGGGTAGTGATTAAGACAGATTTACTGGAGGGCGGGATGACATTTATATGGACTGAAGGCATTTTCTTGCTCATTTTGTTTGGGGAGTAACCTTTCAGAAAGGGTAGATTTAATTTAGGGAGCACTTCATTAAGCGGGGAAGTGATCACTAGGAGGAATATTCTTACAATGAAAAATGCCATCCTCTCTGAAGGGTGTGCTCAGGTTTCAGAAATGTGTCAGTTCAGGGGATTGAGGATTTGGGGGAGGGGAGGATGTGTCTTTGAGTTGGTTGTTCTTGTGTTTTTTTTTAGTTCTTCCATTCTTTCCTTCTTTCTTTTCTTTTCTTTTCTTTTCTTTTCTTTTCTTTTCTTTTGAGTAAGTTGTGGTGTACAAGTACCTGCTCACTACCGCTGGCCATTTCTGATGAAGTGTACATGATTCGAGTCATTGAATGGAGTCGATCTGGGTGCTCATTTGTATGTTGAATTTGCTCAAAAAGTAATTGATCTTCCCCTTGCTACAAAATTTGCCTTCAGTTATCAGAGCTATTTGGAGATCTCTTAGGTTGGTTGGGCGCTGACTCTTAGAGGGAAACTGGAATGTCCTGCAGAAAAGATCTAGGAATAGGACTGCTCTCATGAGCCCAGAAGACTGCTGCAGGGGGAGATGACACATGCTTAATCTAACGCAGTGCCTCTGACCCTTGAGAGCAGAGTGCAGGCTGTTCCGTACTCCCTGACGGTCCTGGGCAGGTTCTCAGGCCTGAAGAGTTTCCTGTGTTTTCTCCTAGTGGTGGGCTCTCCTTTATGCCTTTAACGGTGTCCTGGCTGCCTCTCTTGGTCACTTTGTTGCTTGTTCTCTTGTGGCTCTATCTCAACAAGACTGTTCAAAACCAAGCTCTCAAACATCTCTTCAGCGCTCCATCAGGGCATTGATCCAGATACCATGGGCACCAGCCTCCTGCCCCTTTCGTCGAAGCACCAAGCCCTGTGAGAGGAGGCCATCGAGTCCACTTCTGAGGATGGGCTACTTCACCTGCGTTTAGAATCTAATGTGAGCCGCTTTCAATTGTGTGCCCAAAAGTACGCTCCCCCATTTCCCGGAAGTAGGCCCTGGACTAAGAAGACTTCTCAGGAAGCCGGCGGGAGGCACTAGGTTTTGGAGCAACACCATCTGCTGTGACTGTCGAAGCCCTGGGATTTTAGAGTATCATTGGTCAGAAAACATCCTGTATGCATGCTTCTACATTTTGTGAAAAATTAAAGTATTTATAAAATAATTCCACTGCTCAGTGTACATCCTAAAAATCATTCCATGCAAAAGTTACCATACTCCTCTTTCTCATATTAGTAAATCTGAGAGGGAAATAAATCATTAAACAAACATTGAACCCGAGGAGGTGCTATGGAGCCGGCAGGCACCAATGTCAGCTCTTTGCGGGAGGGTGAGCTGGTAGAATTTTCATGAAGCACAAGCTGCCAAGATGCATCAGGAACATTCACTACAGTGGTGCCCTTTGGCCGAGTAATTCTGTTTCCAGAAATCCACTCTCAGAAAGCAATCCAACATAGATAGCTCTTTTTCATGAATCGGTTTATTTAAGCATTACTTTAATCATGACAAAAAAAAAAAAAGGAAAGGAACTACAAAATGCCCCCAAACAGGTGAACGATTAGGTAAAGTATTGCATATACATATGAAGTTATGTAAATAAATAAAAGTTAATGATAAAAGAAAATGTGTATTGCCAAGGGTAAGGGTAAGGGTAACAGGCAGTGAATCCAGCTCTATACAATGTGTGTGTATAGAAGATGATGAAAAGAAACCAAGGCAGAATGTTTATTATTATTGGTTATCATCTTGACCTGAGTTTACCAGACCTTGTTCCTTTTTTCTTTATACTTTCTTGTATTGTAAGCATGTAAAAGAATTCAAAACATTCTAAGCAGGAACCATAATTTGGCTGAAATTGTGTGTGTGTGTGTGTGTGTGTGTGTGTGTGTGTGTATGTGTGTGTGTGTGCATATGTGTATAGATGGAGAAATGAGGTGTTTTTTTTTTTTAATAAAATATGTCTAGCAAGAAAGAAGAAACAAAGAAATACTTGGGCGAAGTTCACATTTTTCTAACCAACTTGTGCTTCTAAAATAAAACGCTGCCTCTCCACACACTAGGTTCCTGGACGCTGACCAAAATCTGCTCGGTAATATTAACTCCACTTCAAAAAAGGGAAGGGAACATATTGAACTGCACTCGCTGATGGTCTGGGCGCTTGGAAGGAATCAGTTGGTGAGGACCAACGTGATGACATGCATGTTTCTATTTGCATTTTGAAAATTGACAGATAATTAAAAAGAATCAACTTGTGAAATAGCTCAGAGGAAGCAGGCTGAAAAGCCAGAGGAAACCTCTCCTGTGGAGGCGTCCTGGTGCCCCAAGTCTGGTGACAGAATGTTCTAGAACTGTCATTGAATAGATCCTTTGTGTGCTGCCCTGCTGGTACAATAGCAGCACCCCATGTTCGGGACTTCCTGCCCATCACTTTCCACCACAAGGGTGGGTATGCAATTGCAGAAATCATCAGAAACTGATCCATCTCTGTGCCTTCTGGAGTCTCAGGGAACAGACTTAGTGAACATTAATGCTGCGTTTAATTTTAACTAGAAGTGGTAAGACTGGCTTTACATTAAGCAAGCCTTTAATATGCATCTTTCACAACGAGCGGAGCAATCTGACAGTATTTTCAAGGTTGGAGACATACATGCCGATAGATTTAAAACATCGGAGCCACACGGAAATGCAAAATATTGAATTTGTCTCTGATTAAAAAAACAACTACTGAATAAAGATGATTTGTAGAGGGAAGGAGGGGGCAGAGAGAGGGAGGGAGATGGGGAGGATGCAGAGAGAGAACCTGCGGAGAAACTTTTAGACATGCGAAGATATAAACCTGAAGGCGCCCCTTTTCTGTCCCCTTCCCTCCCCCCCCCCCCCCGCCCCGGGGCCGGGAAGAGGGTGCGGAGAAGCAGAAAGCATTGAAGCCAGAACAGTGCCTGTGTCTCTTTGCTTTGGTGTCCCCGTCTCCCACAAAATGTATTTGTTTAACAAATGTCACCCCAAACAGCTTGGCAGCAGATGAGGTTTATTTAATGGCAGTAAAACAGGTGAAACGTTCTTACATTTTTTGTCTCTGTTTATGTTTCTATTAAAAAAAACACAAAAAACAAAAAACCACACACACACACACACACACACACACACACACACACACACACACACACACCCCAGAGCTACTTACATCTCTTTACAGAATGAAACAGAACCATGGCATATACTTGGGAAGGAATGCAGGTTTCACTCAGGAACTGGCTGGGAAAAAACAAATCTCTGTGTTTTCTCACAGCCATGGGTGATTTTTTTTTCTACTGAGAGGACAGGAGCGTCCAATCCGGATTCCATGTCGCTCCAGATGCAAGGGGGCCCTTCACAAAGCTGTTTTACTTCTTCCTTTTTACTTTTTTGGACCCAGTTTCCCTTCAAGATGTGCCATGGCAACTTGGCAGGGGTGGGGAGTTCCTTCGAACCCTGTTCTCTTCTGGGTTTGGCTTTCCCCTGCTTGAAAGTGGCCCTGGCAGCGAGGACAAAGCCCACCCCCTCGCCTCCCAGGCCCTTTCATCTGTAACCTTTCCACAAGTAAATGCTAATTGAAAAAGAAAGAACACCACTAATCTTGGAATTTAAATGCATTTAACAAAAGCAATCTCCCTCTAAATTGTCGTTTCGCCATTCCCTTTCCCCTAACAGATGTCGAGAAACTGCAATTCCTATTAAGAACACTTGACTGTTTGCTCAGCACGGAACTCCAGCCCCGTCTGCATCCATCTAAATGCCTTCCGAGACGTCAGGCCCCGGAATGTGCAGACGGTTAGTTGGTTATTTTTAAATGGAATCTTCCCATAAAAGAATGGCGGCATTTTCCCTGTCCCTCTGTCATCCCTTCTCTTTGTTATCGGTGGCATCTCTTGAAGGCGTCGGAGGGGGTTTTTATGACCTGTTCCCTTGAAGTTGCTTCTGGCATGAGCTGGTAGACTTGTCATGCAGGGAATGGAACTACTAGTGAAGTGTGTGGAGTTGACTGGGAAGCAGTGTGCTGTGCGGGCTTCTGTTACTCCAATGTTGAATGACTGATAGCATGCACACACGTGTGTGTTTATTTGTGTGTGCATGTGTGTGTGTGTGTGTGTGTGCATGTATACGCGTGCTTTGGGACATGGGCCTGCAGAGAGAGGGGCTGGAGGCCATGGGTGTGTCTGTGGATGGGGAGAAACGGGGTTCCCTGGCTTGGTCCTGGCTGGCAGGCAGGGACAAGATGAGCACATGGCTGAAGGTGAGTCCATAAGGCCTTGTGTACTTGTACTTGTTCTTATCTGTTGAGAACCTTCTTATCTGCGTGGCTTATTTAAGTTCCTGTTTGGCACTTGGCCCGTAACCTATCTGTTCCACCCTCAGGCTGTGTGGGTTCCCAGGGTTTCAGGGGCCCTTGCCATCTTGCCAGCACTGAGCTGCACCATGTGGAACCATACATTGTTTAGAACCCTCGGTCTTTTGACATGTTTTCCCTTTCCAGTCCGCTGTCCCTTTCATTAAACTTCGTAAGAGCCAAATCAGGGAACACCCTGCATGGCTGAGTGTGAGAGTTTCTAGACATAGATGACAGCAAGAGGGGGTGAAGCCGGGGTGGAGAGATGTGAAGATTGAAAAATCTTAAAAACAACGTCCTCCCGATCCCTTTCTTTTATGGAGGAAGAAACCGAATCTCAGAGTTCAAAAGACTTCCAGCCTCAGACGCAAAGATGGAAAGTGCAAACCCAGGTCTCCTAATTCTCAGTTTCCTTTCCTTCTCTGCTCAGGAAGTGGACAAGGGCAAGGAGGGTTTCGAAGATGAGAAGGAAGGAAAGCTGGCCGAGGGTCTCCTGGCAACTGGCCTTGCCCAGCAGGCCTTAGGCTGAACCACATGATGGATGAAATCAAAAGGCAGTGAAGGAGCCACGTGACCTTGAACAAGACATTTGACTTCTCCAGCCTCTATCTTTACCTTCCCAGCAGCAGTAGGGGACCCAGGTTTACATTCAACTAGCATTTGCGGGCTCCTGCTCACCCTGGACAGCTTCTAAGCTCTGGGTCATTCAGTTCCTCCAACTTGCTTCGGAGTTACCTTTCACTATCCCACTCTTTAGATGATGAAGCTACACCAGGACCTGCCTGACCGTGTACGTTCATTCTAGTCATTGGGGAAAATCAAACTGAGTGTGAGGGCAAGCAAGGAAACGTGGGGGTATGATGCCCTTGGGTCTGCACCTTTTTATATTCTTTCTTTCTACTACATCCTACTTTCTTTGCGCTATGTAATGACTCTGAACTTCAGCTTTCCCATCTGTCAATGAAGATAAGGAGGCTGACTCTGCAGGAACAACAGGGCCAAGTCAGAGTCTTGTACGTAAAGGTGTCCAGCCGATGCTGGAGGGTGTGCTTGACCAGGAGACAGAGCAAAAGAAAGTCACACACCTGCACCCATGGGACTTTGTTGGGTGCTGGGTACAAAAGGTGGGTGAGCAGGCCAAAGAGAGACCCGGGAATCTTCCTGCCTAAGTCATTCAGGAGAACGAGACGAGCTCCTATGGGGACTGAGTCACGTCACGCTTCTCTGCTTTGAACCTGTCAGGATGCTTGAAAAAACACCAACACAACAACTGTTACTGTGGCTCCAGAAATAAGGATGTTCTCCATGAGGCAAAAGCAATGGCTGGGAGAGCAGGGACTAATCCCACAGATTGCTAGCATTCCCCATGTGCCCCTGCACAGCTGCTGCTCCTGGGCCCCATGTGGATGAGCCCAGGAAAAGAAACAGCGGAGCCCTGCACAGTGACACGCATGTACTACCCACCTGTGCATCGACACGGACTCTCAGAAGAAACGGTGAGAAGGCGAAGAGGAGGTGAGTTCATTGTCATAGTTTAGATGCTCTGCTCTTCGATGTTTTGCTGTTGTTAATCCTCATATGAGGATATTTTTTCATTGATTTTTTTTTAGAGAGAGTGCAAGGGAGGGGGAGAGAGAGAGAGAGAAACATCCATCCATGTGAGAGAGCCACATTGATGGGTTTGCCTCCTGCAGACGTTCCAACCAGGACCAGGCATCAAGCATGCAACCGAGGTACGTCCCGTGCCCTTGGCCAAAATCAAACCTGAGACCCTTCAGGGCCAAGGTTCTAACCATTGAGCAACTGGCTAGGGCTGTTCTTTGACATTAACCCAGATAGTTCACTTCCAGAAGATAATAAAGAAGGGAGGGCTTTGGGAGTTCAGTAAGATAGGTTCGGCCTGCAGCCTTGTCTGTCATCTTGAGAATCATTGTGTGAAAACCCAACCAGACTCTCAGAGACACAGCACACAGTCCATGGGTACTGAGCTGCATTAAAAACAAAACAAAACCGAAACAAGAAGCTCATGTCCATAGCTATAGCCTTTGTGTCCCCTCTCCTTCACAAGGAGCCCCAAGTTCAGCCCCGCCGTGCTGTGGCCCGCCCACCACTCACTTCCCTGGCCTGCCTCTTCCATTTCCATCTCTGGTGCACCCTTCAAGGTCCGTTCCCAGCGTGCCTTTCGTTTGAAGCCCCACCCCTTCAGCCCTGGTCGCCTCCCCTGCTGTCTGGGATCCGCAGGGTCTCTGCTCTTGTACTGATTCTTCCTCTCCTGAATTGCAGGTCTTTCTTTCCATGCCCACTCTTTGCAGCTGAACTGTAGGCTTCTGATGACACAGGGGGACACTTCCTGGGTTCTCAGCTCTGCCTGGCGTCAAGCAGAGGGCTGTGCACGTGAACCTGTGTCCATGCACCTGCTGGTGAATTCATGCCTTCAAGGTTCCTTCACTGCAGACCTGTGCTCCTGGGAGGGTGTGCCAACTTTCCTTTCTGCACTTTGGAAGCAGGTGGCACAGGTAGACATTATGGCTGGGCCACTTCCTGGATGTCACTTTGGATCCATTAGGTAAATTCTCCATGCCTCAGTTTCCCCACTGTCAAATGGAGAGAGCCAGAGTGTCTGTCTCCCAGGGCATTGTGAGGATTAAATGAGTTAACGCATGTAATGCACTCAACTAGGCCTGCTCATTGTTAGCGCTCAATATAGGTCAGCTCTTAAAGACACAGGATAGGACCCAGGAGACTCAGAAAGAGCCCGAAGTCCAAACTCTGCTGGTGCAGATTGAAAAACACATGTTCAGGGAGGGTGAGAGCGCAGGCCAAGGTCATGTCCATGAGGCCAGTTTGTGATAGGGGCCCAGCCAATACTTCAGACTCTTTGTGACATTGAACTTCATTGCATGTGTGCATGTGTATAGGGTGTGTGTGTGTGTGTGTGTGTGTGTGTGTGTGTGAGAGAGAGAGAGAGAGAGAGAGAGAGAGAGAGAGAGAGAGAGAGAGAGAGAAAGAGCACTGTGAGGCTGGTAGGATGGGGAGAGAAGGCAGCACCAGTCTGCTTCCAAATCTGAGCAGATTTCTAATTAGGATAACATTCAGCTGTTCTCCGGAGGAAATCTAAGAAAGAAGGCAGCCATCTCAGTCTGCTCCGAAGCAGCGGCGGCAGAAGGTAATCAGGCTCCCTTGAACCTGCCCCGCCGCCCACCTCAGGATCAGGCATGCTATCTTTGTTTCCCTCGCGCTATCCCGGGCCTTTAGCAATCGCTAACAATCCTATTTACTCTGTGTACCAAACACAGCTCCCATCGCCATCACACTATTTTTATCTAATATTGAAATTTCTCTCCCTAAGAGGAGCCCGAATATATTATGATATCTGTGGAATGAACCATGTGCAGAATCCACAGTGCAGACCCCGTGTTTATGGAGCCCGGCTCCAGCACAAATGGAGGAATCATCCCATTTTCTTTTGAAAGGAAATTCAATTGGATACATTTTCAGAAAAGCAAAATCATGTTTATTTAAAAACATATTCTTGCAAACTTTGGGCTTCAAAACCAATTTTTCCTATCTCTCCGTGGGATACACCATCCTATCATGTGTAGCATAGTTTCCCTGCAGAAACTCAGGCTGTCTTTGTGTTCCTACCTCAGGCAGGGCCTGCTAGCAGCATGGACACCATTGTTTTCATATATAACAGGTCAAAAACACCTGATAGTATTTGACGCATTGCAAATAATTCTTTCAACATGTCTTAGAGTGACGGGAGGGGGTGAAGGAGTTAAAGGTCCCCACTTTGCAGAAGAAGAGGCTAGTCTACACCACCTGCGATATTATTGAGCGATTGCTGAGCCCTCAATGGCTCAGCTGGCGGTATTGAGTACCTTGGGCAGCATGCTTTAGTTGTTCCTTTTACACTTTGTGTGGAGCAGTACTCTGATGGTAGTAGTGATGGCATGGATAAAATCCTCTGCTTATTTCAGCAGCTCAGAGAGCACAATTTGATTGTCACCATCTCCAGTGACACACTGGGAAATCGAGGCTGGAGAAGAGTGGGTCATTTGTGCAGGGCCTCATGGGTAATCAGCGCAGGCCTTGGGTTTAGAGGAGGACCTCTGCCTCTTGATGCGAATTTACCAATAGGTCCCCATGGGTCAGGAGCTCCTGCCACGGCTTCCCTCTGGGCCTGCACCTCATGGTGTCGAGTCCTGACACAAAATCTGGCTGACTTTGTTTCACAGAATTGAAAGAAAAGAGGTCAAGTCTACAGTGAAGGAAGTGCTGGTCCTCATTCCTGTCTCCTCATCTCTAGAGTTTGTCTCCATGTTCTAAAAAAAGAAAACAAAAATAATTCATATAGTTCAAACCATCACAACAAAATAGTAAGCCCTCCGGGACTCTCTAAGCGGATCTCTGCAGTTTTCAGCGAGGCAAGCAATTTGCGGATGAAGCTCAGAAAGGTGAGCGTCTTCCCAGAACCAGAGCCAGTGAATGGCTGGCTGAGGACTAAGACATGGGCCTCTTCCACAGTTCCTCCCATTAAGTCACGAGGCTGCTTCTTGGCTAGTATTCACCCCATTAAGACAAAGCAGCCCAAGCCACTAATCATGGGCTTTCCCACTGGATCTCTGAGCCTCCCCAGATCCCAGATCCCAGTCCCCAGAAGGTGGCTAACAGAGGGTTAGGAAAGTCAAGTAAACAGTCTTTCTTTTCAGAATCCAGGGGCCTGATGGGTAGCATCCCTCAGAGCAATAGCCCCTTGTGCAGGCACAGGGGTGGATATGGACCAAGGTCAAGTAAGTTCAGGAAAATTCTGGTTTCAACAGTTTCTTGACAGCTAGATTTCCAGGTCCAGGTCCATTTAAGGCACTAATGTTCATCATGAATGTCCAAGACAGACCGTGTGTAGTGTTTTTAAAATTATTTGTCTGGAGAATAGCTTATGGTCAGGGTTCATGGTCAGCGAACTCTGGTCCTCAGGCCTATCAGGCTAGCCACCTATTTTGTAGATAGAGTTTTATTGGAACACAGAACGGATTGCTTGTTGACAAATTCTCTACAACTACTCTTGCTCAACAAGAGCAGACTTAGGTTCTTGCAATGCAAACGGTAGCTGGTCCTTTGCAAAATAAGGGTATAACTCAGAAAGTACTAAAATGGGCTCCCTTTTCTTTTTATTGCAAACTCATAGTCTCAGTATTGATCCTCATAAGTCTTATAGCCAGCATAGTTTTTCCTTTCTTTTTTTAAAAAAAAGATTTTTATTAATTTCAGAGGGGAAGGGAGAGGGAGAGAGAGATAAACATTGATGATGAGAGAGAATCATTGATTGGCTGCCTCCTGCATGCCCCACACTGGGTATTGAGCCAGCAACCTGTGCATGTGCCCCAACCAGGAATTAAACTGTGACCGCCTGGTTCATAGGTTGACATTCAACCACTGAGTCATGCCGGCGGGGTAGTTTTTCTCTTCTTAATGATAGGAGGGGACTTATCCCTGAAGGTGGTCATTATGGCCCACATTTAGAGTTATAGATCTGAGAGCTCTTTCAATTTTCCATTCACAGATAAGTTATATAAGACCCAACTTGTGAGTATGACATCCCTGAAATCATGAAGATGGCCGGTTACTGAATGGTGAAAGGCAGCCCCTTCTACGTGGGGCTGAGAAGGGGAAAGAGGCATGTCTCTATTGCATAGTGCATCCAGACTGGAGGTCCATTCAAAGTCCCCCAGTGAGCAGAAGTACTGCTGAGCTCCTGCCTGGTGTGTGCCAATAGTTACAGGGCCTGGTAGGCAACTTGCTTTCGCTGGAGGTTTACATTTAGCTTTATGTTCTTTAATTTTTTCTTTGTGGCAGACTGGCTTCCAGTGAACTGAATATTAAAAAGATATTACAGGGAGGAACAACCGGCCCGGCTGATTGTTTTCTCCCAAAATGGAAGCAATGATGAGCGAACACTTTCATTTACATAAACAATCAGTTAAAGGGGCCTCGTCGAACGTGAGCATTTATGTTTGATGACATCCTGATTGTAGCCATAAATAACAATATTTTTACTGTTGGGTGATAAACCTCATTACTCAGCATGTTTTAGGTGAGTGTGCACTTAACGGGGTGATAGCGAGATGCTGGAAGGCGATGATGGGAGATGAAGGTGAGTGCTGGGCAGAGTTGGGGGAGACCACCTTGCCAATGAAGGTGAATAATGAATGACTTCACCCAGGGCCTTCTATGATAAGGCCTTTGCCTCGTCCCAGGCTGACACAGACAAATGAAATGTATTGAAGCAGAAAAGAGGTGTTACTCACCCCACAAGCCTGTGTCTAGAGATGAAATGTACCAGGCTCTGTCCTTGATGTGCTGGTGGTCGGGAGGGATGACTGGAACCCCTACAGCCAAGTGGTGGCAGGGCCATGGGATGAATGCTTTGGAGCAAAGTAAACAAGTTCCCAGGAGTAGATTTAGTTGTGCACATGGTTCTGATTTTATTGTTCTGTCTTTTGCTTTGTTTTGCCTTTTGACTGTTTATCTCTTAAGTTTAAAATTTTAGTTTCAGATTCTCGTACTAAGGTCTCACATACTTCCATAAAGCTCACTCACCTTCGGTGCATGGACTGATGACTTTGTATGTATGTTCCCACTTATCTGACTGACATCCTGATCAAGACACAGAACATTCCAGCAACCTAGAGGTCAAGTCTTTCTTTTTAAATAAGAATTCTCAAATTAATCAAATGTTTTAAACCCAAGGGTACCCTCCTTTATAAACCCGGGATAAAAAGGTCATAGAGACAAATATAAAAATACATTAAGAAAAGATGTGAAAGAGGCAGGTATTTGGTTAAACCAAATACTTTCACCTAATGTTTCTGTGAAAGCATTTTGTGAATAGAATTAACATTTAAATCAGTAGATTTTTGGGTGAATCAGATTGTCATGCATAATGTGGTGGGCAGGTCTTAACTATTAAGACCTGCAATCAGTTGAAAGTCTTAATAGAAGAATGGCCTTCACTGAACAAGAAGGAATTATGCCAGCAGATGGCCTTTAGACTTGAACTGTAACTCTTTCCTGGGTCTCCAGCCTGCTCCCTTAAGCAGATTATAGACTTACAAAGCTTCCACAATCAGATGAACCAACTCCTTAAAATCTCTCTCTCTCTCTCTCTCTCTCTCTCTCTCTCTCTCTCTCTCTCTCTCTCTCAATATTCATATCCTGTTGGTTCCATTTCTTCAGATAACCCAGGCTAATACATCCCACAAGACTATTCTATTCTGGTGGTTTTCATGATTCTAGGCAGCAATCTCTTAAGAAAGAAAGAAAGAAAGAAAGAAAGAAAGAAAGAAAGAAAGAAGAAAGAAAGAAATAAAGAAGAAAGAAAGAAAGAAAGAAGGAAGGAAGGAAGGAAGGAAGGAAGGAAGGAAGAAAGGAAGGAAGAAAGGAAGAAAGAAAGAAAGAAAGAAAGAAAGAAAGAAAGAAAGGAAGAAGGAAGGAAGGAAGGAAGGAAGGAAGGAAGGAAGAAGAAGAAAGAAAGAAAGAAAAGACCTATGTTGGAATTCTGGCCCAGGTACTGACTAATGCTTTTACAGCCACAGGTGTCTTAGCCTTGCTTTCCTCATTGTTACAGAGAGGTAATAAAATCTGTGCTCTAGTCTACTTGATATAATTAAATATTTTTTTTCTTTTTATTGATGTCAGAGAGGGGAAAGGAAAGGGACAGAAATAGAAACATCAGTGATGAGAGAGAATCATCTATCGGCTGCCTCCTGCATGCCCCCTACTGGTGGTGGAGCCTCAGAGACCTGGGCTTGTGCCATGACTGGGAATCAAACTGTGACCTCCTGGTTCATAGGTGGGCACTCAGTCACCGAGACTCATCGGCCAGGATACTTCCGAGAATTAAGTGATGAGTTACATTTCACCTGGACTATGATGAGCACTGGCCACATGTGGGCTCCTCCTCCTTCCTTCCGAAGGCAGACCACTTTTTCCCAAAGAAAGTCAACGAAGAGAGAATTGGGGAGAAGGGTGAATGAAGCTCCAATTCAAGTTTTATCCCTATGGCTTAACATCATCAGAAACTGGTCAAACATTGAATGGGTTGGGAAGGGATTATAATTTGTCACGAGACAATTAAATAAAAGAAGACAAATGGTTACAAAATAAAGTATCTGGTCCTAAATATTTTTGTTTATTTCCCTCATGGATGCCCTGATGTGTTAACTAGCGTTTGGCTATTTCACAGTTGCTACAATCATTGTTGTCAAAGGTTGTAGGGTTTTCTTTATCTTTGAAGAAAAAGTTAGTTTACAGTTTATTAACTTAGAGTACTGGAAATTCCTCCCGTGGGCTTTTCAGCTACAATAAGACCTCAGAAAAGTGAGTCCTTAGCACCAATCTGGAAGACTTTAAACATGAATAGCTATCATTGAAACAGCAGGTGGAAAATAGATTCTCCTTTTTACTCCCTTTGCACTCAGAATCAAGTTTTATTATTTTCCTCATAAACACCTTGAGTCTGACTTTTCAGTCCCCCACCAAAAAAACAACAACAACAAATAGCTACTTTCTATAATGATGATAATTATATAGCACCTAAGGGCTTAAAACACATCCATTTGCGTGCTTTCTATTAACGTACAATGAGCTCACCCCAGAAAAGGAAGATATTTGCTGATTATCTCTTTTTTTTAGTTGGAGGAACTGAAACTCAGGGAGGCTGTCTGGCTAAACCAAAGGCAGGTAGCCACAGGTGGCTGAGAAGGTTCTAGAAACAGGTCTCTCTGGATACAAGCCTGAGCACTTTTGTGATAATGAGCTGTATGTCCACATCATACACATTGAATAATCAAGCTGAGGACCAGCTTCCTCCCAATACCCAGGTTCCGCTTTTCACCTTGCGTGTTATTTTTCCTTCCCGTCTTCGGAGACACAGCAGATATGTTTAGATGTTGATAACTCAAGTCTCATTCCCACTCTGAGCCCAACGTTATCAGTTGAGTCCCTCCAAAGGGCCACAGTGTAAGCAAGCCGAATGGGATCTCCTTTTTGGAGATCCAGTCCTCTCTCTGACGTGTAAAAAGTCCATGTTTCTTCTCTCTGACCTCAGTCTTCCCACTTGAAAATGGGAAGAACAATATCCAACTGGCAGCACACTTATCATTATTGAATCAACAATATGCTCCCATGTACAAGGGTTAGAATCAAGCATACAATAGGTGTTTAATAAATTAGCAAACAGAGAAAGATGCCTAAGAAATGGTATGATGTCTGGCTCATCTGGTGCAGGCGCTAAAAACATAAAAAGAGGAGCAAATTCATGTGCAGTGTGTCTCCCATACCAGCATCTATGCCAGGTGTTTGTAAACGTGTTAAGTGAATTCAACCCCACTTCAACTTCTCGGACAAGCATTACATCTGCCATTATGGGAGCAAGAGGGTATACCACCTTCCCGAGAGCGAGGCCTTCAATTCTGCTGAGCTGTGACTAGTACCTCTGCCTTTTCCAATATGCCATGGTTCTCTCTGTTGCCAGAGGAAAGGGGGTCCTTTCATGGGGTCATAGAAAAGCATTTCAGGATCCACACGTGGGAGGATGAGGTGTAGCAGTAAGACTTGTCGAGGAGGAAATGAAAGACTGCCTCAAGACTACGAATCTCAAATCGCATCACCGTCCAGCCTGCTGTGAAAGAAGCCCAGCCTTGTCCTCACTGAGCCCAAAAGAAAGGACATGTTCAATAATTCGGTGCCATCAGTTTAGTCCAGGCCAAAGCTTAGTCCAGCTCAGTCTCTGCCCTCTCCACTAGCTTGGTCTTTGCCCCCCTGTATTCCCCCTCTGCCAGCTCAGTCTCTGTCCCCAGCTGCAGTTCCCTCGTGCTGCATTGCTACACCAAGGCTCGCACTTGGAGCTTGTGCTTAGAGTCCACCTGGCTGTCAGGATGCACAGCTGGTGGTCCCACATGAGTGCCTTGGAAAGAGAACACATGAGAGTGCCAATGCACTAAAATCCATGTTTCCAAGTGAGAAGAGAGAGCAAGTGTGTGTGTGTGTGTGTGTGTGTGTGTGTGTGTGTGTGTGTGTGAGAGAGAGAGAGAGAGAGAGAGAGAGAGAGAGAGAGAGAGAGAGAGAGAGAGAGAGAGAGAGAGAGAGAGAGAGAACTTGCCTTTGTTTAGCTTCCATCATCTTGGGCTTTCAGACCATTCAATCCCCCAATTTTTTGCCAGCTGATACTGGGCCCTCCCCTAATAATCCATTTCCTAGATTTGCTGAGTTCTCTGTCCATTATGCAATCCAATCAATCCGTCTCCTAGGCTAGACACTTCCACCTGGTGGTGCCATCTTAGTTCCTACTGCCCATGGGCCCAGCAGAGGAATTTCTCTTTAATGTTCTAACCCTTCACCTGGTAATCCTTGCTGAGAACTGCTAATGATCTTTCCACCCACTTTGGGGATTAGGGCCTGAGGGCAAAGAGTGCAGGGGTCACCTAGGGAGTCTATGAATGCTGCAACTTCCTACTGAAGCAGGTTCAATGTTCAACTCAGCCCCTCACTTATTATGTTTAATGCCTGATTCCTTTTTTTTAAATGTAATAAATCTTTATTTTTCAGATTATTACAATTGTTCCTCTTTTTCCCCCAAAGCTCCCCCCCCCCACCCAGTTCTCCCTCACCCTCTGTTCTTACCTCTACCACTACTGTCCTCATCCATAGATGTACGATTTTTGTCCAGTTTCTTCAAACACCCCCCCACACTCCACTCCCTTTCTAGGCCCCTGATTCTATTATATTCACCAGTTTATTCTGTTCATCAGATTTTTTTATTTGTTGTTCATTATTTTTAACTTTACCTTTTTCTTCTTCCTCCTCTTCTTAAAGAATACCTTTCAGCGTTTCATATAATACTGGTTTGGTGGTGATGAACTCCTTTAACTTTTTCTTATCTGTGAAGATCTTTATCTGCTCTTCAATTCTGAATGATAGCATGGCAAGAAATATTCTAAGTGATGCAAGAACATACAACCAAGAGTACTCTACCCAGCAAAGCTATGATTCCATTTTATTTTATTATTTTATTTTATTTTATTTTATTTTATTTTATTTATACACACCTATGCTAACATCTCCAGTGGGCTTTCTGGTCTACCCAATGTCTACTCTACTGAATTAAAGACCAAATAAGTATTTAGTACCAAGGATATTTTACTCAGTTCTGTTGCTGGAGGATTGGGTTGGTGGGATTCCTCCCTTACTCTTGCAATATCTTTAGAAAAGGAATTTTAAGATTTGCACAGGAGAAAGGGTGGTTTTTATTGGCGTGGAATTTCATTTCTCTGGTAACAAAGTCCCATTGTCCTTAAATCAGTCCTAGAAAGTACATAACTGGGGGTCCAGCAGAGCCAAAAGCCAAGCCAGTGTCCAGAGTTTCTGCTCCATGGTGGAGTGGAGTCCAAAGCCTCAGGCTAGATTCAGTTCACTAATCATCGTGTGGGTCCTGCATGGTCATGGGCCACATGAGCGGGCGAATGCAGGGGAGAGCACCCCTGCAAACAGGAATCCCAAGAGAGCAAGAGAGCCAGGAGCACAAGCAAGAGATCCCTTTGTTCAAGAGTTTAAATAATAAATTTCTAGTGCGTGCAGTGGCCACACCTATTCTGACTTGTTCCAGGTGTGATTGGCAGGTGAGCATCTTCCCATGTCAGCAGACCTAACTGTGCAGGAGTCTAACCTGCTTCTGTCCAGTCCCTTTCCCCATCAATCTGTGGAGCATAGACCTGGAGAGTGACAGCTGCAGCTTTCTAGCATGGCTAGGTTACCCAGTCTCCACTTTCCTCCTTTCCTGTCATGTAATAACCAGGTCATTGTCATGGTGTCACTCCACACAGCAGCCCTGGGGGTGAAAGTTGGAACTATCCAATACAAGGAGGTGGATGTGGACTTCATCTGACCAGCGAGGACACAAGGAAAAAAACAGGTACACAGGTTATTCGCAAATATTTCTTGCTTTGGAAGCTAGTTTAAAACGAACCAAGTTGCGTAGTTCATACAATTATAAAATGGAACATTTTGTAGGGCCCCGTCATGTCTGGGAGGGAAGAAGAGTCATCAGGTAGCTATGGAATGCCAAGGTGATTTTAAAGCTGCATTTCATGAGGCTCTTGAGGGATTATTCCAGGCCCGAAGCTGGCCACGCAGGGGAGTTGCAGCCCTTTGGTGCAGGAGTGGAAGCGCATGCAAGCTGGAAGTGCAGCCAGAAATGCAGTAAGAACAGACTATTCACCCTGTTTCTGCGACTTGTACGCATCACTGCAGACAGCCAGGTCATTCCCTTATCTTTGGCCTTGGACGTGTGTATGGTGTGGTTTATGTGCCCCTGTCTCCGCCCCTGCTGTACATTCAGACCTGGGCCGGGTGGCGCGAGACTGGCGGAGGGGCGAGAGCCCTGGTGAGCATGGGCCGGAGGCTCAGAAGAGCGACCTGTGTCATTTACTCTGCAAGTGATGGAGATTCTCTCATGGTCCAGAATGAATGGTCCCTCGGGGCCCCCAGTAAGAATAACACGATTCGCTTTTATAGCAACGCGTGTTATACACAGTCTTCGGTTGCTGGAGGAAACGGTCTCATCGGGCATGCTTACGGAGGAACTCTCCGTGCCCTTTCCTCTCTCTTGCCCCTGATTTTCTCAAGGGCACAGAAGATGCCCGGCACGCGGGATGGTAATGAGGTGGCCGCCTTTTCTAACATCAGAATTTCAATAAGGACGGAATTTGCCTCCAAAGAGGACAGTGATCTTTTCATGAACACGTCCTTTGTCCTGAGGCACCGAAATCCCCAAATCCCTGAAATATTTCATCTCAAGATAAGATAATGTTGCTGTAGCCTGGGTGGAAAAAGAAAGGGGAGGGGGGAGCCATCTATCAGATGGAGCCTGGAAAGTCTTGTCGCTTGGGGAGAAGGTAAATTAAAGGCTTCTATCTTATCTGTATTTCAATTAAAATCTTATTTTTGGTCCCTAGTAGTGCAACCCGTTGAAGTCTTTCCACAGGAAAAAAAAAATACTGTTTTCATAGGTGGACGTTGGAGAAAGCTCCAATGGGCATTTCTGTATAGGACATGGGCTATTTTGCATGTGTGGGAGAAAGGACACAAATAAAGAGACGGGACACTTTACAAAGGTGGTAAGGGCAGCGGATGGGTTACCTTGGTGATTGTCTCTTGCAGGGTCCCCCCTTCCCCCACTGGGCCCTCATTAGAATATTTGCAAACCCACCCCATGTACTTAAGAAGTCACAGCAAAGAAGGCAGAGGGGACACAGCAGGAAAAGGAGTTAGGAGCTGAATATCTGAATATCTTGTCAGAATCCTTTCTGAGTGCTCAGTTCAGGGTCAGCAAAGATGATGGAGAGAGAGAAGCCAGTTGAGATTTAGAGGATGTGCCCCAGGAACCTTCCCTAAAACAGCCTGGTAGGATGCAGTGACTGAGACCTAGCACCAACCCTCCTCCCCACGAGCAACCATAGACTAAATCAGGCATCAAGCAATAGATCCATCTGGTCAACCGATCCATCAATAAGGCTATACTCAAGGAGATACAAAGCTATATTACAAAGTAAACATGAGGCAAGTGTAAAATGTGAGTTTTTTTTTTTTAAATATATTTTATTGATTTTTCACAGAGAGGAAGGGAGAGAGATAGAAAGTCAGAAACATCGATGAAAGAGGGACATCGATCAGCTGCCTCTTGCACACCCCGCTGCCGGGGATGTGCCTGCAGCAAAGGTACATGCCCTTGACTGGAATTGAACCCGGAACCCTTCAGTCCGCAGGCTGACGCTCTATCCACTGAGCCAAACTGGTTTCGGCTAAAATGTGAGTTTTCAAGTCGGCAGGAAGGCAACCTGAATGAGCGGTTTCTGTGTGCATGGGTGTGCTGTGTAACCACGGGTGGGAGGGGTGGGGAAGAGAGGATGAGGAAGCTGGCCCTGAGATGGAGGGAGGAGGGAGGATGGAGGAGGGAGGAGTAAGGAGGCCTGGACCTGGCTTTGCTGCAGGTAACCAAGACAAGGCTCAGCAAACCTCCTCTGCACAGGGCTAGGTCATGAACATGTCAGGCTTGGGGAGCCACAAGGCTGGGTCATGGCCACCCAGCTCTGTGGTTTCGAGCAGAAGCAGCCCTCGGTGACATGCCAGCTAGTGGGCCCAGCTGCGCGGAGATAGGACTTTACTCCTGGACACTGAGATTGGAAGTTCATATCATTTTCACCTCCTCAAGGATTCTTCCTTTAACTTCTTTTTAATCCTGTAAGAACCAGCCTCTGCTCACAGACCATGCAAAGCTGACGATGGCCAGATGGCCCGGCGGGGGTTAGTTGCCTCTTACCTTCTCACCACCATGACATCATCAGGGTCCTTGCTAAAGGAAATGCAGGCTCTGCAGTGTAAGGCAGCCCCTCATCCTGTCCAGATAATCGGTTTGCAGGGGAAAGTGGGGACCATCCTGAACAGTCAGCTGTTGCCATAGGAGGAGTGGTGGGTAATGGGATACGGAGGAGTGGACCGCCTTACCTAGCGACCATTTCCTGGGCACTTACCCAGGCCAGGCACCGTTCTGCATGCCCTTCTAACTCCTTAACCTTAGATCAACACCGTGATGTCGGTATTCTTTCGACCACTGCTTCGCAAATAAGGAAACGGAGGTCAGGGATCAGCTAACTCGCCAGAGAGCACATAGTGGATGAGAAGTGGGTCCAGAACCCCCGGGCCTGGGGTCAGAGTGTGAACGTCGGCGGTGCCCTGTGGAAGTGCAGAGCGAGAGCCCAGGACTCAGACCCTCTGGCCTGCGATCAGGACTCCACCACGCACCAGCTCCAGGAGCAAGCGTCCCACCCTCTGAGCCTCAGTTTCCCCAGCAATAGAACCAGCCACAACTGTACCAACTGCATAAAGCGAGGCTGAAGAATAAGACTCGATGGTCTATAACCAGTGCTTGAGCATGTGAGCGGATGCTTCCGTTAGCTATGAATTGCACACGTTTTCAGTAACTTGGCCGCACGTGATGTGGTGCTATATTGCTTTGAAATGACCCCTTTCTGACTTAGAGAGGTTCTTGAGTCATTTTATTGCATCAGGATTTGGCCCAGGAGGCTGTGCTCACTCCATCCACAAGCACAGAGTCTATGTTTTCAACAGCCTGGGCGGGTCCTGAGGTCTTACCCACAGGCCCTGAGTCCCCCAGGAGCCCACACGGAGTCCCACACTCGATGTGGTCTGGACCCAAGTGACACGAAGCACCCTTATAGGATGCAGAATCCGTAAGCTCAGAGGGAGGCTTGGTTTGACCCCTGGCTCCGAGAACACCACTTGCAAATCAGGGCTGCAGGCCACACCCTCCTTTCCCCTCGGGGAAAATCCTTATATCAGCTCAGGTAAGCTCCACCCGGTTTTGCGTGAAGCCCGGATTGTTTTAGGTGGCGGGATTCCTAAGTTTTGGGGACGCCTGCTTTATTTTTTATTTTTTAAATAAATCTTTATTGTTCAGATTATTAAAGGTGTTCCCCTTTTTTTTCCCCCCATAGCTCCCCTCCACCTGATTCCCCACCCTACCCCAAGCCCTTACCCCCGCCACTATCTTCATCCATAGGTGTAAGATTTTGTCCAATCTCTTCCCACACCCCTCACACCCTCTTCCCCCTGAGAATTGTCAGTCCACTCCCTTTCTTTGTCCCTGATTCTATTATATTCATCAGATTTTTCATTCACTTGATTTTTAGATTCACTTGTTGGTAGGTATGTATTTGTTGTCATTTTGTTGTTCATAGTTTTTATCTTTACCTTTGCTTTCTTTTCAATGGTTTTAAAATCAAGACCGGAACCTGCCACCACACCCCCGGTACGTCCACTGTGACAGCAGCAGTGACCCGCCGCCTGGTGTGCAGGACAAAGGCCACACTCAGGGCCCTTCGGATTCTCACTCCCCACGGGAACCGCAGCGGTTCTTCAATGCTGTGACCACCTGTCACGCATCTGACAGCACTCACCAGCCTCTCTGAAATCGGGGTGCCCCTTCACATGAGGGGCAGCTCAGGAGGCAGCTCTGCCCACTCCGGTGGGGGGCAGCCACGACCCTGCCCTGGAGCGGGCACTGTGCCCACATCAGAGGGCAGCCCTGCAACGTGAAGAGGCGCAGAGATAAAAGTCACAGGGGCAAAGCGCACAGCTCCTCAGACCCCCAGGATACCAAGGGCCGGGTCCTGGGAAGGTGCAGACTAGTCAGGTTTAGCCAAATTCCCCAGGAAGAGCCCACAATCCGCAGGTTTCACCCAATTGTGGTCCCAGGCCAGTGACCTTAATTCTTATGTAAATTGCATATAAGCATAACCAATGGATACAAGACACTGGGGTGTGGGGAGCAGGTGAGGGCATGTGCTAGGGGGTAGGGGAGGCCAGGAGGAGGTCAATGGCTTTGGGGGTGGGGAGGAAACATATGTACTACTTTTTGTAATACTTTAAACAATAAAATTAAAAAAAAAGAAACTCTGTTTCACCGGTGCTCTTGAGAGCAGAGAGGGTGACACTGCCTGGGGTGAGGGAGGAGGGGGGGTGGGGAGACCGAAAACACGGACTCAACAGGAGATGCAGATGAGGAAAACTGCGGTCAGTGCACAAGTTCTGAGACACTTACCTGTGAGCACAAGAGTGACCCACAGTAGAACACAGTCTCCATGGCGGAAGAACCTCTCCCTGGAGGTGTAAACTGGAAGTTCTAAGCACAAGAAAGCCTTGTGCCACCGTTTTATGGTCAATGTTGCCTCTTATTCTCTCTTCCCTTTTTCTTAGCGGCACGAAGCTGTTGCTTCCTCTTACACCTGATGGCATCTTAGAGCCAGCGACCTGGTGTGTGGTCCCCATGGTCACCATGGGAGCAGGGCCCCAGAGAAGAGAATAGCCTGTGCCCTGAGGACTCACAGTCCAGTGTGAGAAGTCCTCTAGGGGTCATGGCCCCGAAGTATCCCTTCGTCTTGGAGGGCATCCACTTACCCTTCAAGGCTTCGCTGAGCTATTCCCTAGAGATTGCCTCATCTCTCACTGCCTGCGGAGTTAACGGTTTCCTCTCTGCACCCTTATGTTTCCTGGGGTGTGGGTTCCAGAGCCCCCAAGCACTCTGCTTTCAACCTGGACATCTCTGCTTGAACAGGACGCTGGAGGCTGCTAGATCTCTGTGCCTTCATCTGAGTGGTGCCCTGTACCTCACGCTCAGCTGGCAGGGCTAATTTGGGGATTTGACACATTGTTACCCGGGGGGCGCTGAGAAGGCACCTGACAGAGGGGAGGTGGAGCTGACGGTTAGCCTGTGCCATGTCTGCTCGGAGCTGCTGCAATTAGATTCATGGCTATGCGGGCTTGCCGGCAGTGCCCGGGAGCCGGAGCGATGTCCGACGGGCCTCGTTTCTCTCCCTGCACGTGGGTGGGCAGCATTTGGCTCGGAGTAGGGAGTCCATCATTAAGCTTTTCAGTAAACACTTATTAAATCAAACACTCAGCAAGCATTGGCCAGCATTCTAAGCTCTGGTCACAGAGAGCTTGGACAATATTTGTTGAGTGAATTAAGGAATGATTATTCAGTTTGCAGAGAGTGGCTTGGCCAAGGGCAGGACTCTGGAGGTCATCAGCTGATAACAGTCCACCAACTCTGGATGCGACCTTTAGGTCATGTTTTCCTGTGTTTGTTTGAACTAACAAATGTCCTCTTAACATTGCAGCCAGCACACCTGCTAGCAAGGTGTTCAACGGCACTCAGGCTCAACCTAACACTTTCTTCTTCTTTTTTTTTCCAATTGCATTTATCGGGGTAACATTAGTTCATAAAATGATATAGGTTTCAGGTGTACCATTCTACAGTTCATCATCTATCTATTGTATTGTGTGTTCACCACCCCAAGTCTAGTCTCCTTCCAGCACCATTTATCCCCAATTTACCCTCTTCTACCCCTCCTTCCCTCAGGAAATCAGCATAATGTTGTCTGTGTCCATGAATCTTTCTTCCTTTCCTTTTGATTACTGAATCCATTCACCCCCTCACCCAGCCCCAGTCCCTCCTCTCTGAAAGCTGTCGGCCTGTTCCCTGTGTCCGTGAGTCTGCATCCATGTTGTTTACTAGTTTATTTTGTTTGGTAGGTTCCACACATAAGTAACATCACATAGCACTTGGTTTTCTCTGACTGTGTTGCAAAGAGTAAAATTTCCTTCTCTTTTATAGCTGAGTAGTGTTCCGTTGTGTGAACTAAGTCTTTTAATGAGCTATCTCTGACTCAGCAAGGACGATGGGACTCTTTAATGCTCCCCACCTGCAGGAGTCTGGGGGAATTTAGATGCCAATTGTTCTGACTTCAGTTGCTCCCGGACTCTCCCTCTGGTCTCCCCATCGTCTCAGCCAAGGAACTCACTTCTGGCTGGTAACATTCCCTTTGCTCGGCACTTACAAGCTGATTTGGACTCCATTCATCTTCCTTGTCTCTGTTGGTTCTGTTTTGGTTTCTCTGTATCCTTCCTCCCCAAGGGTGACATTCTAGGTAGCATTTGTGTTCACTGCCATCCAGCCTGGGGTCCGCTTTCCCTTTGATACCCTTAGAGGCAACTTCCCTGCTTTCTCTTCACCCTGTAGCATTGATAAGAAGCGGGTACACACATAGCCATTGGCTCTGCTCTGGGAATATTTCTGAGTTGCTGTCTCTGGCACAGAGTCAGTCTGTTTCTGGAACTATGTTAGTTTTGGCTGATGAGTTGTGAGCTGAAGAAACATAGGTCATGTCTAGCTACGCTATTTATTTACACATAAAACCCCTCCAGGTCCCTTTGTCCCTTTGCTTCTGTGACCAGCAGCATCGAGATGGCAGCTGACCTATCAACATCATTCTTGGAACGAGGAGGTAAGAGGCAGACCTATGACGGACTTAGAGCGTGAGAAAGGAGTAAAGCGTAATTGGTATAAATTATAAGCATCTGAGAGTTTCCTGCTACCACTTTCTACAACCTTAACCTGTATTTCCTTCCAGGTTATAATGACCCAGTTATTGTATGTGTAATATGGATGAAGTCCATGTAACTTTTTTCACAAGGCATCAGCCAAACACTTCAAGATATGTATATGTGCACACATGTGCCTCTTAGGCTAAATGCCCTATGTTGCCCAGTCATATGCTAATGACCCAATCCTGGCAATTTTCTCAGTTTAGAAGTAGCCTCAAGCTGCCTAACAGAAATGTTACTCTTTAGCCAGAGGGGCTGGGATTAGATGATGGTGGCCGGTAGTCTTATGAACCATTGTGTCTGATGCAGGGTTCACTTAAGCTCCTTCATCGTGTGGAGTCATTTCTAAACACCCGTCACACCTCGGTGTGGCAGTGGCATCTAATATTTCTAAACGTATTTCTCTCAGTGACACCTTAATGGCATACAATAACACTGGGTCTCCCTCTCAGAAAAATGGATACTCTCATTTCTCTAAACGTTGGGCCTTTAGCTTCAACCATTTCCATTTAAATGCAAATTTCAATCATGCTGCCTTTCTGGGTGCCAACGTGAGAGTGTGTGGAGCTGGTAGCAGCTGGAATCCAAATTTAAGGGGCTGGAAGCTGCTCTTTGAGGGCTTTTAGATGAGGTCAAGTGGTTTGTTTCCTCTTGTGCCCTTGATGCTGGGGTCCTCTCAGAGGAAATGCTTGGCTTCCACTGGCAGGAGTGGCCCAGTGAGAAGCAAGGATGGCTCCCAGAATAGGAGACTTGGGGATTAGGGTACCACATGGAGGGCCCTGAAGTGACCTAGGCTTTTTCCTTAGTACTGGGTGCTCACAGACAGAACCTGGGACCCAGGGACTCCTCAGAGGGCTCTTACAAACAATGGCTACACATTCCCTAGCCCAGGCCTCTGTCACCTTCAAGTCTTGAGTTGAGTCCCTGTCTTCCTGGCCTGATCGACCCCTCCTTGTCAATGGACAGACTTCTGGAGCCCAGGCCAGGAAGGCAAGCCCCACCCTCCAGTAGGGCAGAAGCATTGGCATAACCTTCAGAGGGGTTTGTTGAGCGAAGTTTTCAGGGAGTAAAGAGGGGGTATGGATGGCCCTCAAAGTGCAACTAGTCTAAAGGCCTGGATCTACAGAGAAAAACTGCTGGGACTTCAGACAATTCAGGAAGCTTATCTCTTAGAGGAAAACACATAAGTTCTGGAACCATTCAGCCTTGGTTCAAATCGAGCAATGTTGTTCAAATCAAATTAGATGGAATGGTGTTCAAGTTCATTGACCTCAACTGCCATTTTCACAAACATAAATAGAGACAGGAATGGCAACTGTACCTCATGAGGCTATGGTCAGGTCATGCATGCTGATCATTCATGGAAGAGGCTTAGGACAGCACCTGAGCCCTGTGAGCACCCTGGAAGGTCCTGAGGGGACAGTGCAGGAATGAGGGGATGGATGCAATGCTGTGTGTGTTCCTTTTTTCTCATATGGTCACTCCCTCTGCTTTGAGCAGAGAAAGCCTTCCAGGCAAAAGAACTTTTTTTTTCTTTAAATTTTTTTTAAGTTGCCAACTTTTACATATTTTATTGATTTTTTACAGAGAATAAGGGAGAGGGATAGAGAGTTAGAAACATTGATGAAAGAGAAATATTGATCAGCTGTCTCCTGCATGCCCCCTACTAGGGATATGCCCGCAACCGAGGTACATACCCTTGACTGGAATCGAACCTGGGACCCTTCAGTCCGCAGGCTGATGCTCTATCTACTGAGCAAAACATGCTAGGGCAAAAGACCTTTTTTTTTTTTTTTTTCAAAGGAAAGGATGCAATATGCACAGTGCCCGGGTAAGCAGCATGAGAGAGGAGAAGAGAGTGAGCCTGCTGTGGAAGGAAAGAAGGAACAAAGAAAGACAAGAAGAAAGGAAGGAAGGAAGAAAGGAAGGAAGGTAGGAAGGAAGAAAGGAAGGGAGGAAGGAAAGGAGAGAGGGAAGAAGGAGGGAAGGAGGGAAGAAAAGGAGGGAAGAAAGGAAGAAAGGAGGGAGGAAGGAAGGAAGGAAGGAAGGAAGGAAGGAAGAAAGGGAGGGAGGGAAAAAGGAGGGAGGAAAGGCGCCTTTGTAGCCCACGTATGAGACTCAGATGTCCAGCTTGCTGGGCAGAAATCACATGTCATCATCACTGGGAGCTGGTAGAATTTATTTTCTGTTCTGTCTCCTAGTGGGTAGTGTGATGTGTCTGAGTGAAGACACAGGCAGCTCTAGGTTGCGTTCCTGGGAGACTGTGTCAGGGCCATGGGAGGGGCTGCGCTGTGAGGCGCAGTGGAGCAGCACTGAGGAGGGTCTTGGCACTGCCTACACGCTTCTGAGAGCAGAACTCACCAAAACCTGATCACCAATCAAGCCGAGTGCTGGCTGCTGGGTGGAGGAGCAGAGAAAACTGAGCTCTATGTAGCAGGTAACATACGGAGCTAAACAGGTGTGATTGGGATGGATCATGTCCTGGAAAGCGAGCGAAGGTGGGTGGCTTCACTCCAGGCTGGTGCTTGTAAGTGTCTTGGTCAGAGGACCCAGAGTGAGGCTGACGTCCAGCTGGGAGGGTTTCCAGGTTCGCCTGGTAGAGTATTGTGAAGAGATAGGGGTGCAGATGTGAAAGACAGTAGCCAGGGAGGACAAGGGCTGGTACTGCAGCTGAACAAGAGCCAATGGCCACAGAAAAGGTAATCAGAGCGAACTAGAGGAGCGCGTGCCTAGATAGGCTTCTTATGAAATCGGGAATTTCTTAAGAGCAAGAAGGAGGCCGCACTGAGAGGAGAGCATGCTGCTTGCTCTGTGCTTGTTCATCAAATGGATGGATAAAGGCGTGGGTGGCTGAGTGACTTTGTGGAAGGGCTCACGAAGTGCTTCTTCTTCCTCCCACTTACATCTCCATCAGCAGGGCTCACCTGCTCTTCCCTCTTCCCACCTGACCTCCCCCACAGGCAGCCCCATCTTGTCATTTGGTTTCTGTTCAGATATCCATCAGCTGACCTCAAGGACCAGATCCTCTGCCTGTAACCCCATCACTTGTCACTCTCCATCACACAGCCCTGACCCATGATCTTCTAGCCACTCACCCATTGTAGGAACCTGCTGAAGCTCTGTTTGTTGGGTATCGTGTGCTCCCCAGCCCATTCTGGATTGCCAGCTACACCAGAAAACAGGGTGTGGGGATCTGCTCACCTCTATTTTCCCCAAAACAGAGGCTGACCCACAGCAGATGCTCAATGACTCTCAGTAGAATTTATCACCGACTCTATACCCACCTTCCTGAAGCTACTGTTTGTAGAGCATGGAGGTCATCCTAGGTTCTGTTCTTCAGTCATGACTGCAGATCTTCACGCTTCTGTGAAAATAGATTCTGTCAACTGCACTTTATAGATTGCAGCCTCAGAATGCATGTGCATGCACACACACACATACCCACACACGCATGCACACATGCTCACACTGTTGTTCTTTTAGGACGAAGCCCCTGCAGATCTCAGAAAGGAATGGGAAAGGTCCGAACTTTGTGGGCTGGGACCAGCTGTCTAAGAACCCAAGGCACAGGGGACAAGCAGGGGGAACACTTAAGAACCCCCCCTCTTCTCAGGCCAGCCCCGGTTTCCCAGGGCCAGGAATGCGTAAGGCATGGTGGACTGGCTCCCAGCAGATGAGGCGCCCTCCCTGCAGGGCAGGGCCGGGCTAACTGGAGGCAGATGTTGCAGCTTCAGGAGTCTGGCTGGTCCCTATATGTTTGGGAGAACTTGAAAGAATTCTAGAAGAGCCATCAATCTTGGACTGGAGCCTTTTATCAACCTCTAATTTATCACGGTCTCTTAATTACTTTGACTGGAGAAGTCGTAATCCATATGTATTGGAAATTTGGTCGGCACTGGCCTGTTTCTCATGACAAGGGTAGTTCTTGACACACGTGCTTTAACTTAGAGTGATTCCGCTTGGCAGCCACTTGCTTCTCGGTCCCTTTGCTGGCAAGGCTCAGCCACCCCGCCGACATTCTCTGACCATCTCCAAGGTGCAGAGTCCCGCACTTGCCCGCAAGAGACAAGGAAGAGGAAGAGAGAACCACTCTCAAGAAACCTGATCTCAACTGGAGGAAACAGACAACCAGACAATTCTTCTCGACATTGATAAATGACACGGGGGCAGAGCAGGGGCTGCTGCGAAGCAGCCAAGGAAAGGCACATGCCTAAGCCAAGGGCATCAGGGATGGCTGCGTGCAGGAGGCAACACCCTGTCCTGAGACGTGAAGGCCTTTGCCAACAAGGACTGTGCAAAGGTCTGAAAAAAGCGGGTAACATGGAATGCTGGAGAATTAAAATTTGCCAACTGAGGCTGAAACTGTAGGTCTGAAAAAAGCGGGTAACATGGAATGCTGGAGAATTAAAATTTGCCAACTGAGGCTGAAACTGTAGCAGATGATTGTATGCATGTTGATGGGTTCTGGCACATGGTAGCACCTCTTCTCTGAGCTCCAACGTGCCTACTCAGCATCTCTATTTGGCTGGCTGATGGGCCATCTCACACCCAATATGGAAAAAACGTGGCCCAAACTTTTTCTGCCCTTGCCTCCCCTGCTCTCTGCTCCGAGACCTACCCCATCTCCATGCTTCCCCATCTCAGTCTATGGTGCCACCATGTAGCCATTTGGTCAGCCCTGACCTTGAAGCCAGATCTACTTCTTCTCTTTCCTAAACTCCCCCATCCAGTCCATTCAAGAGTTCTGCTGGCTTATCTTGAAAAGGGATCCAAGTCTGTTTTTCTGTCTCCCCTGCTGTCCCTCCTCCCCTACTGCTGCCCTTACCCCCACCCCCGCTCCAATTTCAGCCAAATTGAGAAAGTGAGCTCTTTCTCTACTCTCCCTCTTCCTCCCTCATCTTGACTTTCAAATCTTAGCCCAATTGCTGGATCTTAGCTGTCCCAGATCACACCCTCTGGCGGTGTGACTGTGGACACGATGCTTAAGCTCTCTGCCTCTGTGTGTCACTGTCAGAAGGGTGTGAAGAAGCCCCCACTGGGAAAGTTGTCTGTAAAGATATTGCAGAATTATGTGCATAAATGCTCAAGCCAGTGGATGTCCCATTGCACCTGCACAGTGACAAGGAGCTAGAATGGAGCACCGCAGGGCAGGGCCACCAGTGACACTAGAATCCACTCTGAATGTCCCTGTAAAAGACACTGCAGCCCTAGGGCTGGCCTAGTCATAGGATGAGGAAAGTGGCCCTGTGAGAAGAGTCAGTCCTCAGAGGTTTGATGGTCCAGCAATCTAACTTCTTTGGGTTAACGTCTTCTCATCTAAAGAGGAGGAATTGTGATATTCTCCTCTTGTTGAGGTATTCTGTGAGAACTTGGGAACACATTGTGATGAATTGTCCACTTCACAATCGGAGGAACTGAGGCAGGGTGTCCCAGTGAGTAGATAGTGGCTACATGTCAGACTAACCATGTCATACTCCAGAACCTGTGCCCTGGACCATAGGAGGGATGGGGGTGGGGGTGATCTGCAAATCCTACATGGCAGCAGGAAGGAACTCTGCTCAGGGCACATGGAAGCCATAAGAGAAGAGCTGGAGGTGCCACTGTGTGATCCGAAGACTGTCCTCGTGATCCCCACGGAATGCGCTCTGGGAACCCAGTGCACACACTCTCAGTCCTCCCGTGTCTGGGACACACAGTCCCACCTCCATGTCTCCATGGGTAGGATCTGTTGAGGGGCCCATGAGACATTCATGTCCTGTGCCTCCTGGAAATACCAGTGAGAAGGCTCAAAAGCCCTGTCAAGCAGTGCCAGGAAAGCCTGGGACAATGCTGGTGACGCTGGGGTTTTGCCTGTTTCAGAATAGTGTCTGGGGCAGTTTATACTCATTTCCCAGGCAGTGATCTCTTTTTTTACACACTGGCCAAGAAGTAATGGGACCTGGGCTGTGAGGCGTAGACATGGACCTGTTGGGAAAACACGCTTTAGGATCCCACCTTCCCTTCTTGGTTCAGTTTTCATTGTGAGCTTGTTTGCTTCTGGTGGAGGAGCAAGAACATTGGGACAGTGCAGATAGTTTTAGATTCTCATTAAAGTTTCCCCTGACTCCATGCTCATTAAAGCCATTCTGTTGGCAAAGATTTGCTCAGACTCACACATGGATTCAGATTCTGTTGCATACGGAGAGGAGTCAGCGTGAGTTCTATAACTTCCTAGGGAAAGGGGGATTTTGGATCCAAATGCCTCCCATCTGTCTGGCCTGACCTGTGCTTCTGCCTCCTGGCCTGAGGCGACTCTCATCCTCTCTCTATCCGCTATGGGACTCCATGCTCTGGCCTGGCATCAGCATTTCTTTAGAAACCAAAGATTTCCTTCAAGTTTGGCTCAGATGTGGCCCTCTCCTTATGTTCTGGTTTGAAATGGCCCCCGAATACTCATACCAACTGGAAGCTTATTTGGGAATGGGGTCTTTGAGGTATGATCAAGTTATAGTAAGATCCTACTGGTTTAAAGAGTTAGTAGGCGAAGAAATAATATAAGGAAAACTATTGTGGTTTGAGTTGCATCCCCCTAGAAGGTCTGTTGAAGTCCCAACACCTAATACCTGAAAATGGGACCTTATTTAGAAATAACTGAGATGACATCACATTCAATTATTGGGTCCTAATCCAATGTGACTGTTGTCTTTATAAGAAGGGAAAACAGACAAGTGGAAAACAATGTCATGTGAAGATGGGGACACCTGGACACGGAAGGAAGATGCCCTGTGAAGACAGGGACAGAGCCCGCAGTGATGCCGCCACAGGCCACCAAGGCCCAGGGCCACCAGAAACTGGAAGAGGCAAGGAAGGACCTTCCTCTAGGCTTTGGAGGGAGCAAGGCCCTCCCCATAGTCTGATTTGAACTTCTAGCCTCTGGAACTGTGAGGGAATAAATGTCTATGTTTAAGCTCCCCCCCCCCCCCCAAAAAAAGAAAGATCCTACTGGCTTAGGATGGGCCCTGATCCACTGACTGATGTCCTTATCAAACGACAAAGGGCATTGGACACAGAGCCAAGCACAGAGGGAAGCTGATGTAGAGATGCACACGTTGAAGCCCTCGAGAAGACAGAGGCAGACTTTGTAGTGATGTGTCTCCCAGGGAAGGTCACCAAGTGCTGGTTGAAGGTTTAGCCATATTCTCGCTCACAGCCAGAAAGAGCCAGTCTTGCCAACATCTCGATTTCAGGCTTCCAGTCTCTGGAACTGTGAGGAAATAAGTTCCTATTGTCTAAAGCCACCCAGTTCATGGTTATTTGTTCTGGCCACCGGCCCAAGGAAATGAACAGCCCATCTCATTAACTGATAGGGACGCCCTTGTGTCTCTGTTGATCTCCCTGCTGCCTAAGGTTTTTCAGGACTGGGACACCTTCACTGCCAAGTTCAGGCCCAGCCCTGCCTAGCAGGCCCACACTATACAAGGACCTACCTCTAGCCCCCTGGAGAAACTGAGGCAGGTAAGTTTCAGTCTTAATAACTGGTGCCTCTCCCTCTCCCATGTGTCTCCTCTGCATCTGTGTCCTTTCTTTTGACTTCTGAGCATGTGAACCAGCTTTCTGTCACTTGCAACAGGAGTCTAGGGGATGCTGAGAGCCCCCAGGACATGTTAAGCTCAGGGCAAGGTGATAAAGCTGGCCTCTCGGGTTGGGTGACACATCCCAGTTTTCTGTCTGCTGGTCTTTCCTGAGTCAGACTCCCCCTGACTGAAGACACCACCTGTTCTGGCCCCAAAGTCTCTTACGCCTCAGGGCTTTTACAGGGGGTACATTGATAGGGTAATGTATCTCCACTCCCAATCCAAATGGATGGCGGCTCTTTCCCTCAGGAGAGAGACTACAGCAAGGGAACCCTTGAGTGGCTTAGGTACCCTAATCAGGTGCCTGTCAGAGGAGAAGCGGGGAGGCAGGGACAGGCCAGGTGCAGAGGGTAGATGCAACCACAGCCGGGGTGGTATTCTGAGGCAGAGCCAGTTGGAGATGAGGAAAGGCTTCTGCCCTGTGGACAGCGGTGCATCTGAAAGGAGTGGTGACAGGTGGCACAGACCAGTGATGAGGGATGGTCCTGGTGGGGAGATAGTATTGAGTAGGACTAGGTTGCTAGAGAAATCTTGGTGAGGGGATGTCTGTGAGGGGTCATAGATGGAGATATGGGCAAGCATGGGGTGTGGTTAAGGTGGGTATCTTTAGGCACATGACAAGAGGTAGAGCAGGAAATAGTATAGGCAGGAGATAGGACCCTCAGATGGGAGGATTCTGCCCCCACAAGGCCATTCCTAGAGGCCAAAGGACCAGCCACCCTCATGATTGTAATCACTAGCATGGGGGGAGCTCCAAGTTCAGCACCCAGTGCCAGAGGGAGGGTACATGACTCCAGAGTAGGACTGGAGATGGGTGACACTCTGGGAAATGCCCAATAGATCCTCCAAAAGCACAACAAGAGCCAGCATCCAGGTTGGCTTGGCTGTGGTCTCCGGAGACTCTACCCAGGATGCTTAGGCCATTCTAGGTCAGCACCAGGGACAACCGGGGAAGGTGACAGCAGAAAGAGCAGCATTTGGAGCAGGCAGGTGTGGATGTTCATCCAGGTAGGCCTGCAGCTTCCAGACCCCTTCCTGGGTGCCCATCCCTGGGAATACTCTTCTGTGCACAAAGCTGCCCTCCATGGTCTCATGACTTGTGAATGAGACATTGTGAAGAATCAAGGTGGCCCAATTTTAGAAGGTAAAGCAGAGTCAGCTGGAGATGAGAAAGGGCTTCTCATCTCCCTCTGGCTCTGCCTCACCTTGGAAGAGGCAAGGAGGACCTTCCTCTAGAGTCAGTGTCTTAAACCATATGGTGTAGTGAAAGGGTTGCATCAAAAATAAACAACAAAAAGTGATGGAGGAAGTAAGTAACAATAACTTGGTTATTTCCAGGATGATATGATTAATTATATAAATATACAAGGTGGAGAAAATGTAAGAATATAGTTGTGAATATGTGAAACAGAATTTATTCTTATATTATTGTGTATTAATTATTGTATTCTTTTCCATACAAGCAACTGTAAACCTACTTTTGCCCATCCCCGTATATTTCTACATGCCTCGCAGAATTTAAGATCAGCTGCAAAGGGGAGGCCATGCAGGATATTAAAAGTTTAACGAGGTGCAGTTTCAGAGGTGTTAACATTTGACAACCAGAAACAGCAGTAGCTAAAAACTTATAATCTGAAACAGACGATGAATGATGGGCTTGCTGGTTGCTTGCTCTGAGCACCGTTCTGGACTACAAGGGTGTCTGAGGAGGGAAGAAATCAACCTGAATTCTAGGCTGGCATTTGAGCCAGCAGAACACTTAACCTGGGCACCTCAACCCTAAAATAAGATGGCCTTGTGGTGTGTTGGCCAGATGGAGGTAATGAATGGGAGCTTCCGGCATAGCCCCAGGACCATGGTGAGTGCCCATGGCAATGCTGATAGTGGGCCTTGGGGCAGGCGTTGCCGCTGTTTACCAGCATTAAGAAGTTTCCTACATTGGGAAGGTACAAAGGGGGCTGACTTCCTGCATTATGCCAATCATCCTTTGCTATCACTCAGAAAACTTTCCATAATAACTTAATTTTGCCAAACATTCACATCTGTTCAAACAGCTCCTAGGGTAGTGAACCTGACTCAGCCACTCCTAACTAAATAACCCATTTATTAAGAGGGTTTCGGCGGCATTGCTGGGATGTGTCCAGGTGGCTGACTTCTACAGGAGAACAAAGGAGGAAAGTGGGCTCGGATGTGTCAAAAATTTAAATGAGGCCCTAAGAGAACTGTGGGAGGGGTCCAAAGAGCTCATCTTCCTAGCCAGCTTTCTGGATTCTTCTGTGATACCTTACCTGCCTGGCCTGTGTGGGTGTCACCTCTGGCAGTTCTTGTTTCTGATTTTTTTTTACTGTGCACATTGGTGCTCCAAAGATTTCAAGGTCCTAGAAGGTAGGCTGCAGCTCCAGCATAATGCATTAATTCATGAATTCATCCACTCTTTCATTCATGCTTTCATTTGTTTTTATTTTTTTTATTTTTATTTTTTTATTTATTTTTTACAGAGCGGAAGGGAGAGGGATAGAAAGTCAGAAACATCGATGAGAGAGAGATATCGATCAGCTGCCTCTTGCACGCCCCATACCGGGGATGTGCCTGCAGCCAAGGTACATGCTCTTGCCGGAATCGAACCCGGGACCCTTCAGTCCGCAGTCTGACACTCTATCCACTGAGCCAAACCGGTCTCGGCAGCTTTCATTTATTTTTAGTTGTGAGAAGCACAGACTGTAGTCTTATTCAAAGGCTGGTCTAAGCTTGAATTCCATCCCATCTTTCACTGCATATCTTAATATTTTTTGTTGGAAGGGAAGACATAGAAAAGTGGCTGCATCTCTCAAGGAGCACAATCTGTAGGGAGTGGAACTGGTTTGGGAAGAAACTAGGGATGGAGTATGGATTATGGGTTATCACAGCACGGTGCTAAAACTCAAAAGGATGCGTTGGACATTTTTTTCCCCATTGCCAGATACTTTCCTATGCGCTTCATGTGTATTCACTCATTCATTCCTCACAAAACCCCAAGAGATCAATCTTTTTTTTGAAAAATCTCTAGTTGTCACTTAAGTCAATAAATTTATAGAACGTTCTTATCAGTGTGGTTTGTCTGAACCCATAATAGTGCCTGATGTTTGCAGAGCCCTTTCCAGTCATCCGATTCTCCCCATTCTTATTCATCCAACCCTCACAAGAACCCTGCATCGTGGGGATGGTTATTTTTTAATACACTTTACAGATGAACCACTGAGCCATGAGGAGCCTAGGAAACACATCCCAGGTCACTAGGGCTGGAGCAGTTTTCCTTCAAAGTTTGGGAGCTTTCTACCTCCACAGCTGTCACCTCCATGTTTCTCTGAGCTGAAGGCATTCATCCCAAAGTTTGGCAGAAGTGCACACATTGCTGGGATCTCTGTTAGCACAGGCAGCTCATTCCTCTCTTCCCATGTGCTGTGTACAACACTCTTTCCATCTCCATCAGGACCCCCGCGTTTCTTTCTGGAAACTTCCCACCGCATTCTCTGGTTGTTTCCGACCGTTGCTGTCCAGCTAGGTTGGCTTGCATTTTTTTTCAACCTGCATCTCATTTCTCACTCCTCATGCCATCTCTGATGGGTTCCTTGCATGACATCTCTGCCTTTGATCCTGCTGCTGGGCCATTATGATGCAGGATGTCTTCGGTAAAGTTCATTAACCTGCTCTCAATTCATGAAGGATGCTGCAAAGTCAGACCAGACCCTTCCCAACTTATACTTCACAGACTAAAAGCCCTGGACCACGAGGAATCATCCCGTTTATTACCTTTAATCCATTTCTGAACCTGAATGATTGTTTATGCTCATCTGCATGACTTTGGGGAATGCCAATTTCAAAAGATGAAAGTTCACACGTTTTCCTGGCGCCAAACACAGATACTTAGACCGCTTCCTTCATCTGGTTTTACAAACCTATCAAAAAGAAAAGATTTCTCCTTCACAGCACATGTTATTATTTATAGGTACAGACACACTATTATTTTATATTATGATTCTGAATCTTTCAAATGTTTCCTGTAGCCTTTGTTCTGTTGTTTCTCTTATTAGAAACTGTCCTTTGATTTACTGCCTGGGATTGTTCTTTCTTTTCTTGAACATTTACTAGCTGTCAGGCATCTGGTGCAAAGCCCTGTGCCTTTAAGGACACAGACAAGGGCAAGACCCACAAGAAAGCAATTCCAACCAAAAAGAAGGGGGCCAAGCAGCCTTGCCTGGTCTGACCGTGTGAGCAGGGAGAGCAATGTGGTTGAGTTTCTATGTAAAGGATCACACTTTGAGTAACAGCCCAGCAGGCAACATCTAATAATCTTCCCCTTGAAGCATGACAAAAGGAACTGTGACATCAACAAGTGGGACCTCATCACATGGAAAGACTTGAGCACAGCAAAAGCAACAGTCAGCAAAATGAAACCACAACCGACAGACGGGGGGGAAATATTTGTAAACCATATACCGAGAAAAGGTTAATATTCATAATACATAAAGAACCCATGCAACTCAATAGCAAAAATGATGCTATTTAAAACATGGGCAGAGGATCTGAATAGATATTTTCCCAAAGTGGACATACAGATGGCCAGTAGATCCACGGGAAGGTGCTCGGCATCACTAATCATTGGGGAAATGCAAAACCAAACCAAATGAGACATCACTTCGCACCTGTTAGGGTGGCTGCCATGAGAAAGTCAAGAAACAGCAAGTGCTGATGAGAATGGGAAGAAAAAGGGACCCTTGTGCACTTCTGGTGGGAATGCAAGTTGGTGCAGCCACTATGAAAAACAGTGTGGAGGTTCCTAAAAAATTAAAAAAATAGGACTGCCTTATGATCCAGCAACCCCAGTTCTGGGCTAATGGCTGAAAGACATAAAATCACTATCTTAAAGAGATACCTGAACCTCTATAGTCCTTGCAGAATTATTACAATAGCCAAGGCATTTTAATAATTTGCCTGTCCATCAATGAATAAATGAATAAATAAGCTGTTATATAAATGAAATATCATTCAGCCACAAGAAGAAAGGAATTCCTGCCTTTTGTGACTACATGGATGAATCTGGAAGGTGCTTTGCTAAGGGAAATAAGTCAGACAGAGAAAGAGAAAGATGGCCTGATCTCACTTACACATGGAATCTAAGAAAAAACTCATAGAAACAGAGAGTAGGGGCTGGGGCACAGGGACGGGGGTAAATGGGGAGAAGTTGGTCATAAACTTCCGCTTATAAGACAATGGAGTTCTTGGGTCTAATGTACAGCATGGTGATTGGAGTTAATAATGCTTGAAAGTTGCCCATTGACCTGATCTTAAATGTCCTCACTCTACATCCTAGCTTTTTGAAAATGCTTTTCAAGAATAATGTCTTCTTCCAAGGAAAAATACTTTTCTTCCCCCTCATGGCTAGTTTAAAAATATTCTATTTTAGCCCTGCTTGACTCAGTGGTTGCGCTTTGACCTATGAAACAGGAGATCACAAGTTCGATTCCCAGTCAGGGCACATGCTCAGGTTTCAAGTTTGACCCCCATCAGGGTCATGCCAGAGGCAGCCAATCACTGGTTCTCTCTCATCTTTGATGTTTCTATCTCTTCCTCCCTCTTCCTTCATCTCTAAAATCAATAAAAATATAAAATACTAGAGGCCCGGTGCACAAAATTTGTGCGTGGGTATGGTCCCTAGACCTGGCCTGTAATCAGGGCTATCTTCTCCAGCTGCCCACAGCTGGCCCCACCCCCATCACCACCCACCCTGGGTCCCCCATTCGCCATTGGGTGATTAGAGCCTGCTGGCCAGGGAAAGGGACCAAGAGGCGGTCAGTGTGCCTCATAGTGACTGATCCAGTGGCTGTTCTAGTCATTCTGCCTTTAAGGTCAATTTGCATATTTCCCCTTTATTATACGGGATATATATTCTATTTTAGGACATTATTACCCATTTCTATCCTGCTTTCCATCCTGCAGCAGCCATATTCTCAGCTGTGATCCCAGTAGGTTGTCAGCTCTGTTTTGAGCCTTTGTCTGCCCTGTGGGCTGCCTTCTCATCCTCAGAGAGAGAGGTGGCGTTGTCATAGTTGCTGAGCCAATGATTTCATCTGGCAACAAACTTCCGGAAAACAAGAACTGTGCCCCTTTCTCCCAAGATGTATCCCCAGTGCCGAGGAGGGGCTGGCGCCCAATAAAAACCCTGTAAATATTTGATGAGAGAGGGTGAGTTACTGACTCTCTAATGAAGTTCCCGGCCGTTTCAATCAGCACTGTATATTAAGCATTTACCTCTTTTAAGCATTATTTCCATTTATTCAACACGAGGCTACTTACCTCCCTGCATGCTCTGTGCTAAGCACTTAACAGATAATCACGCATTTATTGTCCTGAACCGCAACTCTGTGTGTTTTTATGAGCTCCACGATGGAGCTGAGAACACTGAGGCTTAGGAAAGTTAATAGTTTACCTCAAGACCTTACAAGAAGGAGTCTAGGCCTCAGTTACTTCCTCCTCCAATGCCCACCCTTTGCAACTTGTGATTTGCACTCCGCCTGCATGGCTCTTAGGAACATGTCTCGTGGGTGGGTTCCCAGGGGCTGTTTGTGTTAGTGAGGCATCAGGTTTGCTTGGTGGTCGAGGGCTGCACCATGCGGTCGGCGTGAGCTTGCTCCAGCTGCTGTAACAAAGTGCTGGAAATGCCATGGCTTGTAACAGGAGACATGGTTCTCTCATGTTGTCCTTAGTAGTTGAGCCAATGACTCCGTCTGCCAGTGCACCTCTAGAAAACAAGACCTATGTCTCTTTCTTCCGAGATACAGTTCAGTGGCCACACCGTCTGTCCCTGGGCTTGTGAGTCTTCCCACAGGTTGAGAACCGCTAGCAGGGTCGCCGAAGACCATAGGAAAACACAGATATTTACATTAGGATTCATAACAGTAGCAAAATTACAGTTATGAAGCAGCAATGAAAATAATTTTATGGTTGGGGGTCACCACCTAATCAGATCACCCTCAGTCTTCTTCAGAAAGCTCTAGAACATCACCCTTCTCAAGGAATGTTAGCCACTCCCATTACCTCCTCCTCTGGCCACCCCTGGCCTCTCCCCATCTCCAGGTGGATCTCCCTGGTCCTGGGGGCCCCTGCCCTTCAGGGGTCCCCGACTGACTCCCTCCGTGAGTCAACACCTCCGTGTCCCATTTACACATATTAAATCCCACTGGTCCTTCTGTGTCTCAATTTCCCTGCTTCCCTGAGTAGCTTGTGCTTTCCACAGTGGCCACCTCTCCAGCCTCTGCACCGGCTTCCTGCCCGCAGCTCCTGTGCCCTGTCTCCAGCTTGGTCTCACCTTCTGGACCTGCCTGGCCCCCTGCCCGGCCAGCAGGGATTGTCTCAGCGTGGCGACAGATGTGTGGAGTCATTGACCACCAAGGGCCTGGAACCTCCCAACGGCCCTCCCCTGCTGGTCATCTTGTGGTGGTCATCTCGTGTCCACATGGGGCCAGGATTTTTGACCACATGGGGGCAGCCCTCTTGTGTGTTGGAATGATGGTCAATCTGCAAATTACTTTTTTATTAGATAGGATAGAGTCCTGGTGCATGGGTGAGGGCCAGTGGGTTTGCCCTGAGGAGTGTCCTAGATCAGGGTGGGGGTTCCCTTGGGGCAAGAGGTGGCCTGGATGAGGGGCCTGTGGAAATTTGCAGGCCAGCCACGCCTCTCAGCAACCCAAGTGGAGGCCCTGGGATCTGGGATTAATTTATGTCTACAATTTAACTTTGTAGCCTAGAGCGGAGCCAAGCCTTCTTCTTGCTCTGTGGTGGCAGCCTTTTCTGTTTGAAACTTTGTAGCCTAGAATGAAGGTCTAGGCTGTCAATGGCAGGAAGAAAGCTTGGCTTCCTCTGTTGCCAGGGAAACCCAAGCCTCTGTTCTCTACAGCTCAGTGGCTGCTGCCATTTCTGTGTCTTTTATAACTGAAACTTTGTAGCCTAGAATGAAGGCCTAGGCTGGCAATGGCAGGCAGAAAGCTTGGCTTTCTCTGTTGTCGGGGAAACCCAAGCCTTCCTCCTGCTTTCAGTGGCAGCAGCCATCTTGGTTGGGGTTTCTTTGCATAATCTGCTCCTGATTGGCTGGTGGGTGTAGCTATGGGCGTGGCTTGTGTGTGTAGCAAAGGTACAGTCAAATTTACATATCACTCTTTTATTAGATAGGATAGATTTGCCAGGGAAAGAGAACGCTTCACTTGGAAAATTCTGGTAATTTGATGCATATAAACAAACTCTTCTATATTAGTAGGAGCCCTTGTTACATTGGAGCCTGCAAGCAAATTACATCAAGAAGAGAACAGTTTTTTGTTGTTGTTTGTTTTTAGTGATTTCAGAGAGGAAGGAAGAGGGAGAGACAGAAACATTGGTGATGAGAAAGAATCCTTGATTGATTGTCTCCTGCATGCCCCCCCTGGGGATGAGCCCTGACCAGGAATTGAACTGTGACTTCCTGGGTCATAAGTTGATGCTCAATTATTAAGCCATGTGGGCCGGGCAAAGAGAGAGCGGTTTTAACTGGGAAAGACAGAAAGGAAAGCTTTGGGCTCATTGCTAAGAGCTGCATTCCATGACTACTCACTGGTGCCAGGCGTTGGATAGGTGCTTTGTATGAGTGATGTACCCCACCCTTTGAGTGGAAGCATCTCTCTGTTAAATAGTCTGGAAACTGAGGAACTGGCCCAATAGTTAAAAAGCGACAAAGTAGGGATTCATCAGAAGACAGTCCGATGTCAGAAGCTCAGCTCTCTTAACCACTAAGCTTGACTCTCCTTGTCCCTTTGGGGAGAAATGTACTGTTGGTGATTCCAAGCCAATGGGGCCTTGAAAATGAGTGGTTGAGCATTTAGTGTGCATCTGGGGCTTCTGTGTAAAAGCACCATAGCCAACAGCTCACAAAAGAAACGTGTTCTCCACAGTCGTGGAGGCCAGGAGTCTGTGATCCAGGTGTCGGAGGGCCTGTTTCCTCAGGAGATGCTGAGGAGAGAGTCCACCCATGACTGTCTTCTGGATTCAGGCAGCCTCAGGTGCTCCTAGGTATACAGATGTCTCACTCTGGTCATGCATCTCCACCTGGGATTTATTCTGAATCTCCAGGAAATGGCTAGTACATTTACTATGGGATTCTAATCTCTCGATTTATAAATCATTTTTTCATTTTAGTGTCTTTGACCAAGTATTTTATCCTAATGGTTTGTACTATTTGTGTCTGTTTTATAAAATCCTTCCTTAAAGTCATGGAGATAATCACCACCATTTTTTCTAATAGTCTAAAGTAGTGGTTCTCAACCTTTCTAATGCTACGACCCTTTAATACAGTTCCTCGTGCTGTGGTGACCCCCAAACATAAAATTATTTTCGTTGTTACTTCATAACTATGATTTTGCTACTGTTAATGAATTGTCATGTAAATATCTGTGTTTTCCGGTGGTGTTAGGTTGTACAGCTGCAGTTGTCAACCTGTGGGTCGCAACCCACAGGTTGAGAACTGCTAGCAGGGTCACCTAAGACCATCAGCAAACACAGATATTTACATTACAATTCATTTACAGTAGCAAAATTATAGTTATGAAGTATCAACTCTAAAGGTTTTTCTCTTCATATTTATGTCTTCAATCCATTAGAACTGATTTTTATGCACATGGTATGAGGTTGGGATCAGACCTTTTACCATATTGATAACCAGTTATATTCTCAGAATTTGCTGAAGAGCAACCATAGAATCTTTGCTTTTTCAGATTCAAGGGTACTTGGAGAGGTAGTTTTGAACTCATGTCCATTTCACATGCTTCTTCATTTCATTCTAGACACATCAAGACTCATCAAAACTTGGATAATCTTCTCCAGGAAAGACATAAATAAAGGTTCAGGGATATATAACCCCAATATTTACTACGTGAACCATCATCACATAACTATTTGCATACATTCCAGCTTTGGAGAACTTGATGTGCCTCTGTTCACAGTTCAACTTAGAAATTATCAGGAAGAGATAACCGTTCTCATTGGCGAGCGGACACAAGTCCCAGAGCAGCTGGCCATTAGAGCCATGTGGAGAGGAAGACGCTGGGGCCACTGCAGAGAAGGTCTCAGGAGCCATCCTCAGCTCCCATGGCTCTGCCTGGAACCCTTTGTAGCACTTTCTGTTCCATGGGATAGGTGGTCAGGGAAATCCTTAGAGTGAGAGGGCCTTAGGGCTTATCCCTGGGGGGTGGGGTGGGGTGGAACCAGCAGATGTGTGATAAAGGAACTCTAAGTTCATTATTTAGATAGCACTGCAGGTAAAGAAAACCCAACAGACATCAAATAGCTTGGGGAGGGGCAGGGAGGAGAAACAAGGGGGCTGGGTCATCAGGCTGGTGGGGACAAAGGAAAAGCCAGATGGGGAAGGGACTCTGGGGACCAAGCAAGAAAGACAATAAGGATAATAATAACAACTGCTATACCCTCAATAGTACATACCTGTCCCGGGGCTTGCCCAGTGCTGGATTCCTGGTTTTTATCAGATCTCCTTGATGTGTAGAAAGCAGACAAGGAAGAGGGGCTCTGAAATGGGGAGTGACATGCAGGTCACCCAGTCAGTGTTGTAAATGGTTCTCAGACCTGGAGCTTTGACCAGGAATAGTTCAAGTCATTGAGTGTGTTCAGCAAGGAGCCAGTGCCTGGTGCTCAGGTCCTTGCAAATGCTTGCTCTGCTCAGAGAAACCCACTATGAAGCAACATCTAGAGTTTCTGAGGCCCTGGGAAATATTTGTATGGATTGTGGGCCCTTGGCTGCTTATGACTCAAACCTATTCTGCTGCTTCTCGTGACCATGTCGAATTGATTGTCCGCTTGGCTGAAGGGACAGGGCAGGCTCCCACGTCAGGCGCACCTGGTTAGAATTCCAGCTTCGCCACCTCTTCGTTGCAAGGAAGGCGGGCAAAGCCTCCTGACCCTGGCCCCCTCATCTGTAACACAAAATCTGTGCGGTCTCCATGGCGGGGGGGTCGCCTTGTGACTACTGACGTGATGCCTGGGAAAGGCCTGGTGGCCAGCGGGCCTTGGGGGACAGATGGCAGCTCCTCCTCTGAGTGCCGTGGCCTCCTGGCTTGCTGCTGTCACTTCCTGGTGCCTGGGAGCCGGTGGGAGGGCACGCATTCCCACGTAGATCAAATGACCACTTTGGTTGATTATAGGGTTGGCTGTGTGTGTTTCAAACAACCTCTCAACACTTGCCCTCTTGGCTGTAACAGAAGTGAGTCAGAGGGGAGCGAGTGGAAGGCAGAGAGGAAGCAGGGAGGCCAGACACCCCCAGGGACAAGGCAGCGCCTGGGCTTGTCTCCCCACGCAGGTTCCCAGGTAGAGGTGACAGGCCAGCATCTGGTGGCCAGCTGGCAGCCTGTCCTCCCGGGTCCTGAGCCTAATGAGGGAGCAGGCAGCTGGCAGGGAGCCGTCCCTAACGGAGGGTTCCCGGAATCGGAGGAGATGCACTCTGAAACGCTTTGTCAACACTTCTCACTCTGGGCCCTGATGTTCGCTAAGGCAAACAAGAAAGCCCAAGTGACAGCCAAGGTCAACAGTGAGTCACTGCAGACGTTGCCTGCTGGCTCCCAATGGCTTCTCCTTACTCACAGGCCACCTTCCCATGGCACCCATGTGGAGCACACACGTGGAGCACCCACATGCCACAAGGAGCTGGACCACAAATTCCCACGACTGCAGGATCACCTCAAGTACTACTAAGCAATGATGGCAGCTGGTGTTTACTGAGTACCTACTATGTGCCAGGCACTGGGCTGGGATCTGTGTAAACGTGTGTATTTACAATTTCTATTTAATAATCCTAACAAGCTATTCAGTTAGAGAGCCTGATTATTATCTCCACGTTACAGGTGAGGCTATGGAGGCTGAGTGTTGTAAGGACAGGAGATTGGAAATAAGGAGGCCAGGCCATGAACCAAAGCCTACCCTGAGATGCTGACACTGCCAGGGTCCCAGGAGCCTTGTGAAAGAGCAGTGCTGTGCTCACTCTGAAGTAGAGGAAACGGGATGCAGACTGGTGAGCCGACAAGGGCCAGAGTCCGGCAGTGGCACCAAGATGCAGAGCAATGGACCTCATGTTGCAGACATCTGCATTCCTGCCCAGTGTGAATAACCTCTTCCCAACTCTGTGACATCTCTGCCAAACGAGGTGACAAGAGTGTTGGCGCAGTCTGAGTGACATCTTATGCCCATGCGTCCCGCCACCTGGCGGACAGGAAACTCAAAGAACCGTGATGTAAGACAGAGGTCACTCTGACGTCTGAGGTCACACAGCTGGACCAGGTGTCAGGGGCCTGTTCCCTCAGGAGATGCTGAGGAGAGAGGCCTTGGTGGCTGGAGCAAAACCAGAGCTCACTGAGGCTCATGCCTGTGTCCTTTCTTAGCACAGACACAGCTTGGCTGACTCACACACACTCATTAGGGGCAGAGTGGGTCCAGCAACCTGCAGCCTCTAGCACCCGCTCTGGGACTGTGCACTCAGGTATGCCAAAGGAACTGGAGGGAGACGGCGGCTCTCCTCGGTTCACCGGGCAATCTGGGAGATCAGGGAAAGCCCTCTCCTTCCTCAGGGCAGGGCCAGTGCAGCCAGGGCAGCTTTGTAAGGAGACAGAGGGCTGGGTTTTGCCCACCACCCACTTCTGGGTCAGAAGCTTCCATGAACACTGAACAAAGCAACCCCAAGTCTCCCCAACATTAATTTATTTATTGTAAATATATTGTTTTTTATTTCAGAGAGGAAGAGAGGAAGGGAGAGAGAAATAGAAACATCAATGATGAGAGAGAATCATTGATTGGCTGCCTTCCGCACACTCCCTACTGGGGATCGAGCCAGCAACCACAGCATGTGCCCTTGGCAGAAATTGAACCTGGGACCCTTCAGTGTCTGCAGGCCAACACTCTATCCGCTGACTGGCCAGGACCTCCAACATCAATTTACAGAATGGGAAACTGAGCCCCACATAGGAATCTGCCTGGGCCATCCAGGGAGCAGCAGAAGGAGGAAGCCGTGATGAATCTCAGCTCTTGGCCATTGTGTGACACCTCTGCATGCTTTTGGGTGAGGGTTCAAGGCCTGGCACCACACGAGTGACTGCCACTGCTGCCTGCTGCTGGGCCCCGGGCCCCCAGACATCAGAGCCAAGGCATGAAGACTATCCCCACTGAGAGCTAAGCTGGGCTTTACCCAGGTCACCCTGCATTTGGAACATGGGGGTCAAGGCTGTTTTGCTTGACGCTTCTCCTGAGACTCTGTGAGAAGCACATGTGAAGGCTCCTGGCCCACCACAACCCCAGGGTCTGCACTGCGCTTCCAGAGGGCAAGGTCGATTCCCTGTGAGGAGATGATGTTGTCGGAAAAAGCCTAGGACTCAGTGAGACCTTGGGACACAAGCTACTGAGCTCCAGAAGCCCAGAGCGTCTGCATCCCTAGGGCTGAGGTTCATTTGCTCCGTGAAGGGCTCCAGGGATGTGATGAACGAAGAATGAGTGAGTGAATGAATGAATGAATGAATGAAACACTGTATTACAGGCTTAAGTCACTGAGCAAATGAGTGGCAGACATGAGAGTCTGATGCTGTGTTTTCTTTTTTAAATATATTTTATTGATTTTTTTACAGCGAGGAAGGGAGAGGGATAGAAAGTCAGAAATATCGATGAGAGAGAAACATCAATTAGCTGCCTCTTGCACATTCCTTACTGGGGATGTGCCCACAACCAAGGTATATGACCTTGACTGGAATCCTTTCAGTCCGAAGGCCGACGCTCTATCCATTGAGCCAAACGGGTTTCGGCAGATGCTGTGTTTTGTAGGCTGCAGAGGGCAAAGTCTTTCCAGGGTCCCCCAGCCTCCGCTGCACAGATCAGCAGACCACAAAGTCTGGGAAACGCCTGGCAGCTGGGCGTGGAGCAGGACGGGACGGGCAAGCTGGGCGGGGTGTGTGTTGGGTGTTCAGGACATCTTCGGTTTCTGGGTACTGGTCCACTTCTCCAGAGCTGGGAGGACACTTATGGGGACTCCCTCCTCCCCACAGCACTGAGCTCCCAGCTTCCAACCCCCTCCCGGGATTACTCAGCCATGGCTTTGGACCAGCCCAAGCGTTGCCTTCGGAGCAAGGTGAACAGAGGTCTCTTGCATCATCACCTTCCCTGTCGTTTTTCCCAGAATCACAGATGGTCTTGGAGCTCTGAGACCCACCCAGGAAGACCACCCAGCCCTCTTTCCAGAAAGCAGACCCTGCTTTCTTCGCCAGCCCAAAAGCCTGTCTCTTTGCTGCCACCACTGGCATTTCCTGGGAGTTCGTGACTTCCAAAGAGGTGTGAGCCACGTGGCCTTTGCCTCTCAGCTTCCACCTCAGAGGATCAGCATCACTTCTTGGAAAGGTGATTAACGCAGAGATGCTATGAAAATTGGCATCGGAGGATGGCCGGCTCATTATGCGGAGTGCCCATAGATTCAGTTCCAAGCACCTCGTGATTCCACCAGTGCCATTATCTCCCCTGCATCTCTTCTTTGGAGCTTATTACTTAAATAAGAAATGTTAATTGTTTCTGAGAAGTGTGCCGTGAGGAATGGGGCTGCCAACGCTAGGAGCCAGGCCTCTGAATCCCCAGGCTGCAGCTCCCTTTCTTGCCTAATGCCGGGAGCTCTCCAGCGGCCAAGCATCCATTTGCGCGCTCTAAGTCACACGTTACATCCCACCCGGTGTTCACGCGGGGTGTTATTTATGGACCCTGGGACCCCGGTGAGGAGGGCGAGCAGCTTTGGAGTAATTAGAATCCTGTCCTCGCTGGGGAGCAAGTGTGCCTCCTGCTCTCCCTGCCTTCTAATGCGTTTGCAATGGCGCTCTCTCCGTCTCCATAAATAACGCGCTCCATGTAAATAAGAAGTCATTAAAAATGGGGCCGTGCCAGAACCTCACTTCATAAACATGAGGGAGGCACCTAGAAGAGGCTCATCAATAAACGGGCCTTTTGTAAGCCTTTTGTTACTTAATTCATCCCATTAATACCCACTCGGTGCCCAATGCGGTGGGGATAGGCAGGGTGGTCTAAGCCTGGCCTCAGAGGAGGGACGGCCTGGGTGCAGAGATCCCCCTGTGATTCACAGGATCCATAAAATGTTGGGCAATTCACTTGGACTGTCCAAGTCTCGGTCTTCTCCTTTGGACCATGGAGACAGCAAAGGCTACGCGATTGATACACCACCATCCATGAATAAGTTGGCTCAGGTTGGGTATATGCGGAAAGAAACTGTATTCTTTCACCTCATTCCATTGCCTTTGTGTTCCATCTCTGTCTTTGCTTTGCCAAATGGCTAGTCCAGTCTACTGACATTTCTCGCCTCACTTAACGCTTTGTCCCATCCCCAGTGTGGGCCAGATGGGCTCATTGCCAGCAGTGGAGAAGAGTAATTTTTTTTTCTCTTTGAAACCTTCCTTTTCTCCCCATGCTCCCTCTACCTGGGATGCTGGACTCTTCTAGAGGTGGGCCATGTAAGGGGGTGGGTCCCTGGGCAATGGTGGTGCCTTCTGGGCCTGATTCAGTTGCAGGTATTTGGATCCAAAAGTGATTCTTTCTTCCCAGATGTTTTTGTGGGTTCCTCAAAGGTACTCTCACTGGGGAATCCCTTGGAAGTTCCCTGGTGAGGGCAATGCCTCCTTTAAAGGGTCATTTATGAATCTTATTTATTTATTTATTTATTTATTTATTTATTTATTTATTTAATTCTTTAAGTATTACAAATAGTAGTACATAAGTTTTCCTTTTTTCCCCCCATGGACCTCCCCCTGGCCTCTCCTACCCCCCAGCACATGCCCTCTCCTGCCGTCCACCCTCCCCTCCTCCCAGTGTCTTGTATACATTGGTTATGCTTATATGCATGCATACAAGTCCTTCGATTGATCTCTTACAGCCTCCACTCTCCACCCTCCCCAGCCTTCCCCCTGTAGTTTGACAGTCTGTTCAATGCTTCTTTGCCTCTATATCAATCTTTCCCCCCTGTTTCTTTTCTTTAAAAAGAAAGATCTTGCATCTGCATAGTGGAAATAAATGTATAAGAACAAAAAAAGTTTGAGTCTCAGTTTCAATGTCCAACTGTTCTGAGTCCCAGCTTCAATGTCAAATAGTTCCTTATGTGTACATGTCAGCAATGGTATCCAGATGATGGAAATATGGTGGCAATACAGGTTCCTGGGACGCCTGCAGTGATGCACAGCTGCTTGAGGCTGAGATTCTCCCACCCTTTGAAGATATTCTTTTGGGCAGAATCTTTCTATCAGCTCATCTGGCTGGTACCAAGAACTGCTGGAAGCAAAGCTCACCCTGAGGGGTACTTCCTGGCTTTGTTTTGTCACCCAAAGGTGATCCAGGTTCCAGGCTTCCAACTGGTAGACTCGTCTAGGTCAGATATAATGGTGCTTATGGCCCCCAATTCAAGGACAACATGTCAAATTCCCCTATGGGCTCTCTTCAGTTGCCAAAGGGGATGGAAAAGCCAGCATGCCAGCTACTCAAATCTTCAAAGAGATTTTCACTCTGATTTTGTTCCCAATGACTTCTCAGCCCGTAGAAGAAGCTGATGGGCTGCTAGAGGCAGAACCAGGCTGTGGATACTTAAGAATATGAAGGCATATGCCACAGTGTTTCTTGGCCTTAGAACTCAACTCAGAAACAGACAATAGGAAATGTCCTATATTCCATGGACTGTGATGAGGATTGACTATGAATAGGTTTTAACTGTTTGGCAATGACCCATACTAAGATGACAGCAAGGTTGCGCTCTCAGTGTTGGACATAGTTGAGTACCAGATGAAAAGCACAGACATATCACACATGTTGTGGATAGGTGTGATTCTAAATGCAGGGAGACATGTTCTACAGCCTATGGGAAAGGTCCTAGCAGTATCCCCAGGACACAGATGAGGTTCTAAGGTATGGAGGGCCTCATAGCCAGTAAGTGGACCTGAGAGTGCAGCCCCAGAGCACAGGCTCTTATTCGCCTTCCTATGGGCCCCAAGATACAAGCGGGAGCGAATCTTTCATCTCTCTAAAAGGTGGAATTACAGGCAAAATTCATTCCTAGGAATTCATAAGGACTCCACCTAAATCCAAACCCTTTCTTCTGCCTACTTTCTATTGGCAATAGGCTTTTGCCACAGATTCTTACTGACTGTTCTGCTGTGGTCAGACCCACATTCATCTGACAGCATCCGGGTTCCCCAGATCAATGTCAAACGGCTCCTTTTCTTGAACTCACACCATCCTGGCACTGATGCTTAGCTGATGCTTTGTACATTTTCAGCTGAGTTGTCGCCCATCTGGTCTAGCAGTTCATCTCACCTCTGAGTTGCCATCTCTCCTAGTTTTTCTCCTTGTGTTGGTTCCAAACACCCCTACTCACAGTGTGGCATTGGCACCTCTGACATAGCATCAGGGTCATCTCTTGTCCTGGTGGTGAGGCCTAGGAATTCTCTGGGCCTTTCTTGACCGGCCTCAGCTTTGGCCTACACTTCCCTCCTTTTCCACACAGCAGGTTTGCTCACCCCGTCTTTAACACATTGCACTGTCTCATTCTATGTATAACTGCTGCCTCTCCGTAAGATCATCTTGTCATTTGTCTACTTAATTGTTTTCCCCTGTCTAGAAAGCAAAGCATATGGTAAGGTGACCTGAAGCTAGCCCCAAACCACAGGTCCCTGCCCTCAGTTATCTTACAGTCGAAGAAAAGAATGCAAAGGTCAAGGGTGGCACATTTGCAGCTGGCTGATACCAAATTTGCATCTGCTCACTGTGTAAACTGCCCAGGACGCAGATCCTTGCTGAGCCTTATGATTTTCCCCTCTCCCTTGAGAGGGCAGACCAGATGATTAAAGGGGCTATTCCCACTTTAAAGAACTCTGACTCTGGAACCGTGGCTTCCCTTCACTTTCCTGGAAGAGGAGACAAGTCCAATTGGAAATACTTGAGTCTGATTAATGCGGGAACGGTTAACATTGGGATGAAGGCATTGCCCTTCCCCTTCTTCCCTTTCGTCTCCAGGCAGCTTTTATGTTTCTGGGCTTTGATCCCATGATCCCAGCCTGACTTTATTAGTACCACCTGGAGAGGAGCCCACTCCCCACCAGACACTGGAGGAAATGCAGGAGGCAGCTCCCACTTTCTGTTCGCCTCAGCTCTGCTTACACACAGTCTGGACCATGCTCCGCCCTCCCCCCTGTCTGTTTGGGAAAGACGTGTCTGCCACCAGCCTGGGTCTGAGGGAACAGCACGCTTGAATGCTTGCTGACACCACTTGAAAACGGAACCCAGCTTCTGGGATTGTCCTCGCCCAGTAGAAACAGGTTAGGGTTTTCATAATGGCTGTAGTCTATCCAAGGAACACACACACACACACACACACACACACACACAAACCCACAAAAAACAGGTCACATGGAAAGGCTGAGGAGATCTGCTAGTCATGACGGCTGATCACAGCTTGTTGATTCCCCTTGAGGCCTCCCCCACACCCCTCCACCTCCCTGTTCTCTACCCCATCAGACAGGAACCTGGATGTCTTCACATATGGTGTTCCTCTTTCTCTTGGGTGTTTTCATACACATCCTCTTTACCTGGAAAACCTTAGCCAACCATTTTGGTATCAAGTGCAATTCATCCTCAGAGGCCCCATTCTCCAGGCTATTGCTCCTGACCTTTCAAGCTTCACTGAGGGGTCCAGCTCTATATTCCCACCAAATTCCATAGTCAAGCTGGATGCTAGGCCCACAGCCATGAAATCAGCTCTCTATCCCTCACCTTCATGGCCAGTCCTACTATCTGTGTACAGGGAAAGACATGACAAGGAACCAGGCAGGTAAAATACAGGGTGACAAGTGTCATTCTAGATGACATCCAGGGGGAGATGGACACTGAGGGTAAGGATGCCTTAGCCAGGGACAGGCAAAGGGAAAGGCTGCCTAGAGAAAAGTTCTGCAAGCTGAGGAGAGAGGAACTGGAAGGAATATTCTAAGAAAAGTGAGGAGCATGTACAAAGGCGTTGCGGTGAGAAATGGTGTAAAGTAAGACTGAAAGCAGAGAGACCCTGTCCGTTAGCTTTTGCTGAGTAACAAACCAGTCCAACACTTAACAGCTAAGCAAAACAAAACAAAACAAAACAAAACAAAACAAACAAACAAACAAACAAAAAAAACCCCAAAACAAAAATACCCAAAACAAATGAACAAACAAACGAAAGTTCTTTTTGGCTCACAATATTGGAGGTGGGCTATCTGGGATAGACTCAGATGGCCAGTTCTGTGGATTTGAGTGGGGCTAACCTAACCTTGGGGAATCCTCACTCCTAGTTCTCACTCCTAATTCTGAAGGCCTTGGGTAGGCCATTTGGAGGCTAGCTACCATTAGGCATATATATATATATATATATATATATATATATATATATATATATATATATATATATATATTAGAGCTAGAGGAAGGGAGAGGAAGAGAGAGAGAGAGAGAGAGAGAGAGAGAGAGAGAGAGAGAAGAGAGAGAGACATTGATGTGAAAAAGAAACATATACCAACTGCCATCAGATGGGTGCCTTTTATCTTCTCAGATTACTCCAGAATTATTTTCCTAGTTTTCCAGAATTTCAAAAGAAAGACCAGACGCCTAAAAGACTTTTACAGGCCTGGCCTCTGAACTTGCTCAACAATAAGTAAAGCCAGGTAGCCCAGACTTCAGGGGGCATAGACACTGTGACCTGAGGGGAGGAGCCTCAGATAATTGTGACCGTATTGTGCCATCTTTGTTAGCATGTAAGCCTGAAGTGCTCCAGGGTCACATTATAAAAGGATGTTTAAGTTTAGGTTTTCAAGAAGGTGAAGGAGAAAGATACTAAAAATTTCTAAGGACAAGTGAGAGACATCAGAATGGGCTCAATTGAGAGGTGTTCCCTGGGTACGCTTGTTGGTGTGGAAGAGACTGCTACTTGCCGAACTAGATTCTGTAGACGCATCTACCTCCAGACTGCCAGGGCTACAGCTAGCTTTGTTCTACAACAGCAAATAAGTACAGAGGTTCATGGAATAAAATGTGAACCTTACATTTTTGGTTCCTTGGTTTTTGACAAGGGCCCCAAGACCACCCAATGGGTAACAACTGGACTTTTTACCCAACAGTGTCAAGCATATCCAGCCACTGGATCTCCACATGCAGAGAATGAAGTTGACACCTACTTTATGCCCTGCACAAAATTAACCCAACATGAAGAATAACCCTAAGTCTAAGAACGAAAGCTATACAGTTTTCATCCATAATCTACTAATGCCATCTGTGTACTTGTTTTTCTGAGGTTATCAGTTATTATGATGGAGGGATTTCCCATATCCTCCAACCAGAAAAACAATACCACCAATACTTTTCTTTTCAAATAATTGGTCTGTTCTTAGCTGGTGAAATTCTTGAATACTCAATGCATTATATTTGCTTTGACTCCTGAGGAAATTTCAGGAGTGAATTTTGCAATATTTTTTGAGTACTTTCCCAAAACTTTGGGGCAGTGGTTCTCAAACCCTCGTGTGAGTGACTGAGGACTGGAACATGCAGGTATGCTGTTTGTGTCTCTCCTTCAATATGACCATTTAGTCAGTCTAGGGAAGAGCCTCGAATCTGCTTGTTAGTCAGACAGTAGGTGACTCAGCACAGGTGGGAAGGGGCAACATCATGGACACATCTCCTTATGGCATGCCCTTTATTTATTAACAGAGGCCTGGTGCATGAATTCGTGCACAGGTGGGGTCCTTCTGCCTGGCTACCGCATATTACTATTCAATGGGAAAGATAGACCAAGTGAAGGGGAGAGAGAAAGAGTGGGAGAGGAAGGAAAAAAGGAAGGAAGGAAGGAAGGAAACAAGAAAAGATGGAAGGATGGGAGGAAGGTAGGAAATGTTGGAGTTAGGTAAGTGGAAGAGAAAAGAACAGAGAACCAACATGGGCAAGAGCTGAAAATAGAAGGAAAATATTCCATTTGCGGTCCTGTTCCGTAGCCATTCCTGAATCTATTGGTATTTACTAGTCTTCCTTTCTTTAGCTTCAGGAGCTTTCTGACTACCTCCAACACAATTTCCCATTTTTGCTTCATTTAACCAAGTTGGCTTGTTAGCACTGCTTCACTTATACGATCTCTATCTCCCAAACAGCAATGCACCAAATCCTTACTGGCATGACCTGCACGCCTGCCCCATGAGAGGCACTGAGCATGCCCTGGACTCACACCTCACTTTGGAAGCCTCTATGTGGCTGTTTGGCCTCTCTGGGCACCGATGTTCTTGTCTACAAAACATGGCCACGGGATTGCAAACATTAAATATTTTTTGTTGCCTGTGTGTCCCCAATCCCAAATCCATGTTATGTACATCCCACATATGTGATGTTTGCAGGTACAAATCCAATATCTCCTCTAGATTGAGAACTCCATGGGGGTCACACGATGTCCTTTTATCTGCCTTTAGGGTCTAGACAATGGCTGTCTGTTACCTAAGAGGCACTCAGTAAACGGTCATTGAACAAATGAATGAGTGTCCTTCAACATGAAACCATGGGAAATGTGGTAGCCAGTTAGTTTTCTCAGGAAATCATGTGACCTCATTTTTTATGCCCAGTACTCTACTTCTCCATGTGACAGAATGAATGTGACTGCAGCATATTTTCCAACGACATGTAATTGTATTTATGGAAATTGTAATGTATCTTCCACAAAGCAAACTTGACTGAATTTTCCATAATTCTAGAGAACAATAGATTTTCTCAGTGGCACCCCCACTCCCTGTACTTTGCTACTAAATAACGAAGTGGGGAAAGAGAGAAAGTAATTTTCCCAACAAAGTGTGTGTGTGGGTGGTCAAGGATGTTTACCTACCATGGATTTGTGGTGAAGAAGAGTTTCATTTCCCGAACGGTGCATACTGATGCTGATTACAGGCATGGACTGTCCTGCTTCATGTGAGGAAAAAGGGACCTTTATAAAGTATCTGCCCCTACAGCTGGGGACAGGGGAGACTGCATGTTCTCCTGAGCAAGTTCTGCAGGAGCAGGAGGCGGGTCAGTGTTGAAGTTACAAATGCTGGACATTGGTTTGCTTCCTGCCGAGGGAAGCAGGGCTGCTGGCTTTTCTTTTCTCTAAGTGGACAGCCTGTATAGACAGAGTCCTAGAATGTGGCTCATTGGGGACCCCCAAGGCCCATGATCTTTCCTTCCCCTTCCCCTGCTTGAGGAGGAGGCCGCCCAGTGAGGGCCAGCGCCAGCAGTAGGGGGTCACTTCTTCTTCATCGTTTGTGCCACAAGGTTTTGAGTTTTGAGGCAAAAGCAACATAATCATCTTCCCTTCCTAGAAAATCATTAGATTCCTAAAGTTGCCTTCGATCAGAAACCCTTTACATAATGAGCAGGGTCCTCAGTCTATTCATCGCATCCCATCAGAGTCTGTGACACATGCTGGGAACATGGGTGTCCCCAACCTGGGCACCCACAGAGGGTGTTGCTGGGATTCCAGGAATGAGCTCTGAGGACAGGCAGGGCAGAGTCTGGGCAGAGCTCTGGAAGGAAGGTTGGGTATGTCCCCCTGCTGGCCAGCTTGTCCTGCATCTTCCTCGCCAGGAACCTTGGTGTCCCTGTCAGCAAGCATCAAGCATGTGACATTCCTCCTGGTCCATTGAGAAGATTCAGTGTGATTGCACTGGACTGAGAGGGCAGCTTTCCAACCACAAAACTCCAATCGCAAAACTCCAGCCCAAGGAACTGGCAGGGGTTGTGGGTAAACAATGAAAGTACCGAGCTATGGACCAAGGGGACAACTGTTTGACATCTGCCAATCAAGGTCTGGCTTGTTTGTAAACATGGCTTTACTAATCTGAGGGCCTTGAGTCACATCTGAGAACTTTTCTGATTTAAACTTCATCACGTCTCAGTCCTTCATTTCCTCATCTCTCAGCCATGCTGCTTCAAAGGCCGTATGTGAGCTCTCCAAGCTCAGTGTTTGGGGGACAGCAAGTGCTGGGAAAACAGCCAGGAGACCTCAGTCTGAATGGGGGCTGATCTGACAGCTCCTTTCCTGGTGTAAGGTACCGAGGGTAGAAGTGGGGCCTGGGCAGGACAGGAGGGTGATGGAGGTCTCTCCTGATGACTGCCTTTGAATGAGGCCTGGACTTTCCACACATTTGCTTAATGAGTCCTCTCCAGTGCCCAGCAATGGAGGTTTTATAGCTCCACTAATGAGGACACAAAAGAAGAGAAGTTAGAAACCTGACCAAGGCCACTGGTGGGGTGCAACTGGGCTCGGAGCTCATGCTGCTCTCGCTGCAAAGCCTGCACCGTCTACCCCAGTGAGCGAATAAGGCAAACCTGGGTGACATCTTTACCTCCCCCGCCACCCCACGACCCAGTGCACAGAGAGTGAGAGTGAGTCAGCCTCCAGGCTGCATGCAGTCTTGGTGTCTGCATTGACTCCCTGTGACTCAGTTCTTATTTATAAAGTGGGGATAATACCACCATTACATTTCCCGCCTATTCTGCGGCAGCTGCTGCTCTAAGTCAGGTATTGACTCTTTGAATCCGCACAGAGCTCCGGGAGGGAAGGACTTGGTATTCTCCATGCTTGGACAAGGACACTGAGTCACAGAAGCCTGGCAAGTCAGTTGTTTTGAGATCCAGTTGTCAGTAGCAGGACTTGATAAACATCCAGGCTCTGACTCCATGTCCAACCTCAAGCCCAGCCCAGCCACCCCCAGAGACTGTCATCACTGTGGCCAGGCTAAATGGTATGATATTTGACATTCTGTAGAGCAAATGCCTGGCCCTAGAGCCCTTCAATAAACACGAGCAATTACTTATATTTTTAAATATGTTTTTATTGATTTCATACAGGAAGGGAAAGGGGGAGAGAGAGAGAAACATCAATGATGAGAGAGAAACATTTTTCAGCTGTCTCCTGCACGCCCCACACTGGGGATAGAGCCCACAGTCCAGGCATATGCTATGACTGGGAATCAAACAGTGACTTCCTGGTTCACAGGTCAATGCTCAACCACTAAGCTACCCTGGCTGGGCATATAGCAATTCTTTAATACTAGAGGCCCGGTGCATGGGTGGAGGATTGTGTTCCTCAGTTAGCCTGCACCCTTTCCAATCTGGGACCCCTCAAGGGATGTCCAACTGCCTGTTTAAGCCCGATCCCACCAGGGCTGCTGTCTCCCAACTACTCTCCTGCCTGCTTGCCTGCCTGATTGCCCCTAACCACTTTTGCCTGCCAGCCTGATCACACTCTAACCACTCCCCTGTCAGCCTGATCGATGCCTAACTGCTCCCTTGACAGCTCAATTGTCCCTAACTGTCCTCCCCTACCTGCTTGATCACCCCTAACTCTCCTCTCTTGCAGGTCTGGTCCCTCTCAACTGCCCTCCCCTGCTTGCTTGGTCACCTCTAAATGCCCTCCTCTGCCAGCCCAGTCACCCCTAACTCTCCACCCTTACAGATTTTGTCCCTCCCAAATACCCTCCCCTGTTGGCCACCTTGTAGCAGCCATCTTGTGTCCACATTGGGATGGCCATCTTTGACCACACAGGGGTGGCCATCTTGTGTGTTGGAGTGATGGTCAATTTGAATATTACCTCTTTATTAGACAGGATTGTTCCTACTATTGTGGTTGTTAGGTATGCAATGGCTAACCCCCATAAAGCTCATAATAACGAACAAAAGAGGAGTTCAAGAAAGCTGGCCTCTGTGATGCTGACTTTCAGCGAAAGAAGGGAGGACGGGGCCCACAGCAACAATGAGGATGCATCCAGGGGTGATGGTGAGATTCTTTTCTGAATTTTAAATAAAAGCATTTCTGGAAAAGGATGTTCATAATTCCACTCAGCCCTTAAGCAGAAGGGAGTGAGGAAAGCAGCTGTGGTTTAAAAAAAAAAGAAAGAAAAAAAAGAAAGGAAAATAAATATGATTACATAATCCCAGATAATCCCAACAGAAATAAAATGGATCAGTGTTTAAGGAAACAAAGAAGCTGCCAAGGCCTCTCTCTTGGAAACTCAGCTATTTATAATAAAATTAAATTAGTCTTTACACCCCTTATAGAGGCAAAGAATACACAAATTTATGATGAAAAGCGAGAGTCTCCCTGGGCCCTATCCACATGGTCAGCCTAATCCTCAAAGGACATAATTTTTACTTTTTTATTATTAAATCTTGGAAACCATATAGTTCTATACTCTTTCTTCTCTTTTTTCTAAGCTCAGATTTTACTTACTGATTCCCTACTTTGATCAAACACAGTTTTATTCACCTGGATTCATTGATATCACTCTCTACTAAATTTTTCCTTAATCCAGTTTATTTCATTATTAATTTTAGCTTCCTATTTTGGCTCATCCACTGATTAGCTGTGGGATTTCAATGATGTGTGATTCCCCTATTTCTTACTCCATATATTTAGTGATATGTGAGAGTGCGTCTTCCCCTGCCAGCCCTCTCCCACCCCTTCCCTTTTTCATCAGATGCACACCCTCACCTTGTCCAGATGGGACCCCTGGCCTCTGCTCTGCCCCTTCACTTACCTCCTCCACGTTTTCTCTTTGGTTAAACTTATAAGTGAAAAATCAATAAATCACTTTTCCAGTGTCATAAAGCATCTTCAGCATGGCATTCTAGAGGCCCTCCGCGCCCTCTGAAATCTATCCAGGTGGGCTGCAGGAAGCCTCATCCTAGCTTTTCTTTTCCTTCCAAGAACCCTTGGGCTGCATCCCTGACTCTCCCCACACCGTCCTCTTTGTTTACGGCCGCTTAGTTACCTGGACTCATTGTCCAGAACTTTCTCAGATGGGGGATTTGGAAGGTGAACATTTGAGTCTTTGAAAGAAAAATCAACATCAATAACAAGAAAAATAAAATAAAAAAGACATAGAAGCATGGAACACACTGCCAAACCTCAAAGGGAAGGCAGAGGAGGGTGGGTGGGAAGAGATCAACCAATGAACTTGGAAGCATCTATGCGTAATTCATGATCACAGACAATAGGGTGGTGAAGGCCTGGGGTAGGGTAGGCTGGAAGAGGTCAATGAGGGAAAAAGGCAACATAGGTAATACTCTGAACAATAAAGATTTAAAAAAATAAAACTATTATTTTATCTTCACATTTGATTCTTAATTTGGTCAAATATAATATTCTGGTGATAAAATTCATTTTCATTTCCCCCCAATCTTTCTAAGACCTTGTTTCACTGTCTCTTAGAGTCTATTTGTGATCATCAAAGACTGAAGCTATTAAAATCTTAGTTTTTGGCAAATTGCCCCCTCCTTTGTTATATTATAGAATCTTTTCTTTATCTTAGGAGTTGTGAAATTTACAAATAAAGAGAGGTGGACTTGGGGCAGATTGCATTCACACTCCCAAAGAATAAGGATTCAAAGAAATATCAGCCAAGGCAGACTGCCCTCTTCCATTTGACACTATCACTTAAATTGGGAGGTCTGAGTGAAGACAGAAAACTGTGAAGACCAAATTTCCGACGCATAAAGAAAGCATCTGAATGGTCACATTGCAGTCCAAAGTATCAAGACAGGTTTGAGTACATTGAGTTATCACCAACTAGGGCCGGTGTGAGAAGAAACAGAAATTTGCAAAGCAATTACATCTATGATTTTGATATTTTTCAATAGTCTACCCACACTCATCTCTAAATCCATCACCTCTCATTCTAATGCCTATGAAAATATTCAAGCATGGGAAGGGAGTGCCCTCTACTTCCTTTGCTCCACATCATTTTCCCTTTGATATTTTTTCCTCTTCTTCATTGTTAACAGATTTTGAGCCCCAGTTTCTTCTCTTGTCCTTCTTTCTACCCATGCACTTCTTGTGGATGAAGAGTGAGCACAGTCCATGCCTTCTCCAAGCTCAGAGTTTAACAGGGGACACAAGCAGGATACCCACAGTGTGACTGAGAAGTCTAAGGTACAGGAGGATATATACTGGGGCCACCTACTGTATGTGTGGTGGAATGTGGGTTAGTCGACTGCTTTGAGTCTATGATTTTGAGTGGAGACAGGACCAGCAAGTTGGGTTCACTTATCTTCTCAGACGTCTCCCTGCAGCATTTCTTCCTGTTTAATTTTTGGGGCATCAAAGTTAACATTTCACTATGAAAAATCTGAATTCTCAGTAAAGGCTATCTTAGTGTCAAAAAACTCAGGAACTAGCTCAAGGGATAGCTCAGGAAATTGTGGTGAATTCTTAAATAAAGGTAGCACAAAGTGATGAACATTTATCCCTTGAAAGCTACCTAGTCCCAAATCCACCTCTCAGAATCCTATTCTATGGAAGAGATAACTGAGGCTTAAAGTAATCAAGTAAGTCAGATCACAGTGTGCTTATCTGTTCCTTTTTCATCACTGTTCCTTCATCTAGGTCCTGAGAATTATTTTACATGTCTCACTGCATGCTTGTTTCCATCCCAGGGGTTACTGGACTAACTGAGTTAAGTAGATTCAGTACCTTATAGCCAACTGTGTAGATAAAACAGAGCTGGTATAGCTCAGTGGTTGAGTGTCAACCTTTGAACCAGGAGGTCAAGGCTCCATTCCTAGTAAAGGCACATACCTGGGTTGTGGGCTCCATCATGTATGTTTCTATATCTCTCTCCCTCTCCCTCTCCCTTCCTCTTTTGGATCAATAAAAATACATTCTCCCTCCTCTCCCATACACAAAAAAATAACAGCACCAATAACAACAACAAAAACCACCCGGTTACTGTGAATGCCAATACGAAGGATTACCTCCTTTTTAGGACTTTGTGGTAATTACATGAGATTACCCATGGCACATCCTAAGCATTGCAATAATAACGGCTGATGATGATGATTATTGTTTTTAGTGGTAGCGATTTTGGTATTTGTCGCATTACAAAAGATGTTCTAACTGATGTGGAGAAACAAGGAAGGAAGAAATTGCATTGAGCTAAAATGATCAGCTACATTGTGAATGAAGTAGATTAACAAGGCCTCTCCCTTCATGACAAAGGCTGATGCTCTAACGAAACACCCTGCTCAGAAGAACAGGGATCTTTGAAAAGAGCAAACACAGCATCTGACATTTAGAAAAATCCATGACTTGGAAATTTACGGCCTCCATGGCATAATAAGAAAGCGGTGAAGTCAATGATGACACAGCTCTCCAGTGGAATATTATGCAGCCTTTGAAGACAATCTTAATTTAAAAAAGTAATAAGAGCAGATGAGTAAAAACAATGCAATGAAAATTGTGTATGCAAAAAGATCATAACAATGAGCAAAAATAATTAAAGACAAAAAATTTGGAAATTGATATATTAAAATATTGTCTCATTTGAAATGTGACAACAGAAGACACTGTTTTATTTTATTCTTTTTATTTTGTATGTATTTTCTAGTTTTACTTAATGAGCACATATTGCTTTATAATAAGAAGACTATCATTTCAAATATTATTAACAGTGTGGCGCCTGATTAAACTAAACATATCATTGCACCATGGACTCCCTTACCTGATGAGGTGTTACTTTAAATTTATTTGGGATGTCCCATCCAATTCAACTTACATCCTCCTGAACCCTCACCAGGCTGCGTCTCACATGGAGGCACCAGTGAAACAGCTGTTGAGTGAAGCCTGTGAGTGAATGACTGATGGGATAAAGAAGGAACAGGCACCGTACAACCGGTGAAGTTATGCCTCCACCTCTACGTACAGAGTGCCTGGCAGAACAAACACTGGAGGTGACAAAGGGATGCTGTTTACATCGTTTTGCTTAAAAATCCTGGAATGACAGCCTCTGGAAATTCTCTACCCCTCCACCGTGCGTGAGACTAGATCATCCTGTACTTTAAATAATTTTTTTTAGCACCAACTATGAACCAGACCCTGTGCAGGATGCTGCAGGAGTTTAACAACATGGATCGGCCATTTTCTTGGGGAAGGCGTCTCCTCATTATTGTTGTTGCTGTTATTTTCCAGTCTCACCACATCTCATTCTCTCACTTAAAGCTACGTCAAGTTCTCCTTGGAAGCAGATTGGGAAGAAAACCTCATTACGTGAATAAGTCGCCTCGGTAAGAAACAGCGGGGTTGTAACTGCGATAGTGGCAGTGTGAGGAGGAGACGGGGGATTGGAGTTGGGGAGCCACCACAGTGTGTAGTGAATTCCTCTTGAAATGAGTGAAGACTGGAGGAAGTTGCTGGTTCCCTGTCTGGGTGTAACCCTAGTGATTTACACAGAAGCAATTCTTTCTTTTTATTTTTATTTTTTTAATAAAAAATATTTTATTTTTTTATATTTTTAATAAAATATATTTTATTGATTTTTTACAGAGAGGAAGGGAGAGGGATAGAAAATCAGAAACATCAATGAAAGAGAAACATTGATCAGCTGTCTCTTGCACACCCCCTACTGGGCATGTGCCCACAGCCAAACTACATGCCCTTGACCAAAATCAAACCGGGACCTTTCAGTTCACAGGCCGACACTCTACCCACTGAGCCAAACCAGTTTCGGTCGCAATTCTTTTACTATTTTTTAAAAAAGTTGATTTCAGAGAGGAAGAGAGAGGGAGAGAGAGATAGAAACATCAATGCTGAGAGAATCATTGACTGGCTGCCTCTTGCATGTCCCTAACTGGAAATCAAATCCACAAACCAGGCATGTGCCCTTGACTGGAATCAAATCTGGGACCACCCTTCAGTCCAAAGGCCCATGCTCTATCCACTGAGCCAAACCAGCTAGGGCCTAGAAGCAATTCTTGACCGTGTAAGGAGGAGTTCAAGTTTAGAGATTTAGAATTTATAGTGTTACACATGATTCTTGTGTGAAGCCAGGAGAATAGGCTGGAGGAGAGGAACCATGGAGTGGGGTGGGGTGGGAGGGGGATCCTGGCCAAAGAGGGGACCCCGTGCGCTGCCTGCTCACATACAGGAGCTGATGCTCTTGGCTTGGATAAGTTACCCAGAGTGAGATGTCCCGGACTTGAAGGTCTTTGTTTTGTTTTTTTCTCACAAAGCAATGGAAGTTCCTGGAGTTGCATACTATGCAGCTAGCAAAGGGGTTCTGAAGCAGGAAAGGCTGATCAAAGCTGGACACAGAGCTGAGGGTCTCATCAGTAAGTTGAGTGAGTGAAGCCATGGGCTGGGCTGAAATGGTCCAGAAGCTGTGAGGAGAGCAAGAAGCATGCTTTGTGGCTGGACTGAGGGTCTCAGGCCCGAGGCTGGAGCTGAGTGCAGGGGACCCAGCGACATCTGCATGGCTCCACGGTAATTAGGTCAGAGAGGGTTGGGGGCGTCTAGGGGCCACATCACAGACAGGGTTAAAAGCTAGAGTGTGTTCCAGATGTCAACAGTCTATTGTAGACAATTAGGAGGTGGCCTTTTTTTCTCTCTCCCAGGACCCCTCACACAAACTGTCTGAACCACAACAGTGGAGTCTGAGCATATCAAGTAAGAAAAGCAAAGAAGGACCCCACGGAATAACTGTGGTTAGTGGCTTGTGGTTCTGTGGATGGTGTGTGTGTGTGTGTGTGTGTGTGTGTGTGTGTGTGTGGTGAGGGGAGGAAGGGTTGCCCAAGAGAGAGAAATTTTCTTCTAATCAATGTGCTAATCTAGGACAGAAGGTCTCCTTTCTCTCTCGCCCTCATTTAACTTCCCGGGGTTCAGTCCTCGCCGCCCCCACTCTGCCCCCTCCCCACACCAGCTGAATGAAAATTTGGTCTTTTTTTTTAAATATAGATACATTAAAAAACAGACACTGGTCTTCAAAGAAGCCTGCAATTTCGCTGGCGACGGGATGTTTATAGCCACGATTTGTTTGGTTCTGATAAAAGGCACATGCCCTCTGATTCTATTTGATTTTATTTTCCAGGCCAGGCTTGCTTCACACACGGGCCTGCAGTCTTTTGGGGCAACAAGGAAGGAAGGAGAGCGAGAGGGGGAGAGAGAAAGAGAGCAAGAGGGAGAGAGAGAAAGAGAGGGAGATAGAGATAGATAGATAAATGTAAATGAGAGAGAGAGAGAGAGAGAGAGAGAGAGAGAGAGAGATATCTGGAGAGCTGTAGGTATGTGTGTGTGTGTGTGTGTGTGTGTGTGTGTGTTCTGGCCACAAAGCCATGGTCCCCAGGGACCAGGATGACTGGCACGGGAGACATTCCAGGTTCTCCCTTATGTCCTTTCAAGACAAACGCCACTCTTTGCAAGTCCAGTGAAAGCTGGGATGTGACCACCCCAGTTCTTCTCAGGAGCTTGTGTGATGGAGGTAGGCGAGCCTCCGAGGCAGAAAGACGTGGGTTTAAATGTCAGCTTAGTCACTTTCCTGCTGTACGGCCTGGAACAGAGCTCTCTGTGAATCGGTTTCCCCTCTAGCACCGGGGCCTCTCCCCTGCAGGACTGCTAGGAGGATGGGGGATTGTAGCCAGGCCAATGAGGCAGAGGGGCAGGGGAAGGACCAGAAAGTGGGGGTTTGTGGGAGGGGGAAGGGAGGAGGGAAGCAGCACCCCCACAGCATGAGACAGAAGCATTGCCTGCAGGAAAAGGAGAAGTTTGGGGTGACTGGGTATGCAGTACAAGGATAGAGGAATAGGAAAGGAGGCGGGCAGATCAAGCGGTTGGGTTGCAAGCCACGTGGAGGAATCTGCAGGCGGTGGGAGGGCCTTAGGGAGTCTAAGTGGAGGCATGTGTGGGATTAGAATGTATTCCAGAAAACTGACCATTTGCAGCGTGGTGGGGTGAGAGGAAGGAGGAAAGGCCTCAGGGAAGTTAAAGCACAATGATGTTCTTTAGTGCTCCCCAAGTGTTCATGCTGCTGGCATTCCAGCAAGGGCCTGCCTTTAGGTGATTGAGTGACAGCTCTGCCTTCCAGTGATTGCACGGCAGCTCTGCCTTCCAGGGGTTGAGTGACAGACAGCTTTGCTGTGCTGGCCTGTGAAACCAGGAGGGTGCCTCAGTGGCCCTGTCTGTAAGACGGGGATGGTAATGCACATGCCTCACATGGCTATCCTGAGGCCTAGATGAATTTTAAATGCACAGGACATAGAGGGAGCACTTAAAAGAGTGAACATGACATGCCTTTGCTAAATATTACGACTAGAGAAAATTTCCAATCGGCGCTCCAATTAAGCACTGTGTCTGAATGATCCCACTTAATCTTTACGTTTACCCTGCAAGGCAGTTACTGTTTTTCTTCATTTCCTTTTTCTTTATGAAAATGAAAGCTCAGAGAAACTGAGCTATCAGCTACTCCATGGCAGAGCTGGAGTATGACCCAGGATCAGTTTGCACAACCAACACCTAGGCTTTCTCTACTGAACAAGAGAGTTCAGGACGGGCATGCTTAGAGGAGAGAAGAAGCCCATGGGGACACTGCGTATGAAAAGCCTGGCTTTGGGACTTTTTAAAGACCTCCTTCTCCTCCACTCCATCCATGTGGGATGTGTGCTTGGGAAGGGGGGGGGCGGTGGGAGTGGAGGTCATTGACCAGAAGACTCTGGCCGGAACTAAGTCCCCCTGGCACGGAGGAACTTGAAAGGAAGCTTTGCTTTTGGACCATCCATCCGCCAAAGAGCAGATTTCTACATTTTTGCTCTTGGCAAAGGTCTCTGTCTTTTCTTCCTCCCTCCCCTCAGCTATATTTGGTGAGAGTTTAAATCCGATAAAGAGGAGCTCTATTTAAAACCAGTCAGGCTGTATTTCAAAAGATGTGTATGATCTTATCTGAAAAGTCAATTTGTAATTATAATGTCAAGTTCCTCCACAAGTAAGGTCCTGGCACCGAGTTCCTGTGCCCAGTAAAGAGACCATAGGCTGATGGCACCCTGGGGCTGGAAGAGGCTCCAGACTGAGCACCTGCAGGCCTGAGGGCCCGGCCCATCCCCCAGCCACCACCTGACCACTTCCAACACGTGGAGCTCTCTGCTCTCCAGACTTTTTCCTCTACCCCTCCCCTCGGAAGATTGTTGATAAATGTCATTCTCTAGTCTCCCACTGAACCTTATTGGTCCCCAGAGCACTGCTTTGTCCTTCTGTCCCAGGAGCTCTTCTGGAACTGTTGACATTACCTTGTGCTCTTGCGTCTCTTCTTCCTCCGGTTGACATTCTGGGCTTGTTGAATCATCCCCGAAAAGGGCATGATTTCCATATCCCTTTGGGTGAAGCTGTGCTCCACAGCCAAGTCAGGTCCCTGCAGATGGCACTTCCACGATGCACTTGTGAACCGGATTTTGTTCTCAGATGGTTTCCACTATACTCCACGTTCTCCGTGAACTTGTGAGGAGGAGGTTGGGGGAGCTGCTGCATTACTGACATCAGTGATCTTCTAACAGGTAGCCATTGATTCACACTCCTTCTCCCACAGAGCTGGATGAATCAGAGCCCCTGCCTTGGCTCCCAGCTTACCTGGACTGGGAGTGTCCCCCTTTCCTGTCTCCCCAGCTATATTGGGCTTTGCTTTGCTCCCTGAGCATGGCAAGCTTACCCCTTAGGGTCTTAGCAAGTGTTGTCCCCTCCACTAGAGACTCTTCCCCTGCACCCGTGCAGGACAGTGTCCTACTGGTCTTCAGGGATCAGCTCTTTTCTTGACCTTTCTCTCTCCTGTGCTCCCTCCTGCCCCCCCCGTCACTGTCCAGCCCACCATCTCATTTCACTTCTTCAGAGCCTTTATCAAGATGAAAGCCTCCCTATTTGGTCACTGGTTTTCTCATTTAGTCCATTTCCCCCGAAGATCCTACAGGACCCAGGAGTGGAGGTGACAGGCTTGTCTTGTTGACATTTGTGCCTTATGGACTAGAATTGGGTCTGGCATGCATCATCACTCAAGGGGACATTGGCTGAATGCATGCTCCTGTGAGTGAATGAATGGGTTGAGTGTGAGGAGGATGCAGAATAAGTTTGGGGAGTAGTGGCATCGTAGACATTGTAAGAGACTTGAGAGATTGATTCTAATCCTCAATGCTCACCCTACAGAGAATGGATTTTTGACCTGGGAGGGCAGTTGACATCCCCAGAATCACATTGTAAGTTCATGCAAAAACTGGCACAAGGATCCAGCTACCTAATAGGAATGCCACTTCTTTTTTAAATGACAAGCACCATGCACCAGCACGCATTAAACACTAAAAGCTTAAAGTGAATAGGGCACCTAGAAGAGAAGACAAGCTCCTCAGAGCAGCTTTCCGAGGGGAAGAGCTGCACAGACAGCAGGAGGCAGAGCGCGTGCAAAGAATAGGCAGCTGAGCAGACTTGGTGCATGAAGAAGTGGAGAACCAGACTGGCAAGAAGCACAGGGCCTTCAGAGAGGGGCAGGCAGGGGAGCTAAGTCGGGGGCTGGCCTCGGATTTCAGCTCCTGCATGTGGGTACTCCTTGAATGGTGACTGAGATTGAGGGAATCCACATGGCAGGGGTAGACCACACAAACGAGATGAGGAATGGAGCCAATGGGCAGAGGCCTGGCTGAAGGTCACTGAGGGGTGCAGCCATTCTATGACAGCGACCACGTCAGAAGGTGGAGGAGAGAGGCAAGGCGGTGGGTATATTGATGGAACTGCTCCCAGGCTTCCTGCAGCGCGAGGGCTCAGGGTTTGAGCCATTCCTATTGCTCACCAGCTCTATCCTCAATAATGTTCTGAATGAGCTGAAGAACCCTGACGACCTTAGTGGCTGCACTCCCCAACAGCACCTCTCCACCCCTTGGGGGCCCCAGGTGACCTACCAGGGCTGGTGTCCTCGAATCCATGAGCCCGTTTTCCAGGGAGCCACTGCAGGATGGTTGGATGCTTTTGTACTTTTCTGCATCCCGGTTTCCTCATCTGTAGGGAAGAACCAAAGACGCCCGCCACATAGAACTGCTGGGAAGATGAATGAGGATTGTGTTCATCAGTCTGGGGACAGGACAGGCTCAGTCATGTTGCTCCTCTGTGTTCTTCCTGTGCGGGGACCAAGTCTTTCTCTAGACTCCCAGTTTTGCGTTTAATTAATTGATTAATTTGAGAAGACGATTCCCAGGAAAGAGGTTTGAAAGTCCTAGCTTCATAGAATGTGATCACTGAACAGGAATGCAAGTTCATTTAGTCTAAAACTTAAAAATGTGTGGCTTGCAGATACGTGGTTTTTTTTTTTTTTTTGGTGTGTGTGTGTGTGTGTGTGTGTGTGTGTGTGTGTGTGTGTGTGTGTGTTTGGTTTTTGTGGGTGTTTTTTGTTGCGGGCAGGGGTCAGCTTGTAAGATGGCTTAAATGTTTGACTTGCTTGCCATTTTAAAACTTGAAGATTTCATACATTGGGAGGTTCCATGCTTGGGGAGAGGTCACATGTTAGAGCTCTGGCCTCTCTTGACAAGTCTGGAGGCCCAGTGGGCCAGGGCTGCCCAGGTTGGCCGGAGCTTGTAGCCACCCTGTCCAGCAGCGGCAGTGTGCCAGGGCTGCTTCAACACAGTGCCAGACTGGGTGGGGAGAGACCCGCTGTCTCCCTGGTTCTGGAGGCTGGGCGTCTGAGGCCCGGTGTGGGCAGGTGAGCTCCTCCTGAGGCAGAGGGAGCCTGTCCCAGGCCTCACCTCGAGCTACTGGGTCGTGTGGGCAGCTTCTGTGTTCCAGTGCGTGTAGGCGCGGCACTCTGCCCTCTACCTTTGTCTACAGATAGTTCTTGAGTGTTTGTTTCTGGGTCAGATCCCTCTGCTTGTTAGGACACCAGTCTTGTTGGATTAGGGACAGCTCTGCTGACCTTATATTGTCAAATGACATCAGCAATGACTCTTTCCCAAAAAGGCCACGTTCTGAGGTCCTGGGGCAAGGATTTCAACAGAGGAATTGAAAAATATATATATGGATTTCAGAGGGGAAGGGAAAAGGAGAGAGAGATTAGACACATCAAGGATGAGAGAGAATCATGGATCGGCTGCCTCCTGCATGCCTCACACTGGAGATCAGTCCTGCAACCCGGGCGTGTTCTCAGACCAGGAACTGAACCAAGGCTTCGTTGTCCAGAGGTCAATGCTCAACTCCATAGCCACGCCGACTGGACAGGAAGTTTTAGAGCCACAGTCTAACTCATGACACCAGTGTACATCACCTCTCCCAGGAAGTCACTGTCCCATTGGCGAAGTCCACCTGTGACATTTCAGAGGGCAGTCACTGACTTATGGTTAAATGTCCTCTCTCTCTCTCTCTCTCTCTCTCTCTCTCTCTCTCTCTCTCTCTCTCTCTCTCTGAGGACCTGCGTCCCGGGCTGCCAGGTGTGAAAGGGATGGTGGGTAGAAATTCATGCGAAGTGGCTCTCCCAAGGTGACATGGATGGTGACAGGCAGAGAGAGGATGTGGCCTTTCTTCTAGTCATTCATCCCAGCGTCTCCCTCTCACAGAGCTGTGGGAAATGCTGCTGTTCCAAGCTCCGTGCCTTGCAGATGGGAAGGAGTCAAGAAGTCCAAAAGAAGCATTGGTTAGGTGAGAGGCAGGTGACAAGTTGGGGCTGTGACAGGTGAAGCCCACATGACATCCTAAGAGAAATACCCAGGAGGCAGTGGGACATGCAGGCTTGAGGTGATGGGGTCTGCTCTCCCAACCAGTGCAGTCAGAACCAGCAGGTACATTGGTTAGAGACCCAGGCGCATTTGTAACTGTCCCCCTAATGTTCACTGACAATTAAGACCCATGCACATAGTTATGAAATAAAGATTTGGGCTCAAACTCAGTTTCTTCAAGTTTTCTTGTAGATAAAAATATTGCCTTGTGTGTTACTCTTATGAGCAGCAGGTTTTGTGTTTTTTAACCTACCACACTGCCAGTTAGATTATATTTTGATAATTCTCTCAATGTGTCAGCTGCCAACAGCACTTTAAATAATAAGAATCCGATCCCTCCTAAATAAGGCTGTGATTCCATTAAGAAGAGCTGCAGGCCCCAGGCTCAGGGGCTAAAGAATGAAGCACAGGCTTGCTGTGAGGTATACATACCCCGCAAACCTGAGTACAGACTTCCTTCATTTCACTGGGGACCTGCCACCTCTCTCCATCCCTCCATCACCCCTCTCCTCCCTCCCATAATCCTAGTGAGGGAGGGGCAAAGGCTCTTAGGAGGCTGTGAGGAACCGTACATGACTCCTCCATTTTGGGAATCTCCAGACTCCTGTGACCAGTGGAAATGACTATCTTCATTTACAGAAGAGGAAATGGAGGCTGAGAGAAGAGACTCCTCTGAGATTCTGCAAAGAGTGAGTGCAGAACAAGGCGCAGCCATGGTAGCAGCATTCCAGGGGAGTGCCCACAGCGTGGCCACAGTCTGGAGACAAGGAGAGGACACAGTCGGGTGCCATGGTGATACAACGCCAACATGTCATACTTTCTTGGCCATAAACTTGCACTTGTGAATGGTTTGACTTCTCAGAGCTGAAGTTCTGAGGGTTATGGAAAGGCAAAGGTATAAGGTACAAGGAAATCATGATTACTTGAGAATGATCACTGTGTCCCAGGCTGTCCACAATCTTGGCTAGATTATCATGACATACTAATACCCTACATCCCCACTATCATCATCAACATCAGCAGCATCATCATCCATTTTAATGTTGAGTGAGGACATAGAACCTCCCTTCACCCCAAATGTGTGTCTCTGTATGGGTACATATTGTTATGTCCTCGTGGAGATGTCAAATGCCCCCTTTTGTCTTTCTATTACACATAGACTTTTCAAAAATGTGAAATCTGCCCTCACCAGGTAGCTCAGTTGGTTAGCGCCATCATCCTGATATGCGGAGGTCGTGGGTTCGATCCCCAGCCAGGGCGCATACAAGAAGCAAGCAATGAATGCATAGATTAGTATAACGGCACGCAGGTGTTTCTCTCCCTCTCTCTATACCAATTCAAAAACATTAAAAATCTAATGAGCAAAATAGAGTCACAGACTGACCGCTGTGAGAAGGGAAGAAGTTTGGGAGCTGAGCAAAATAGGTGAAGGCATTAAGCAAAAAACAGAGACAATGCCTAGACACAGACCGTTGTCATGTACGGTGATTAGAGGAGGGAAAGAGGGTGGGGGAGGTAGGAGAGAGTAAATGGCGATGCAAGGAGAGTTGAGTTTGGGTGCTATACACACAATTCAATATACAGATGATGTATGATAAATGGTACACTTGAACCTTATGTCATTTTATTAATAAATGTCACTCAGTAACATCCATAAAATTAAAAAAGAGAGTATAATAATTATTAAACACTCATTAAAACAAAGTCTGGGAAAGGCAAAGAATCCAAGTTAACTGGAGCAAAGGCCAAATCTAAGGAAAACTGGCACTGAGTTTATGAAATGCTCTTCAGAATATTCTCCCTGACTCCCAGTTAGAGGGCTCATCTCAACGGCCAAGAAATAAGTCAGGCAAACTGGTGTTCAAAAAAGAGTGACAACAAAGCACATTTACTCGACACCTACAGTTCACAAATAGAAAGGTTCTGCTCTCTGTCATTTTTATTGCTTTTTAAATGAAACATTCTGGGGAGCATCAAAGCCTAGCTTATCCCTCAGTGACCCCACTTCCCCTCTCCCACACCCTGATGTCTCCAGGATTTTAGATTAGCCTTCTTCTCACTCCTATTTTATCCTTTTACTAGAGGCTCGGTGCATAGATTTGTGCACTGGTGGGGTCCCTCGGCGTGGCCGGCCGGGATCAGACCAACACCAGCAGTCCCACATCATCTGCTGCTCCTGCATGCCACTCCTGCTCATTCTGGCCCTGCTGCATCTGTCGCTGCCACTGTCTCCGCTCTGTGGGCTCTGTGCCCGCCCCTTCACTGCGATCTCCAGGCTGCAACAGCCTACCATGAACCCTGCGTCTGGGACCTGTGGGTCAGCTGAGCAGCACTGCCACTGTGAGAGCATACTGACCACCAGGGGGGCAGCTCCTGCATTGAGCATCTGCCCTGTGACGGTCAGTGTGCATCATAGCAACTAATCCACCGGTCGTTCAGTTGCTTGGTCACTTAGGCATATATATGTATATATATATATATATATATATATATATATATATATTTGTCATGTCTTTCTCTATAACAATTGGTACAATGTTTGTACAATTGCAACTTAACTGCAATTATAGTAATATATATATATATATCTTGATTTCAGAGAGGAAGGGAGAGAGAGATAGAAACATCAATGATGAGAGACAATCATTGATTGGCAGCCTTCTGCATGTCTCCTACTGTGGATCAAACTCTCAACCTAGGCATGTACCCTGACCAGGAATTAAACCGTGACCTCCTGATTCATAGGTTGATGCTCAACTACTGAGAAACACTGCCTGGGGTGTTCCAATAAATTTTTGAAAATGGTCCATGTTAATAGATGATACTTTATTAATTTCAATTGCTATTGAACATGCCATTTATTTATCCATTCTTCTTTTAAAGACCATACGAGTAGGAGTGTTTTGTTTTATCTGTTATAAGTAATCCTACACAGGTTTCCCTGTACCTCTGTCAATATTTATTTTAGGAATAAGTGGATCTAGAAGTAGAACTGCAGATCATTGAGTACATACAGTTTCAAGTTACAGGGTATTTTCAAAGCGATGCTCTACAAGGTTGCGGTCATCTATATTTCTATTAGTGTGTGGGAGGTTTCTGTTTGCTCTGTATCCTCACTGACAGGATATTTTCAGATTGTTTTTAATTGAAATATCTTAATGTTGTAAAATAGCAGTAGATTGTTTTAATGGTGGCTGTTGCTTTAATGTGTATTTTTTCTGATTATTAGTAAGTGGAAGTATTTCTCTCTCTCTCTCTCTCTCTCTCTCTCTCTCTCTCTCTCTCACACACACACACACACACACACACACGAGCCATGTTCATCCTTTTACTTTGCTTATAGCATCTTTTATATCACAGGACTCTATTTTTAGCATGATTGCATTTTTTCAGTTTTTTTTTTCATGAGTGTTCTTTGAGTAGAAAACTCTCTTAATCTGTTGAAGTTACCATTGATTTTCTATCAATATTAAACAATAATTTGACTGAGTATAGAACCTAGGTTACACAGTTTCTCGGAACAGTATTCTGTTTCTCTTTTTTTTTCTTTTTCTTTCCTGGTTCAGTCCAATTGGCATTCTTCATACAAACATCCATATTTTTCTTTCTTTGCAAATTGTCCAGGTAGGAATTTATTTCCAATTTTGTTCTATATTCAGTGTTCTCTCTCAAACTGTAGAATCATCTCATATTAATTTTGGATTATTTTCCTACCTATCATATTTTTGAGAATTTAAAAAAATTCTCTCCCGCTGCAAGTTCTCTCAAACAAATGTTGGACTTTCTAGTTCAATAATCCACAGGCTTACTCTTTCTTTCCTGATCTCCATCTCTTTTATACCATGAGACATTCAAGCTAATACCCTGAGGTAAGTCTGTCAGTTTACCATTCCTCTTCAGCTATTGCCCATCTGCATTTTGACATATACATAGAGAGGGTTTTTGAAAAAATAGTATACATATGTATGTATGTGTTATATACATTATAACAATGTATATGAATTATCACACCTAATAATAGACAAACATGTAAATTGACTTTACCTGTGCTATGCCCACAGCCAATCAGATTGAGTATGCAAATTAACCCAACAAAGATGGAGGTTAATTTACATACATAGGCCCCCATCAGCCTGGGTCCTGGGAACTTTCTCAGCATCCATTTCATTCCGAGGTTAGCCTCGCGTGAGTCCTGAGCATCCTGGGAAGGGCCTGAGCCAAGGGGGCTTGTGGGGAGGGGCAGAGCTAGAGATCTAAGGAAGATGGGGGGCCCCTGCCCTGTCCCTGAGGCTTTAGGCCTTGGCAGGGGTGGAGCCAGAGATCAGAGGTGGTAGGTGTGAACTACAGAGGAAACGCCTTTTCTGATCGCTCATTGACTAAACTTCCTGTATGCCACTGGTAATATTCTTAGTAACTTGGATATAAGAATCTACAAAGGTGACCTAGGTTTTTCTTAACATACTCCTGGAGAAAAAAGGGAAGGTCTGTGGGAACCCCTTTTCATGTCCTGCGTGATTCAGGGTCCCCGGTTCAGGGCTCAGGTTTCTGGAAAAGGCCGCACACAAATGAATAAAGAGACTCAGAAAAATATTAATTTGGAAAATGGGGGCCAGGTGGTAGTTCAACTCTAGTGGCAGAACTACTCCTCGTTCTGGCTTCACCATTCCTTTTATTTAGATTAAAATCACAAGATGCAGCTGTCTCCCCCAGGCCAGAAACACCAGTAAAAGTCAATCAGTAGATCTTCTTAGGACTAACAGGTGGGGGCTGCTCCAACCATGAACATCCCAGGAACCAGCTCCAACCCCTCAGAGCAATCAAGGTTGGCCAGCCCTCCAAACTCCCTGTCCACAGCTCTCAATGATTGGCTTCCGGCAAAGGTCCACTGCTGGAGGGCTAAGAAATGTCATATCCTGCCCTAGGCAGTTTGGCTCAGTGGATAATGCCTAGGCTTGCCAACCACAGAGTCTGGTTCAATTCAGCTCAAGGGCATGTATCTAGGTTGCAGGCTCCTCCCTGGCTGGGGCCCAGCACAGGGCTCATGCAGGAGGCAACCAATCAAAGTGTTCCTCTCACTTTGATGTTTCTCCCTATCTTTCCCTTTCTCTTCCGTATTTTCTAAAAATCAATGGAAGCATATCCTCAGGTGATGATAAAAAAAAAAAAGGAAAGAAAAAGAAAGGTCACGTCTTATGTAAGACACATCTTGAAAATGCCTAAAGAAAGTTGTAATTTTTTCATGGTGAAGGGACTGTAGTCCCTGTTGATGAAAACACCTTGGTGGCTGCAGTGAATGGCAGTGGCTGCAGCAGCAGGGTAATGGGGCTGGTGTCTTTCCCTGATTAGCCTGGTCGTCTTCCACAAAGGGAGACTGGACTGTGGCTTAGGCCCGCTCCCCATAGGGAGCGGGCCTAAGCCATCAGTAGGACATCTCCTGAGGGCTCCCAGTATCTGAGAGGGGGCAGGCTGGGCTGAGGGACGCCCCCTTCCAGTGCACAAACTTTGTGCACCAGGCCCCTAGTATAAATGTAAATATAAATTAACTAGAGGCCCAATGCATAAAATTTATGCAAGAGTAGGCCCTCACAGCCCTGGCTTCATTCAGAAGGTCATCTGGATGTTTGATCCAATGTTCGGCCATTCAGTTGATTTGCATATTATACTTTTATTATTATAAATTATTCTATTTTTTTCTTTATCTCTGTTTTAAACTTTAAGTGAATTCTCTAATTTCAGCCAAACACATTGCAGAACAGGTTAGACTCTAGTTTCCTCCTATCCATATTTGTCACTCATAACAGCGAGAAATCTGTATCCCATTACCCTTAATTTATTTAGTCATCTGGACTCGTCTGGAATACACAGAAAGTAATTTTGGAATTGCTAAACCATCCACTGTGAAAAGCAGACCTAAATAAAGTTCAAACTTTATTTACAGCTTTTTACATCCAACTGACATACTTTGAAACAGACAAGCCTTAAAAGCACAGTTGGAAGCATTTTGACAAATGAATGCCTCCCTGTAAACCATACTACTACCAAGAAACAGAACATTTCCATTTTCCCAGAAAGGTCCTGTATTTCTTCCTCATCAGTTTCATCTTGGAGGTCACTATTCTGACTTTTCACCATGAGTTTGTGTCAGAGCAGCACAGAGCACAGCTGCTCTGAGTTCAGATAGTCTTCTGAATTCTGCTCAACGACACCAAGTGTCAGGGCAGGTTCCTTCTCGAACGCTGCTCGCTACACCTAACTATTGGGTCTGAGCCCTTCTGCTAGTGGCTGGACCTTCTTGGCTGCCAGGTCTTAGCGGAGAAGCCATGAGACATTGTGGGTGTATAAGAATGAGTCTTTATTGTAGAAGCCAGTGACCATATAGCTATCAGACAAAACAGTTCTTCATAGCAAAGTTCTATACAGGCAGGCGTACATTGGCTGGTGAACAAGTTCATCTTTCCCACCAAAGCAGCATTAGCTTTGTGCCCACAGGCATTTTCTTAGCAGCTGCAGGCTGCCCTAGGCTCATCTGCCTCACACAGTAACGGCACCTGGGTGCTCTGGCCTAGTAACTTCTCCACCCTCTCCAACTTTCCTGCACACACAGTAGCTACATCCTCTGTGCCTCTATTTTCTCCCGATACACTGGCTGGCTAATATGTAGTATACTTTTGGGTAAAAGAGGCTTCTTTGTAAGTAGTGACCTTGTTGTGCACCTGCACATAGTCCTTGGACATTCTGATTAAGATCCCCATGTTCAGAGTGGCCTTGGCCATCTGGCATCCTATCAACAAGTCCTTCACACTCTGAGTTGCTTTGACTATCCAGCAGCTCTGGCCTGGTTCCCACCGTTTGTTTTGCCTGTCCTAGAACTTTATATAAATTAAGTGACACCGTGTGTTCTGTTTCTGTTGGTAGCTTCTTTCATTCAGAACACTATCTGTGAGATGATGTTAAATGTATCAGGAACTCACTCAATGTTGTTGCTGAGTAATATTTTATTACATTATTAGAGGCCCAGTGCATGGATTTGTGCACTGGTGGGTTCCCTTGGCCTGGCCTGCAGGGATCAGGCCAAAACTGGCTCTCCAACATCCCCAGAGGGGTCCCAGATTGCAAGAGGAAGAAGAGCAGTCCAAAGGACCCCACTGGTGCATAATCAGGGCCAGGGAGGGACCCTGGGAGGGCTCCAGGGGGTGTCCAGCTCGTCTTGCTCAGTCCCAGTTGGTGCCGATCTGGGCCATCTTGCCCAGTCCCTATCAGGGCCCATAGGGGCTGGCTGGCTGGAGAGGGGCCACAGAAGGTTGGTGGCCATGGAAGGACCATGGGAGGACTTCAGGGCATATCTGGCCCATCTCATTGAGTCCTGATCAGCTCGACTCCAGCAGCAAGCTAACCGACTGGTTGGAGTCTCCTTCCCCTGGTGGTCAGTATGCATCATACTGACTGGTTGAATGGTCAAATGATCAGAAATTTAGTAAGTTAGGCTTTTATTATATAGGATTATTTTCTTATCCATTTCCTGTTAAAAGATATTTGATAAGTTTCAGTTTTCAGCTATTATGAATAAAGTTGCTATGGGCACTTTTGCACAAAGTTGTTAGAAGTTGTACATCTTTATTTCTCCTGGGAAAATATCTAACTTAGAAATATGGGTTCGCCGAAACCGGTTTGGCTCAGTGGATAGAGCATCAGCCTGCGGACTGAAAGGTCCCGGGTTTGATTCTGGTCAACGCATGTACCTTGGCTGCGGGCACTTCCCCAGTAGGGGGTATGCAAGAGGCAGCTGATCGATGTTTCTCTCTCATCGATGTTTCTGACTTTCTATCCCTCTCCCTTCCTCTCTGTAATAAATCAATAAAATATATTTTAAAAAAAGAAATATGGGTTCAAAAGATAGGCTATAAGTAAATTAAATATATAAACTACTAAACTTTTCCAAGAGGTTATGTCATATCTATATTAATAACAGGGTAATATGCTAATTAGATTGGGAGATCTTCTGGGAGACCTTCCAGATGTCCTTCCAGACAAAGCCATGGTGGTGGGGCCAAGGCAGAGGCGCTTAGGGGTGATCAGGCCAGGAGGGGAGGGCAGTTGGGGGTGAGCAAGCTGGCAGGCAGAATGATTAGGGGTAATCAGGCAGGACAGGCAGGTGAGCAGTTAGGAGCCAGCGATCCCTGATGGGCCCTATGGGATTGGACCTAAACCAGTAGTTGAGCATCCCCAAAGGGGTCCCAGATTGGAGAGGGTACTAAGGGATACCCCCCATGCACGAATTTTGTGCACCGGGCCACTAAAATAGATATAAGAGATGTGTGCTTGATTATCACAACACTTGGTTTTAATAATCTTTCTAAATACATATATATATATATATATATATATATATATTTGTATATATATATATATATATATACACATATATATATATGGATTATTATATAGTATATATATATTTGCTACATATCTATATATCTATTTATCTGTAGATATATATCTATATATTATTGATGTAGAGAGGAAGGAGAGGGAAATGATGAGAGACAATCATTGATTGGCTGCCTCCTGCATATCCCACAGTAGGGATTGAGCCCACAACCCATACATATGGCTTAACCAGGAATCAAACCATGACCCCCTAGTTCATAGGTCAATGCTCAACCACTGTGCCACACCATCTGGCAATAGTCCTTCTAATTTCATCCTCTCTGTGTGTGGTGACTTCTTACTGTGATTTTTATTGCATTTCCCTGATGGCTGAGGATACAGAGAACTTCTCAGGGACTGTTGTCAAACTTCACATCCTCCTTTGTGAAATGTTGGTTTAAGTCTTTTGCTCATTTTTAAAATTAGCTGGGGTTTTTTATTGCTGAGTTGTAAGAATTTACATTCTGAATAAAAATTCTCAGATAAGTGTTTTTGTAAACTTTATTTTTCGAAATTTATTTTTATTGCTTAAAATATTAAAGATGTCCCTTTTGTTTTTTCCCCATTCATCCCTTCTATCCCGCACCCGCCCCTCCCAGGCCTTCTCCACACTATTGGCTGTGTCCTTGGGTTATGCATAGATGCATATAAGTTCCCTTGTTAATCTCTCTAACCTTCTCATTCATTTTCTTAGATGTATTTCTGGATAAGAATAATTTTTAAGAAAATTTTACTAAACTCTAAGTTATGATTCTTTTGTTTGTGTGATAATTGAATCTGTGTTCTGTCCAAGAAAACTCTGCCTACTCTCAGGTCATGAAGATATTCCCTTATGTTTTCATATCTGAAAGTTTTATAGTGTAGCTTTTACCTTAAATAAACATTAATTCTTTTGTATAGTGTCAGGTAAGGGTTGAGATTCATCTTGTTCCCACGTCAATGTCCCATTTGTTGAAAAGACTTCACATTCCTCATTTAATCCTGATGACATTTTTGTTGAAGATCTTATAGCCAAATAAATGTGGGTCTCCTTCCAATTCCTTATTCTGTTTTCACTAATTTGCTTGTCTATCCTTATGCCAACACCACAGTCTTGTTTTCTGTGGCTGTATGGTAACACCTAAAATCTGGTGGGCAAGTCGCCAGCTTTGTTCTATAGGTCAAGATTGCTTTGGGCATGTCAGGTTCATAGCATTTCAATATACTAATCCTAGAGGCCCGATGCATGAAATCCGTTCTCACAGCCCGTCTGCCTCACAGCCCTGTGGCCCCACCCACTGGTCATTGGGGAAGGTCATTATGCCATCCAGTCTAATTACCATATTCACTCTTTATAATATAGGATGCTTGCCAATTTCTTTCTCTCACACCAGTTAAAACTGTGATAAGGAAACTGTTGAATTTATGGTGAATCTATGGGTTCATTTGGGCAGAATTGATATTTTGACAATACTGACATTTGGATACATAAATATGGTGTAATCTATTAAAGTTTTCCTAATTTCTCTCAATGATTATTGAGAGAAAAAAAACATGTTTGGTGTAGAAATCTTGTCCTTATTTTAAATTCATTATTATGTATTTTATGTTATCTTAAGTGACATTAAAAATTTGTTCTCTAGAATATATAAATAAGTTATATTGTATATTGACCTTGTATTCTGAGTCTCTAGTTCCTTACTGTTTTATTCATTTGTTTATTAAATTACTAAGTATTTTCTAACTTAACAGTCTAGTTGTCTGAGAAAAGAGACAATGTCACTTTTTGCTTCACAATATTTGTGTGTTTTATTTAGGGTTCTTGCCTTCTGTATGAAATGAGGACCATCTTTGCCTCATTTCTAATGTTTGGGAAAACAATTCCGTGATTCTTCATTTAGTGTGAAGTTAGTTGTGGGTTTTAATCAATCCCTTTGTCTGATTGGGTAAGTTCCCTTCTGTTTTTACTTTGGTGAGTTTTTATCATGAATATATGTTCAGTGTTGTAAGATGCATTTTTTCCCCCTATGTATGGTTAATTTTCAAATGTTAAACTTTTTACTCCTGGGATAAATAAACCTCATTTGGTCAGTATGTTTATAATTTTTTTTTAACATTTGACTGGATTAAATCTTCTTATCTTTTGAGTTAAAATATTTATATTAATAATAAATACTGGTTTATGATTTACTTGTAACATTGTTGTCAAGTTTAGGGTTTTGATGACTCATAAAACAATTTGGAAAACATTCATATTTTAATTGTATCATATGTTATTTTTGGCAAAGGCACTGTCCATTTAATCTAAATTGATCACAATATTGTCTTAATATTATTTTAAAGGCTGTAAGATCACTCATAATATCCCCCTGATGCATTTTTTATATTGATATTTTGTTTTCTTATTATTTTTATTTTTTGGATAAGTTCTGTTATGATTATTCTTTTAAAAATATATTTTATTGATTTTTTATAGAGCAGAAGGGAGAGGGATAGAAAGTCAGAAACATCGATGAGAGAGAGACATCGATCAGCTGCCTCCTGCACACCCCCTACTGGGGATATGCCCGCAGCCAAGCATGCCCTTGCAGGAATTAAACCCGGGACCCTTCAGTCCGCAGTCCGACGCTCTATCCACTGAGCCAAACTGGTCTCAGCAGTTCTGTTATGATTATTGATTACATTAAATAATTTTGACAAAACAGCTTTGTCATTTTATATTCATTTTCTAATTAATTAATTTCTGTTTTAGCTATTTTATTTCTTATTTCTTTTAAGAAATAAGTTTAATTTGTTCTTTTTTAACCCTTCTAATGGAGACCTTTTTCATAAATTTAAGACCTTATTTATACAATACTATATATATATATATTACACTGTATAGGGAGATGACCAGCAGCAGCTGCAGGGGGCGGGACCAGCTGGTGAGCAGGTGGCACCAGGCCAGACGAGGCAGGTGCCAGCGGTGGGCCCCCATCACCAGCCAGGCCTAAGGACCTTGCTCATGGTGAATTTCATGCACCAGGCCTCTAGTTTAGAATATAAATTCAAAACTAATGTGCGCACCATAGGACCCTGATAGCGCACCCGTGTTTAAAGTACTTGATAGTTAATTCAAGAGTCTCTAGCTCACCTCAGAGATGGTTTATACTAATTTCCTTTTCTTGACTAAGGTCACATTCTCCTGTTGCACATCTAGTAATCTTTCACTGGACCTCAGATACTATAAGTGATACGTTGTCAAGACACTGGATTTAGTTATGGTCCTCTGAGGACTTACTTTCTTTGCTAGCTGGCTGTTAACTTGGCTGGAATAAAACTCCTCATTCTGTTTCCCCTGCGGTGAGCAGCATCTCAGATGTCCCTTCAGTTCTCCTTGGCTTTTAGCTACTGCTTTACCAAGACCCTATGGTATCTCCCAATCGTGCACAGTTCAGCAGGTAGCTAGGGATTTAGTCAGATGCACTAATGATGCATAGCTCCCACCTCTTGCTTTTTAGTATCTTTCCCCTTATGATCAGCCATGCCGGCAGTCCCAAAGTCTTCCCTCTTCGGCATGAAGCCAGAAGGACACGGGCTTTTTCCTGGCCATCCTGCCAGCCTGGAGAGCGGTCTCAGGAAAAACGTCACAAGCCCAGAAATTTCACCCAGTATCGTTTGTGTCTTTCAACAATGGACTTTCTTTCAGTTTTTGCTGCTTTGATATGCTCTCTAGTAGCTATAGGTGGTTGTTTTTTTTTCTTTTTCAGGTCTGATAGTTGTTACTGTGAGACAGTTAGTTCGATCAAACTAATCTACTGTTACTAAAAGCCAAAATGTAACATTCAGGTTTTCATTTCCACAGCTGGAATTTTTACTTATATGAGTTCTATAGGGTAACTTTCTAATCTTTTCATTCTTTTTTAAAAATATATTTTATTGATTTTTTACACAGAGGAAGGGAGAAGGATAGAAAGTTAGAAACATCAATGAGAGAGAAACATTGATCAGCTGCCTCCTGCACACCCCCTACTGGGAATGTGCCCAAAACCGAGGTACATGCCCTTGACCAAAATCAAACCTAGGACCTTTCAGTCTGCAGGCTGACGCTCTATCCACTGGGCCAAACTGGTTTTGGCTAATCCTATCATTCTTTAATCACATCTTCTTTCTGTTATAGTTTTATTTTCATGATTGCACCTTCAATTCTTATAAATAACCATATTATAAAGGATTGTTTGGGGGATAATTTTCCTTTCAGGCTTATCTGATTCCTTGCCCCAACAAGGGCATTCAGTTTCTAGCCATTAAAACCTACATGCATCTGTCACCTCTGTAGACCACCAAAATGTTCTCTTTTTTATTTCTAAATTCTTGATAGTTCTTTTTTCTAGAATTGATATGTGCATATTTACCTTTTATTTGTTTCTAGAGGCCCAGTGCACAAAATTCATGCACTGGTAGGGTCCCTAGGCCTGCCCGGTGATCAGGGCCAATCCGTGGGGCAACCAGTGGGGTGACAGGGGCTCCCACTGGCACCTTCCTTGGCCAGACTGGTGCTGCCTGCTCTTTGATCCTGACCGCCACCACTGCCGCTGGTCACCTCACTCTGCAGGACAACTGGCAAGGCAATAAGGGGCCCCTGCTGGCACCCACCTTGGCTGGGCTGGGGCCTGAGGGCTGAGGGCAACTGCTTCATTGATCGTCTACCCCCTGGTGGTCAGTGCGGATCATAGTGACCGGTTGTTCTGCTAGTCATTCTGCTGGTGGGTCAGTTTGCAAATTAGGCTTTTATTATATAGGATAGGTGGTCCTGTGTTTTTGGTTTTTTTTGTTAGGAGGAGAATGATGGCTCCTCCCCACCTTGGGGATAAAGCTTCACATGTATTGCTGACACAAAACAGAAACTGAATATGATCACCAACTACCATATACTTACACTATCACATTTCAGGGAATTTGTAACATAGTAAGCTACAAAGGCCAACTCTTAAAAGGCAAATGTTTTTCTTGCCCTACGGAGTGTCCACTTTGTTCATACCAAGAAACTTTCCATCTGTGGTGTTATAACCATGCATGGATTTTCCTAGCTGCAGGCGTGCCTGCAGTGGAAACCGAGTGCACGTCATTGTCCCCACTGCCTGGGACTCCCGAGGCTCAGGGTGACAAAGCGTCCTTGGTCTGTTCTGTAAGAGACTTCACCAATGTCCTGTGGCAGCGACTGTGGGAGTGACGGTAACGCCAGGGCAATCCCAGGGCTTCGGGGAATCCTCACCAACACTCTCCCGACATTCCAGTTCTCTGTGATTCCATGTTTTCAATTTCTCTGATTTCCTTGGACGGCTGGGCTAGTGGAATGTTGAAGTTTCCAGTAACCCAAAACCTCCACAGCCTGTCGCACTTCAAACCCCGAGCTGTGCATCCAACCGAGAATCCAAAACGCTCTTTTCACACTTCACTTCTGACCAAAGGAAATGTGGTATGTTGGCTTTAGCTTTGAATTTCAATCAATATAATTCAAAATATATGAAATCAAAGCTTGTTTCCAGACCCTCTGACAGAGTCACCGAGGGCCCGGCTTCTGCTCCCCTGGGCTGGCCAAGCTGGTTCTTATTTTGCATGTTTTAAGTCCCTGTTTGAAGTGCATCCATCCGTGGGCCTCGCGCTGTGGCTCGGCTTTCATGCCATGCCACGTTTTGACACTCGATTTTCATTTCACATGAAAACCAGGGGCACGAGAGGAGATGGGGACTGCAGTAAAATCAAAGGCGGAGTGTTCGCCTTGTGCTCCCCTCCCCCCAAAGATACCAAATCCGAGTTTTCTCTACAACTTTGAAATCAGTCTCTAAGTGACAGTAGAGATGTGGATGGGCAGAAACATGGTTAATTGAGCATCTATTGTGTGATCCACGTGAGGACCTCCCGTCAGAGGAAAAATACATTACAGGTTCGGTGTCTGAGCGGGAGCCAGACGAGTAACCGGTCATTGGGATAAAATGTGCTGAGTCAGAAATCCTGGGAGCACAGCCATATAGAGGGCCAGGGAGGAGGATGCGAGGAAAGACCGGGCACTTCAGTTGGATTTTTGCATCACAAGCGAGATGTTTCCTGGCGAGGTAGACAGTGAGGCCGAAGGTCTCAGGGTGATGATATGGGCTGGGCCCTCCAGTCTGACCACAGCTGGCTTCCATATCCCTCTTCTCTTCTCCTATTTGTCTCCATGAGTTGCTCTGGAATCTGTATCTCATCACTGTTCCCTGGGCCCCATTTCTCCAAGAATGAGACCCCAGGACCTGCTGGCCCGATCTCTCTGGGTAGGCTGCTTCTTTCACTCACAGGTTCGACACCCATCAGCTCTTTGCTTTGCTAGAATAGGGTAAGGAGCTCTAGCTGCTGCAACAGATCACAAAGGCTCAGTTTTAATAATGTGGATTGAGGGGGAGAGAGAGAAGGAAGAAGAAGAAGAGAGAAGGAGAGTGAGAGGGATAGAAAAAGAAAGAGGGAAAGAGAAAGAGAGAAAAAGAAGAAGGAAGAGGAGGAGGGAGGGAGCTGGTCTGGTCCCCTGAGGGCCGGTTCTCATATCTGATCCTGAGAACCAAGTGATATTACCTGTGAAGATTTGAGGGGCAGAGCTCATAGGCACAGAGGGCTATGGCTAAGCACCTACTGTGTGATGGGCTCCTAGACACACCTGCTGTCAGTAATGGCAGAGTGACCTCTGACCAGGTAGGATCAGCCTCGTCTTCCGGGAGAGGAAAGAGAAAGCAAACATAATCATTTGGCCCAGCATCAAAGTGTCACCTGTGCTCCCTCTCCCTAGAATCCAGTCTTCCTCAGAAATGGCCCTTCCTCCGTGTGCTTCCGATCGGTCTTCTTTCACCCCTCTTCGCAGCAGCCACCACCGCCGCCTTCATCTTCTCCATCACCACCACACGCCGATGCTCTGCCAAGCTTTCCACACACAGGTCTCCTTGCTCCTCACCCCTGACTCCCTAGCATGCCCATTTTACAGAGCAGCAAACAGAGGTGAGGAGAGGTGACTGGAGAAGCTGATCATGTGTCAGCCACGTGAAGCTTAGCGGTCCAATCCCCTGGCCATTCCAAGCCAGTCAGTGTGTGTCAGTGACATCATTCTTCTGCTGTTTTGGGTCATGTTATTTGAAAACAGTAATGCCTCACACTAGAAAGTTTCCATTAAACATGTGCACAGTGAAAATGATATGTTTCTTCTACCACTGACTCAGTTCCTCAGCATCCCCGCCACCCAGGGAGCAGGAGAGCCAGTTTCTTTATAACCTTCAGGAGGTGTCCTGCGCAATCAGATACAAATACCCCCAGGCCACAGTTCTTCCAACAGCCAGCGGTCTGTAGTGGGGACTGGTCCTTCGCTTTGCACTCATGGCCACGTAACTTGGAGCGCATCCCATACTGTGTATGGCCCCCCATTCTGTGTGACAGCAGCACAGAAGACTCTGAGGGACAGTGTAGATATTGATGGGCGGAAACATCATTAATTGAGCATCTACTGTGTGCACCCTATGAGGGCCTCTCATCAGAGGAAAAATAAATTGCAAGTTCTGTGTCTGAGCGAGAGCCAGATAAATAACCAGTCACTGGGATAAAATATGCTGAACCAGGAATCCTGAGAGCGCAGCCATACAGAGGGGCAGGGAGGGGGATGCAAGGGAAGACCGGCACTTCAGTTGGATTTTGAATCGTGTGCGAGATGTCTCTAGGCACCGACCAGCTTTACTTAACCTGCCCCCTGGTGTCGGACGGCTAGGTTGTTGCCATTCCTTTGTGACTGTAGACAGTTCTGTGAAGGTTAAGGCCATGTAGACAGACATCTGAGTGTGTCTGCCGGACATCTCCTGGTCGTCTGCCCCTGAGAGGCTGCGTCCCAGGTCCCAGCCACGTGATTCCCTCCCCATTCCTCTGAACACTCCGGGGGCACGGTCTGTCCCTCATGTTCCAACAGACTCTTCAGCTGAAACTTTCATCCCCTTGAGCAAGGGCTTTAGCCACACTGGCCGTCTTCCTGTCCCTGTTCCCCGGCAGCTCTAACACCCCATGGGGGAAAGATCAAGGTCAGAAAACCCCCAGACCCTGAACTAAGCTGGATCACCGGGGGTCAGCGGGGCTCCTCATGGCCACCACAGCTGCTCCCCCTGGAGGAGGGACTTGGCCTCTGCCAGCCAAGCACAGCTGCGGAGACCTTGTGCTGTGAATGCAGCCATTGTTCCCGGGAGCCCAAGGAGCGTGTTCCATGGGCGGGCAGGCAGCTGGGCCAGCTCTGAGCACCCCTCACATGTGTGCAGGGCGGAGGGTGGCCAGTCCAGCCAGCCCGGCCAGCTCTTGGGCCAAAGCTCTAGAACATGGCATTGGCCCTGCTTCTGTGAGGGGTGAGTGGGGGCAAGTTAAAGCACACAGCCACCCTAAGTCCACCATTACCTACAGCTCTGGCAGAGTCCTGGCCAGCAAGCCTCTCAGGACATGGGTGACATGGTAAAGCTTTCCCTCCATCACACTTCTGAGCACTACACTGGGGATCACCTCTTCAGCTGTTGTAGAGCCGGCCAGAGACCCTTCCTGACACGTGAATCCTTTCTCTGTAAGTCACTATGGAGTCTGTGTCTCATCACTGTTCCCTGGGCCCCATTTCTCTAAGGATGAGACCCTGGGACCTGCTGGCCCGATCTCTCTGGGTAGAGTGCTCCCTTCACTCACAGGGACAGTCATCAGTTCTTTGCTTTGCTAGAATAGGGTAAGGAGCTCTAGCTGCTGCACCAGATCACAAGGCTCAGTTTTGGGACTTCAATTCTATAATGTGGATTGGGGGGGTGAGAGAGAGAAGAATGAAGAAGAAGAGAGAGGGGGAGGGATTGAAAAAGAAAGAGAGGAGAGAGAGAAAAAGAAAAAGGAAGAGGAGGAAGAGGAGGAAGAAAAGGAGGGTGAGGGTGAGGATGAGGAAGAGGAGATGAAGAAGAAGAGAGAGAGATGTAGGGAATGGAGAAGTGCTCCCAACTCCCTCAGACTGTGAGAAGATCTCTGGTTCTGCTCACAGTCTCCTTTCAGAGCTCATCACTGTAGCCCTGATCTAATGACAAGGCAGCTGGGAAATGTAGTCCTCTCATTTGTCCAAGGGATTAAGCTAACACATAACTTTATCATATTCCCTACCACCAAGGGGCTATGGGAGGATTTTTAGGGAAAGACTATTGTGCCCTTGCCTTCCAGGCTCCTGGGAGCCTCCCAACGTGCCTCCTTGGCAGACGGTGTTCTTGGGCAATGCCACCTTTCGCGTGAACTCACCTTCTGAGCCTGCTGATCATTATGGATGAGAGAGGACTCATCGCAGGCAGAGATTGCCCAAGAAGCCAGAGCAGCTCTTTTGATGAATGTGGCCAGTTAGGCTGAACAAAGAGACAGGCCATTGCTCGGTAAAATCAGTCACTCCAGAAGCCCCAGAGAGACCAGTTCCTGGGCGCATGGTAAATTCTGTCCAAATTAATTCCTGTGGTTGGAGGGGCTCAACAGAGAAACACGTCTCCCACCCTCTGCTGCTGGAGTACAAGTATGGATCTCAGCCTAGGAAAGGAAATCGGCAACGTTTACCACGAACATTAATCACTTCTCCCTACCGTCTGCATCAAGATCCCTCCTCTCTTCTGTGAGTCCTTCCTTAGACATCCTGCCAATGTGGGAGGAGAGCAGGGATGGGTGGACAGGTCCCTCACACCTTTATGGGAGGGAGGGAGAGAAGAAAGCCCCCAGACCTCACCCAGGAGCCGTTGAGTTGAATACATTGCAGGCCAGGCAAGTCATGGAAGACTATGCAGAATTATTTTTACAAAGACCTTGTATTACCAAGATTTTTCCAGTAATAATGAGAAATTCTCTTGATATAATAATGAGTGAAAAACTGTACTTAGGATATATTTACAGATTATGGTGACAGTTGTGCCATATGTAACACTATAGAAATGAGAATAATTACAATAATGGTAGCACTCACTGAACATATGTCTTCCATGACTTCATCTCACCCAGACCTAGGAAGTAGGTGGCAATACCCCTCCTTTTATGGGTGAGGAAATGGAGGCTCATACAGGAATGGCCATTGCTCTGGTCCCCCACCTACTGAACTGAGATTGGTATTTAGGTCTGCCCCCAAATCCCACCTCTCAGGAAGCTGGTTCTTCTATGCAAATGCATTAATATTAAAAAATAAAAAGGGGAAGGATGAGTATCAGAACATTAACATCATTGGTTAACTGGATGATAGAAATGGCAACAGTTTGGGAGTTTTCTTCATTATACTCTTCTTTATTTTCTCCAATTCCCTCATCAGTCAGTACATGTATTGATTTTACAATGGAACCTTGCCACTTACACAAATGAGCTCATTCAACATAGTAAACCAGTGACCCCAGGCAGGAGGGAAAGGCTGGGCCAGGGCACCCGCAGAGTGAAAGTGTCCTTGGGTCATGAGGTCTGTTTGTTTTTCCCTCTGCTTATTCGTGTTCCATATTTTCTTGCATGCAACTTATAAAATGGGAACAAAAAGGCAGAGCAGGCATGCTTGCAGGGCTATTTTAGTTTATTTATTTTTAAAAATAGATTTTTATTGATTTCAAAGGGAGAGGGAGAGGGAGATAGAAACATTGATAAGAGAGAATCATTGATTGGCTGCCTACTGCACACCCCCGAGTGGGGATGGAGCCCACAACCTGGGCATGTGCCCTGACCAGAAATAGAACCACAGCCTTCCTGGTTCATAGGTCTTAGCTCAACCACTCATAGATCAGGCCATTTTGTTTTCAGTTCTCCTGATGACAAACACTTCTTTCTACATGGGAGAGGCAAACGCAGAGCCGGGCATGCCACTAAACCAGTGGTTCTCAACCTTTCTAATGCCTCAACCCTTTAATACAGTTCCTCATGTTGTGGTGACCCATAACCATAAAATTATTTTTGTCGCTACTTCATAACTGTAATTTTGCTACTGTTATGAATCATAATGTAAATATCTATGTTCACCGATGGTCTTAGGCTCTACAGCAGCCGTTATCAACCTGGGGATTGCTCCCACAGGCTGAGAACCACTAGCAGGGTCGCCTAAGATCATTGAAAAACATAGATATTTACATTACGATTCATAACAGTAGCAAAATTACAATTATGAAGTAGCAATGAAAATAATTTTATGGTTATGGGTCACCACAACATAAGGAACTGATGGAGGCATTAGAAAGGTTGAGAACCACTCCACTAAACAAACGAACTTCTTGACTTACCAGGAAGATGCCTTCCATTGTGACATTGATCACTAGAGTCATGGGGCTACAGTGAGGTTTGTGTGTGGGAATAGTAGCCAGTAATGCACCGTGTCCTGCTGCTGTGAGAGCAACGTCAGAGCTAGTGTCAGGCCACAGCGGATAGACACCAGGACTGATGGGTTGAGGGAAAAGGGCTCCTGGAAATTGTGCCCTGCACTGTCTTGTACCCCCATAATCAGGTCTCCACTTACTAGGGAATTTTAGGAAACAGAGAGAAAGACAAAAAGGCTGAGGGATATGACAAGATTATAATGAACGAGCCAGCTTGGGCCAGCTGCCTCAACTTCTCTTCTGGAGAATGTCCACTTGGACTCATTAGGATAAAAGGTCAGGACACCATGGGCTCAGCCGACATTGTTATCTACACTGGGGTTCCTGGGCTGCTGGAGTGGGGCCATGGGGCCATTGCTCTCTGTCCAGGTTCCTATTGTGTCCTAATACTATTGGGTGGTGGGACCTGGTTCGTCTTTCCCTACTTGTTATCTGTGTTTTATTTTTTGAACATGATTTTTAGAGTAGGTAGAACAGGATAAATAGCCACTCTCACTGGCCTCTCTCTTTTAGTTTATAAATCACAAACCTCATGGCGAGGCTGGTTTTGCCAGTTATCTCTGCTCAGCATGCTCAGAAGTTTATCCTTGCCCCACACCCCGCCCTGTTTCAGACTGAACCAAGCACCTGGGGAAGCTGGAAGCCTTTAGTGGGTGTTCTCAAAGAATCTGTGGCCCAGATCCAGGGGAGACATTGCTAGGGGCACAAAAGGCAGCCAGTTCTTCCTTGGGGGGCCCCTGGAGAGCAGGGCCTCAAGGCTCAGATACTTCATTGTTCTATCCCCTGACACTCAGCTCACCCCATGTCCAGATGCCACCAGTGTGGCAGGAGGTGGCTTCTTTCTGACATCCTGGGGCAAGTTGCTTCCACTCAGAAGAGAGGCCCAGCCCCTCCTGGCTGATGACTTTGGGTCAGTCATTGCAGCCGACTCACTGGTGAAGTGGAGGCTGAGTGTGAGGACATTGATGAGAGGTCCTAACGCAGAGCAAGTTAGTGCCCTTCTTCCCTGCCTCCGGCTTAGAGGTCTCACTACCTGGGCTCCGGTGAAATTCTCCTGGGAAGAACCCTTGTGGTCATCCCCCGAGTCTCCCTCTTAGCTCAGGTGGAACTCAAGTGAGTTTAGCTGGTCAAATCTCCCACATCCTTCCTCTCATCTCTATCAAATCAGCAATGTGGTGATTACTGAGGCTGCAGTGAAAAGCTTTTATGCCCGAGAGAGTGTGGTGAGGAGAGAAGACACCCGGCCTAAGGGGGAGACTCTTGGTTTCCTGGACTTGATGCCCCTGGATAAATCGGTGTCCCCCTCTGGGTCTCAGTGTCTGTGTCTATAAAATGGAGGGGGGGTGTCTAAAATAATAAAATGAAGTGTGTGTGAATGCCCTTTGCAAACTGTGGAATGTTGGTGCTAATCTGTATGTTTGGGAGGTCTTTTAGGATAATGATTGCTATGTTTTTAAAGGAAAAAGCATTGACTGTTTTCCTTCACTTCATTTTCTGGACATTGACTCAAATAACCAAAGCGCTTTGCCGGTGCTTCTGGGCCACTTCTCTTCACGGGGCCTTGGGACCGGCTGCTGACCTCTCCAAGGCCCCCTATCTCCATCCAAAACACCGGGACCAAATCCCGTCCACGTCACAGAAGTTTCTAGGCTACCCCTGGAGGACTCATGTAGGACGTCTTGCGAACCCCAAAGTTTGCAGCAATAATTAGGCAATGAGTGTTGAATGCTGTGCTAGGACGGGCACAGGTTTAATGCACAGGGGATTCCCATGAGCATCTACAGGGTTTCTGTCTGGAACTCAGGGGCTCTATGAACAGGTGGGGGCAGGGAAAAGCTCTCCCCAGTGCCAGCTCGTGGCAGGCTTTCAAGCAGTAGGCATTTTTAAGTGCTGTATGTGGGATGGGACTTACCTGGTTGCCTAATGTACTAGTCCTTCTAACTGGTCATGTTTGATGTCAACTTTCACAGTCGGCCTTGCTCTCATGAGAACATAACGAGTCAGTCCCAGTCTTTTATATACCTCCAGGGAGCTTGGCCACTACATGCTGATATTTTCATCTCGCTTGAAGCTATTTCTGAGTATGTGTTAAGAATAGAGATATGACTCCTGACTCTCTAAAGCAACGGGGTTCCTTCACCCAGGCCAGGGTCAGCCTCTGTCAATTCCAGATGCTGAGAGGTGTGGGGCTCACAGTCTAGAGCTGAAAAATTACCTGTACGGGAGCCGCCTTCGCCACCACTTCCCTTGCTTTTAACTCTAGCTTTTCATCCCAAGATCGTTCCCAGGATTTGTTTTTGTCAAAAACATGTACCTAATAAACATGCTAGTTCCCGTTTCATGATTACTTGAGAAAAAATCCCAAGTGGACAGTGACATAAACCAGATGTGGTGTGTGTGTATGTGTGTGTACACATATGCGGAATGCATCATTGGAGATGCTCTATGTTATGTGGTACAAAGGACATAATTCACCAGCATGCCTCACGGGTGGGAACCGGCTCCTGGTGGTTTTTTTATCTCCCTGTGCCCATGCCTTGGTCCTACTAGGGACTGGCTGGCTGCACGACTTTAGACATTTTACCATAGTTTATCGATTCTAAGGTAATACTTTAAGAAATATTTTAACCCCCGTCATGGAGCATACCGCATTAGCATACAGCCCTCTGCAAGGCTTCCTGTAGCTCGGAAGGCAAGAGATGAAACTCACCCTGGCTTTTGCTTACAACTGATGGCATCGACAATTAAAATTGTCAGCACAGTTTCACTCACCTCACTCCTGAAGTAATGATGTGTTCTACAGTGGAGCGGCCCAGAAATTCAATGACACCCAGGCCTTCCCTTCCTGAGGTTTGATTCCAGCCTCAGCCCATTGCTGATGCTGTGCTGTTTGAAACCCTCAGTGGACTCAGGCCACTTCTCAGCCTGGGCACTCAAGACAAGACACCTGTCATCACTGCCACACTAACTTACTGAAAACGGCTTCCCAACCAGCTGGCCATGCTTGTGCCCAGTGCACAGACGAGAAAACTGAGGCTCCAAAGAGCCAGGTTACTTACCGGGGTCCTGGACCCTGTGTCAGCAGAGCGTCTGTCTGCCTCCTGAGATTTTGCTGACCTCCACTCAGGTGCCTCCTTAGCTATAAACACCCTTTCCTGTCTTAGATTCTCTACCCACAAAGTGGAACCCATTGTCCATAAACCACAAATCTGTCTGCTTCTGGGAAAGAGAGGGAGGAGGCAGAGCCCCGAATACTCAAACGATGCCGCCTGCCTGCCTTCCAACCGACTCGCCACCATCCAAAGTGAGGATATCTGCTTCCAGGTGCCTCCAATGCCAGGATGATTTAATCACCAATCCCTCCGTAATCACTCCGGGTTGCTCTGTGCATGTCAGCGAATTCCGTTCCTTTAATATACATGAGGAAGAGGGAGGGATATTTCTCACTGAAGGTTTTATGGAAAAGTCTGGACTTATGGATTTTCTTCCTTAAATCTTATTCTTGAAATCCTCCCTCTGCCCCTACACACACACACACACACACACACACACACACACACACACACAGAGAGAGAGAGAGAGAGAGAGAGAGAGAGAGAGAGAGAGAGAGAGAGAGAGATGATAAAAATGATGGCTGTGGTCATGTTTGCTCAGCCTAACAAACTTACAGCACATGGCCGACATTGTCTGTCATGCCTGCATTTCACCTGGAGAAGGAAACGATTTGATCTCCAGAGGCTGTGGACAATGTCAGTTCACAAGAAATGTGTCATCCACCGCATTAGCATACAGACAGCCCTCTGCAAGGCTTCCTGTAGCTCGGAAGGCAAGAGATGAAACTCACCCTGGCTTTTGCTTACACAGGCATCAGCTCTTCTGCATGTCCCTTGATCCCTTACATGTTCCGTGATCAGCACACATCCATGGGCCTGTTGCGCTGGCAATGCCCTCGTAGGTCCTCATGTTCCCAGGGAGAAAGCCAAAGGTCCGATCATGCCGGGCCACGGTTGCATTTCTTACAAGACAAGAGTAGAGCTCGATGCGTTCGCTTGGTGATTCTCAGCCTAAATCCAGGTCCCAAAAGAGCTGGAGCAGTGGTCAGAAAACTCATTAGTCAACAGAGCCAAGTATCAACAGTACAATGATTGAATTTTCTTTTGAGAGCCATTTTTTTTTAAACTTAAACTTCTTCTAACGCCACTTCTTCAAAATAGATTTGCCCAGGCCATGGTATTTTGTGGAAGAGCCACACTCAAGGGGCCAAAGAGCCACATGTGGCTCTGAAGCCACAGTTTGCCAATCACAGGGCTGGGGCAACTCTGGGGGAAACACTTGGTCTCTAGGCATCTGCTATCTCTCAGGGACAATGGGGACAGCTGTGCTGGCGTCACCTAGTCACGGCAGGACGGCAAGAACTAACCCACCTGAGCACTCGGCTTCAAAGCTGGGCATGGTCCATCCACCTGTGTGCTCCGTGTCTATGTCTTCACTTCCTACGTCTCCTGATGCAGGAATGCTAGCAAAGGTGAGACACTGCTAGGTGTTGGGTTGCTGGGTAAACCAGGAAATCCTGGGCTGCCTTTCCCGGCTCTTTTCCATTCCACAGGAATCCCAGGTGGCCATCCAGGGACATCTCATCTTCATCAGGCATGGGAGCCAAAGGTGGCCCCTGCTCAGCCCATTGGGATGGGGCAGACTATGGTATATCCCTGAGAAGGTGGCCCCATCCTCATCCACAGGCCCCGAGGCTATCCCCTGACCCAGAAAGAGGGCTGTACATATGTGACAAGTGTAGGGGTGCCAGGTGGTCCCGGTGAGAACTGGATGTATTCATGCAGGCCCTCGTGAGGCGGAGGCAGGGAGGCCAGAAAGAGCAGGAGATAGGAGGACAGAGCCGAGATTGAAATGCCTTTTAAGATGGAAGATGGGGCCACAAACCCAGGAGCACCTACAACCACTGGGAGCTAGCAAAGGTCATCACCAAGGTCTCCCCTACAGATCCCACAGGACCCACAGCCCACACCCACCTTGATGGAGACTACGAGCCCCCAGGAGTCTAGGAAATGCCTCTGTCGCCTGAAGGCACTATGTCTGTGTTCATTTGCTACAGCAGCCACAGGACGTCCAGAGGAGGGACAGCGTCCAGTGAATTCCTGTCCGCCTCTAGCCTTGCTGCTCCTGGGACGAGCCATCTACTCAGGCCTAGGTGGGTCCTGAACCTGGGATCAGAACAGGAGGGGCGCCCTCAGCACACAGCCACCCTTGGGCAGTGGGGAAGGAGGCAGAGCTGAGTGTGTCTATGCTAGAGCTGTGTCCATCCACTGTGGACAGACAGCACACCCCTACAGCATGACCCTCTTGTCTGCGAGGCTCAGAGAGGTGAAGCAAGAAGCCTGGAGTCACACAGCAAGCCAGGGGTGGGGGGGGTCTAGGTCCAGACCCTGAGCCCTTGTCCCAGTGGCACCCCAGTAGGACACCCCTTCTCCCAAGCCTGTTTTAGCCACCAGCTCCCTGCTGGGTCTGTCCGATTCCTCTGAGCCTGCAACTCCCACAGCCCTTGTCTAAGGGAGGCCGACACGGGAAGAGCACGAGCCCCTGACCTGGCTCTGGGCTCCGGGAAGCAGCACTCCCGCAGGTTTTCATGCCTCAAGAACCTCACTCAGGATGGAGCTTGGGGCCTTGGCCTCCAGGAAGGAATGCTTTTTGATGTAGCCTTGACCCTGTGCCCAGGAGCCAGGCAGCTGATCCAGCTGCCAGACTCGGCTTTTCCTCCTGGAATAAAGGGGTCATTGTTCCTAGGCTGCTGACCAGAAACACCACCCTGGACTTGTGCTGAGCCTCAGCTGCTAATCAGAATCAGTCTGGCTGGGTAGGAGGGGGTGACATGGCTGACTGACTTAGAGAAGCATTTTAACTTCACATTTGCCAAGTTAAAGAGAAGGGCTCATGCCCTCGTCCCCAACACCCTCCTGCCAAGCCCGCCTGTCACTGTCTTCAATTCAGTTTTTATTGGGAATGCCCAGGGAACCCGACCCGGGCTGCCTGCTGAGTGCCATTGGCTTCAGGCTCAACCCACAGAGCACTTGGCTGCTCGGGAGAAATGCTGGCTTCAGGGGCGGGTGGCTGACGCTGTCTGCATCCCCACAGGCTGGCCACGGGCAGCTCAGCCCCTGCTGGGCCCAGACCCGGCTGACTCATCTCCTTCCCATGGGGAGACCAGTGCTTCCATGTGGGTCTGAAGAGAAGACGGGAGAGAGCGGGAATAAAGCAAAGCTGAAGGACGTGTCATCACCTCCCGCCTCCCCAGCTTTCATGCTGTTCTGAGCTTTCTTTCCTCTCCGCCCGGTAGCTCTCCTGGGTCCTCCTGGCTCAACATAGATATCACTGCTGACGGCTGGAGTTGTGGACCCAGTGTGTGAAAGCTGCCCCCTGGTCCAGGATTTTGGAGTGCTCCCCACTGACATGGGGACGGGCCATATGTCTGGCTTTGGTGGATGGAATGATCCCATGTATGACACAAACCAAGACCTGATTATAAGACCAGAGTGCTTGGCATTCAGGCTTGGCCCTTGGAACCTGACTGGCATACAAACAGGCTTGGACTGACCTGCTGGAGGGGGAGAGGTACAACACTAAGAGAGGCCCCCGCCACTCAAACAAGGTCATCATAAGCCAGCCATGGCCCCAAAGCCAGGAGTAGGCAAGCTTGCCCAGGCTGGCAGAAGTGTCAGCTATGCCAGCCCAAACTGCTATCCTCAAGTTCTGTGGGCCAGGTGGCTATGGTTTCAGGCCCAACATTTGGGATCCGATTGTTACACAGCAAATCTAACCAATACACTTAGTCTAGGGAACATACAAGGACTTGGCAGGACATTCATGCTCTGCTTCTCTGTACACAGGTGTGTGTACACTTCCTTACATCTACTATTTGACTCTGCAACCGAACTGCAAGATCCACCAAAACTGGCACCATGCATGCTCTGGTCACAGCTGAAGCTCCATGGTCTCCAACAGGGCATGGCACTTAGTAGATGTTCGGTAAACAGTGGTAAAGGTAATCAATAAAGAAATAAGGAAATCAGACACCTCTGTTTTAGGCAGTGTTGCTTTCTAACCTTGATTCGTGCTACTTCATTAATCTGGGTCTCGATTTACCCGTGTATGAAATGGAACTGAAAACAGCCATGTTGTTATTGGGAGGACTAACGGTGTAGCTGGTTTAGGATCACGCCAGGCCAATACTTGGCAATGGAAGTGAACTTGTCCACCCAATGACACACCTACCGACGTGGTACAATTCTCATCACAAAGGGCTGCAGCCATGCTTTGTCCCAACGATGGTATATTCCCCATGGGAAGTTTGACACCAGATGGACCCTGTGTATGTGGGGGCATTTAGGTTCCTTTTGCTCTTCTTTGGCCTTAAACCTCAGAAGCCCACAGGCAAACACATTGTCTATGCTACTCCAACCCCATTCAATATTCCTTTTACAGAGAAAAACATCAAATTGATAAAAAAGAAAAATGGAGTAGAAAAGAATCTTCAAGCGCATATTTGCTTCATTTTTTCCCCAGAAAGGGGTCCTAGGTGCATAAAGACCCTAAAGCAAGAGGAACCCACCTTATGAAAGAGGCAGAAATAAACTTGAAATGGATCTGCAACACCCTTCTGGGATCTGAAGCCAGAAGACTGGGCACCGTCAGAGCACTAGGGCCTGGTAGGTCATTTTAAATGCTTCTTCCTTTCTCCGCAGAGCTATGGAAAAAGTATCAACAGGTTGTAGAAAGATCTTTTTTAGAACACGTTTACATAATGGCTGGCCACAGAGTCAGTGGACAGGACTGCTAAGAAAGCTGCCATGAAGTCCCAGGTGACCGAGGTGTCCCCAGTCGCTGTAGGCTGTTGGCCACTTGTACCATCTTGCGTTGTTCAAAGACTATATGCTTATGAGTGACTCATTGGAGCCTCAACGAGTGGCTGTAATGTAGAAACATGAACAATAGAATTGGCTCTACAGCCAGGACCCACCCTGTGAGATCACTCCTTTAAGAGTTTGTCAGTATGCTCCCGCCCCTGCATCCACCTGGAGGACCCTCAGAGCATCTGCACGTGTGCTGAGCTCTCACAGAGGCAGGCATAAGAACTCCTTTACCCTCAGTGCAACCCCGGGAGTTAATCGCGGTCAGCATGCCTGTTCCCCCGACTTAGGGTCACACATTGCGACTCTGAGATCTGACTCCGAGCGTTGAGCCTCAGGATGCTGAGCCGGGGTTCCCGGGAGCATCTGAGCAGGAGGTAACACGTGCATTGCCAGGTGCATAGAAGGTCACTTGAGGTGCGTGCACAGGTCCCACAGTGGTGCTTAGTGGAGCTGAGGTTTGAACCCAGGGAGATTGAAGCTCTTGGTCACCCCTGTTCACATCACGTTCCTTATCAGCATTCACACACACACACACACACACACACACACACACACACACACACAGAGGGAGGGAGTGTCCAGGACGTGTGTGTACGTGGTGGAGGTTAGATGTTGTCCCCCTGTGCCTTCCCGGGGACTCAATAGTGGGAACCTCACCACTAGTTGGTTGCAACCAGCCGCTATGGATGCTGGAGCCTGAGTGGAAGGTGCCACTGTTTGGTGCTCCCTCCGAATCACAGTCTGAGAAACTGCAGAGCGGGGACAAAGCTCCATTCCAAGTGCCCAGCCCTCAGCTTTCTCGTGGAGGGGGGCAAAGAGAAACGGTGCTTTGCAGGTTGGAGTTATCATAGCTGGAGTATGCACTCTCTAATGATCTACAGATCAAGGCAGCAGGAAGAAGAGGTGGGTACGGTTAGGTGGGTGTGTTCAGGTGGGAGGTGGGGCAGCCGTGCCTCTGGGCTGCTCCCCATGTTCAGGGCACATCCAGGTGCCCAGTCCCCATCACTGAAACATCCCCAGAACATCATAAACTGCCTCCTATTCCCACCCCCAGAAAAGGAGGTGTGGCCCCTGGCTTTCTCAGGAGGCCCCCAGCTGACCTTGAGGGTGGTGGGGTTCTATAGGATTTTGCAGGTTAACTCTGGATCATTAAGGGGTCTTCCCTGGACTCCAAACTAGGCAGGACTCAGGGCTGGAGGCACAGAGTGAACCACACATAGTTCCTGTCTCTAGCAATGTAGGCAGAGCCAGGGAGACTGGCACGGAGGGAGGGGAAAGCCACACCCCCACTTGCCCCCAGCACCTGTGGGGGCAGCCAGGAACCAGGGTGCACGGTCAGGGATCAAGCACCCAGAGCCACACACACATCCCAGAGGGTCATGGGAAGGACGTGATGGTCTCCATCCTGCAGAGGGCAGCAGGGCCTGGCCTCAGGATCCAGAGACCTCACTTGGGGAGTGTGGGTGGGGGGACTACAAAGCCACCATTTGGGAACCAGC
>CM050515.1:108298570-108416070 GCA_027563665.1 Antrozous pallidus | reverse complement strand
TCCAGCCGGAGCCTTCAGTCTTCTCTGCTCTGGCCCGCGTGCCATGCTGCCGCCACCTCATCTCTGCCCCCCGAGGGCGGATGCTCGCCGCCACCACCACCACCACCACCACAGCTTTGTCTCCACCCCCAGGGCTGGGCACTCATACTGCTTGGCCCTGCCCCCCACTCCTGATTGGCTGGTAGCATAGCCAATCAGGAGCCAAGGTATGGTCACATGTGCATGTTACTCTTTTATTAGATAGGATAATATAATATGATATGATGTGATATCACATCACATGATATAATGTGATGTAATATGATATAAAGTAATATCCTCCTATATAATAAAAGCATAATATGCAAACCAACCAAATGGCCAAACAGCAAAATGACCATCCGGACGACCATCCAGACGACCATGCTATGACTCCCACTGGTGCCAGGCCAGCCAAGGTGGATGCAATGCAATTGGTCAGGGGCATGGTCGTTGCCCCATGATGGCCCCTACTGGAGGGGTGATCAATCGGGCTCCATAATCACCCCAAAGAAGGAGGCCCAGGTCACTGATCGGTAGGCTGGGACAGGTGGGTGGGACCTTCCTCTGCAAGGGAAACCATTGTCCCAGGTGCTGGCAGCTGGAGGGAAGCCAGTGCCGGCAGTTGGGGAAAGGAAGGCCTACACTTGCACGAATTTTGTGCATCAGGCCTCTAGTAATGTATATAGTGTACTACAAAGTGTATAATGTGATGTGTATATTATGATATAATGTGATATAATGTGTATAATCCTATATAATAAAAGGGTAATATGCAAGTTGACTCTAAAGATAGAACTAATAGGATGACCTCTCAACCAGTCACTATGAGGTGCACTGACCACCTCTCAGTCCCTTTCTCCAGCCACAGGCTCTGATCTCTCGATGGTGAATGGGAACTCAGAAGTGAGTGGTGGTAGAGGGTAGGACAGACTGCAGGCAGCCAGAGAAGATGGTCCTGATTGCGGGCCAGGCCTAGGAACCATACCCACACACAAATTTCATGCCCCGGGCCTCTAGTGATATAATGTGATGTCATGTAATATGATATTATGTGGCATAATGTGATACAATCCTATCTAATAAAATAGTAATATGCAAATTTGACCATACCTTCACCACACCCATAAGACACGCCCATAGCCATGCCCACCAGCCAATCAGGAGCAAATTATGCAAATAAACCCCAACCAAGATAGCTGCCGCAACTGAGAGCAGGAGGAAGGAGTGGGTTTTCCTGGCAACAAAGGAAGACAAGCTTTCAGTCTGCCATTGCTGGCCTAGGCCTCCACTCTAGGTTATAATGTTTCAAACAGAAATCACTGTCGCTCCAGAGTGAGCAGAATGCTTGGCTCCACTCCAGGCTACAAAGTTTCAATTGTAGACTTAGATTAATCCCAGATCCCAGGGCCTCCTCTTGGATGGCTGGGAGGCATGGCCAGCCTGCAAACTTCCACAGGTCCCTTGCCCAGGCTGCTTCTCACCCCAAGGAAACCCCCACCCTGATCTAGGACACTCTTCAGAGCAAACCAGCCAGCCTCCACCCATGCACCAGGCCTCTATCCTATCTAATAAAAGAGTAATTTGCAGACTGACCATCACTCCAACACACAAGAGGGTTGCCTCCATGTTGTCAAAGATCTTGCCCCCGTGTGAACACAAGATGGCCACCACATATGGCCAGCAGTGGAGGGCCATTGGAGGTTCCAGGCCCTGCAAGGCAGGGCAGTTGTGGGCAATCAGGCCAACAGGGAAGGGCAGTTGGGAGGGGACCAGGCCTGCAAGGGAGGGCAGTTGGGGGTGACCAGCCATCAGAGGAGGGCAGTTGGGGGCAATCAGACCTGCAGGGGAGGGCAGTTAGGGATGACCAGGCCAGTAGAGGAGGGCATTTGGGGGTGACCAAGCCTGCAGTAAGGGCAGTTGAGGGGAGACCCAGGCCTGCAAGGGAGGACAGTTAGAGACAAACAGGCTGGCACGGGAGCAATTAGGCATCAATCAGGCTGGCAGGGAAGTGATTAGGGGTGATCAGGCTGGCAGGCAGAAGGGGTTAGGGGCAATCAGAAAGGCAGGCAATCGAGCTGTTGGAACCCAGCAGTCCTGGATTGTGAGAGGGATATTCGACTGTCTGTTTAGGCCCAATCCTACTGGGATCAGGCCTAAACAGGCAGTCAGACATCCCTCAAGGGATCCCAGATTGAAGTGAGTGCAGGCTGGGCTGAGGGATACACACCCCCCATGCACAAATTTCGTGCACTGGGCCTCTAGTATAATATAATATATTGTTAGACTCTCAACAAATTCCATGACAAAAAGAATTGAACAAGTCCCTATTGTTGTTTTTTATAATGAAACTCTTGCCTCTCAAACCTTGAGTGTCAATTTGATACCATTGACATGGTATCAGAATCCTCAGAGTTATTTCTTACCTAAAATGCATTTTAGCATGGAGACCAAAATAATGCCCAGGGCCAAAAAGAATCATTGTGAGCTTCCACACCTCTACTTTCGAAGGGAACCCACAGTTCATCCAACACACCCACCCCCTCTTCTGTGAAATCCAGGAATGAAATGCATGGCACTGTGTTTAGGTTGGGCCAAATATATCCATCAAATCACCCTGCAGGGGACGTTGGCCTGGGACTTTAGAAACACGGTAACAGGACTGCTCACACATAAATGAACTCATAGTCCAGAGAGTCTCCTCGGTGCTGGTCACCCAACATCCACCCAACCAAGAGGTGGACCATGGACTGCAAAGGACTTCCTCCTGCTCATGGTGCTGCGGGTCCATCATCAGTATGCATGGTGCAAGCCCTGTGGCACCTCTCCGGGGAGTCATCGACATGATCTTACTCTTGGGCCGGGTCCTCTCTGTTCTGCAAAATATCTGGAACCACCCATGTTGAAAGTGGCCTGTTTTCAACAGGTATTATTCCTGGAGGATCCTCTCACCATTGTAGTCTATGAAGGTCCCACTGCAGGTTGACTGTCATCCAGAGATGGCTCCTGTCTAGCTTGTCAATACCCTTTGCCCTATGCCACACCTCATCTTGCCACTACAAGGAGAGGGATGCCTCAGATGCTCTCTCTGCAGAAAGGGGTGCAAGCCTGAGATGATGGGAGATGGTGTCCCCTAATGACAAATCACACCGAAGATGACAGATAGCCTGACACTGCTGGCTGAGAACCCTACTATTCCCCCCACCTGCCCACTTAGAGAATGGCTCCATGCCCGGTTTCATACTGACTCAGATTCCAAGACAGGAACGGGGGACTCCCAGAACCATTCCTCCTGCTTTCCCCCAGAGTGTCATGGGGACTGTAGCTGGGAAAGGCAAACAAGTGCGATATACACTGGAAACCGACATAATGTGATTAACCAATGTCCCCCAATCAATTTAATTTAAAAGGAGAATAAGACCAAAGATATTCTAGAGCCACAGTGAAAATGATGCCCTGCAGGTGGTTGCTCCTTTAAGCCCTACACCTCCCGGTAAAGACTCGGGAGCCCGTGACCTCAGACCGCAGTCACCTCTTAGCCCATCCCCTCTCTTGTACAGAAGTTTAGTAAACATTAGCGTTCATGATGGGAACAGAACTCCCCCATCCTGCCCAGTGGGAAGTTCTTCCCTCCTCCAGCCTCATGCCAAGATAACTGGCCCAAGTCCATGACCCCTCACCACGCTACCCCCCCGCAACATGCACACGCCCTGGAGCCCCTCCTTAGTGGCTATCCTGCCAATTTCCCACACTGGCAGGTGATTTAATTCCTCATGGCCTCTCTCTCTCTCTCTCTCTCTCTCTCTCTCTCCCTTTCTTCCACTGCCCACTCTCTTTTTTCCTTCAATTATTCATTAAGTAAAATAGACTGCTATCGTGCAGCACATTAGTTAGACACACATGAGGCACTGAGATAGAGAGAAAATGGCTCTGCCCTCTTGAAGCTCATGTTGAGCAGAGGGGACTCAAGGGCTAATAAAAAGACACCGTGCTATGGCCCCGGGAAAAAAATAACTGTTGGTGCAATTCTTCATTCCACAATTGACTAAAAGAAACATCAATCCCATTATATAAGATCTTATATTCTCAAGTTCCTCGTAAACTAAATGTAATTGGTCCTGCCGAGACCGGTTTGGCTCAGTGGATAGAGCGTCGGACTGCGGACTGCGGGGTCCCGGGTTCGATTCCGGCAAGGGCATGTACCTTGGCTGCGGGCACATCCCCAGTAGGGAGCGTGCAAGAGGCAGCTGATCGATGTCTCTCTCTCATCGATGTTTCTGACTTTCTATCTTTCTCCCTTCTGCTCTGTAAAAAATCAATAAAAAATATTTTTAAAAATTTAAAAAAAAAGTAATTGGTCCTACTTTGCAGAGTTTTCATGAGGATTAAATTGTTAAAGTTTGTAAAGCAGCTGGCACATAGTAGGTGATCATTAAGTGCAATTATTTTTTATCATTGTGGCTATATTCTTAAAAAGTGGTATTAAGCCATTTTTTGGAAATAATTAGCATGTCTTTCCAATGTGAGCCTATGTATTCATTAGTCTTGTTATAAATTACACATGTATAAAATCTTGGCAAAAGGTATACAGTTTTAATAAAGTTTAATGTTATGTTATACTTTTAACTAAAAATAGAAATTTTAATATGTTTTCTCACACCTCAACAAATAATTTTGGATACCCCTATGTGCAGGCGCCTTACTTTGAAGATCATTGGTCAAAATTGTGGATTTCAAGGTAATTTATGAATGTCATTTCTCAGAAAATTATTTTCCAAAATTTCATGCTTTCCATGATTCTTTTTGAAGCATCTTATAAGTGAAAGGATCGTCCAGCTCACAGGGGGGAAGTTGAAATGACCAATAAACATTTGAAAATAAAGCTCAATCACATTAGGAAAGAGAAAAATGCTAAATAAAACAAGGAAATAGTCTTTCTTCATCCTCAGATTGGCAGACATGAAAAAAAAAAAAAACTGCAGACATGGGAATTCCCAGACATTGCTAGTGGGTGTGTCCAATGCATGGTGACATCTTTTATTGGAACACCTGTCAATCTCTATTAATGCTGAAATCAGAAACGCCGTGGCCCTCAATATTACATTGTTAGAGCACATACTTTATGTCAGGTCTTGTTCAATTGCTTTGTCGTGTACTTTGTTGACAGTCTAATGATTTATATCATATCATATCGTATCATATCACATTATATCATCTATACTAATAGTCGCCTAGGGGTGTCATGACCAGAAGAGACGACTGAACAGTGGGCCCTGGACCACCGAGGCACCCAGGTGGGAAAGGTCTGAGAGCCCTGAGCATCTGAGGCGTGGTGGTGGGAGCCGCAGCTGCTGTGAGAAGCGTCTTTAACCCCAGGCCACCAAGTCACACAGGTGGGAAGGGTCTGTGGGCTCTAGGCCTCTGGGGCATGGTGGGGAGAGAGATCTGTGGGTTCTGAGCCACTGGGGAGTGGCAGCGATGAGAATGGTATGTGAGCCCGGGGCCTCTGAGGTACAGCAGTGGCGAGAAGAGTCTTTAACCCCGAGCTGCCAGGGTGCTGCAGAATTCTGGGTCTCGCACTTTCAGGGGTGTGGCCGTCCTTCAAACTGGACGGTGACAAGAGGGAGGAGGGACCCCCATTCCTCACAGAAGCCACTATTGGGAGGAGGGAGCCTGTGTGCCTGATCAACCCTAACCACTCTACCTGCCTGCATGCCTGCCTGCCTGCCTGAGGGTTCCCAGATTGTGAGAGGGTGCAGGCCAGGCTCAGGGAACCTCCTCTCCATGCATGAATTTTGTGCACTGAGGCTCTAGTATTATATAATATTTTATCATATCATATTATATAATATGTAATAAATACATACGAGGATTGCAAAGGAAACCAATTATATTTAAAACAACTATGAATGTTTAGAAAACAAAATGTTGAGAACGTAACCTATATTTTTGCTTAACTCGTTAAAATAAAAATCCAGTAATAATCACCATAATTGAGAAATGCTGATGCTCATCAATAACATTCTGAGGTCCCTTCTGTTAATGTGCCCTGAAACCAACCCCCAGAGTGTCAGAGCCACGGCACTGCTGATGCTCCTGGAGCAAAGGTCAGGAAAAGTAAAAACGGATTCTTCCCTTTCCAGTCCCAAATGCCTGCATTTTAGAACCCGCCCCGTGAAACTTCCCCAACATGGTCACAAAAAGACACATTCAAGGATGTGCATTCTGGCACAGTAAGAGCTGAAACTTAAAAATAACAGAATGGTTTGGCTCAGTGGATAGAGTGTGAGCCTGCAGACTCAAGTGTCCCAGGTTCGATTCCAGTCAAGGCCATGTACCTTGGTTGCAGGCATATACTCAATAGGGAGTGTGCAGGAGGCAGCTGATCCATGTTTCTCTCTCATTGATCTTTCTACCTCTCTATCCCTCTCCCTTCCTTTCTATAAAAAAAAATCAATAAAATAAAAGTGGTAATATATAAAAAATAAATAAAAATAACAGAATAAAATAAATAAAAATGAATATATAAAAATAACAGAATAACATGCAGTGAATTCATAGACTGGGATATTACAAAGCACGTGAAAGATGAAGTGTACAGCGAGCTTTCAGCCATCCTGCTGAGAATAAAAAGCAAGGTAAAAAACAAACACAATCACAGTGTTTTCCCACTAATGTAAACTAAAAATATATTGCACAAAACAGTGCAGTTTAGCTTTTATTGTGTAAAATAATGTTGCTATACGTTTACATGCAGTGACGCCTCATTGCAGGGACCAAACTAACTCACAGGAAAGCCTGGAAGTGGTTAACTTTGGCAAAGGAGGGAGGAAAACGGAGCTATGCGGGATAAAAGCGTGACTTCCATTTCTGTGCATGGTGCTCCCCAAAAAGTATACACACTTTAACAGCTGATAACTCCATTTTGAAAATGAAATGTATTTTGATAAACACTGCCTTTATAATTATTCCAAGTGTGTACATACATTTTTGGGATATCTTATATTTATATACTTGTATGTTTTTTCAGATAGATAGAAAGAGAGAAATGACACATAGAATTCTATATGTGTAGGTTATTGTACCATTTTCAAAATGTGAAATACATGTATAAGTGTGTTTATATATATGCATGCATGTATTTCTAGTCATCAAATATTTCAAGAAGATCATCCCTGTGGCAATAGTGTTAAGAGTAGGCTTAAATAATAACCCAGAACTTTTTTAGTTCCAGAATCACAAAAAGAAAATGAGAAATAACTGGGCAAAGTTCACCTGTTTACCATTCAGTTTCTTAATAATCATGGTATAGTTTGGGGAGAATATTAGAAGCCAGAATTATTTATAACAATATTTAGTAAGGTTCCGTTGGATAGCTCTCTTATAAGCTAGTTGCACCTTTAATAAAACGTGTTGCAATGGTGGAATGCAAAGATTTTAAGTTAGAAGAAAATAAAAGACCTTTGTGTATCTCAATGGATCTGAATTTACTATTAAGAATGTATTTGTAATTTGTAAGTGGCAACCACCTTTGGAGGCAGTGTGGGGAGTCCAGTCCATCCCGGCCCCTGGGCCCGGCACAGCCTCTGTGCGAATTGTTCTCATTACTGGGATTCAGAGCAGAAATGGGTGCCTGCTGTTGCAGAGGTTGATCACCAATGTGTCTGGAACTACAAAGATAATGCAGGGCAGGGGTGAGTCTTTGGAAGGAAACACCATGGGGAGATTATGGAAAAGCTATTTCCAGTCTTGAAAAAAAAAATCAGTCTGAATAGAGTGCGCCGTCTCTGGGTGGAGCACCGCACACAGAGCCTGCGGCTGCTTTTAGGACATTCCCGTGGGCTCGAAAACCATGACCGTAAGCAGCTGGGTTCATTGTGGCAATGCACAGGCAAAACTCCAGTGTCCCAATGCTGAGTCAGGTGCTGCAAATAGGCTCAACATTCTCTCTATTCTGCACCCTGTGCATCCGCTCCCTTCTTCTCCTCTGCCCACACCTCCTCTGCTGGGTAAACCCTTCTCACCCTGCATATCTCAACGCTTGATATAAGATGATGGTGATGATGGTGGTGATGGTGGTGATGGTGATGGTGGTGATGGTGGTGATGGTGATAATCATGGTAGTGATGGTGGTGAGGGTGATGGTGATAATGGTGGTGGTGTTGGTGATGGTGATGATGGTGGTGGTGATGGTAATTATGGTGATGGTGATAACTGTGATGGTGGTGATGGTGGTGGTGATGATGACACACGTCAATGTACCAGCCATTGTTTAAGTACTTTCCATTCCTTCAGTGTCCTAGCCAAGAGGCCATTTAGTCTCTACTTGCATATCTCCAATGGCAAGGAGGTCATCACCCCCAGACGAAGTCCATTTCATCACTATAGAATCCCGGCTACACAGCCATGCATCACGCTGACAATGGTGTCCCTTGATTCCCACCCACTGACTCTAATAATGGAAGTCTATTTATAATCTTTCTCCACAGCAGCTCTCAAGTCTTCTCCAAGACTTCCTTCCCTGTCAGCTGTCCCCAAAAACAGCACCAACTTTCTTACAGGTTCTACTGCTGTCTCCACGACTCCCCAAGGAACTGTAATTGGTCCTATCTCTTTGAACAAACCCACCTGAAGGCAGAGATCTCAGTGTTCACTGGCCAGCAGGACAGCCATCTCCCTGCTTTAGAGAGTCTGCTTGCATCCATGCAACTCAACCTCAGGTTTATCTTCCTGGAAGCACAGGAATGTTATCGCGAGAAAGAGAGGGTGTGTGAAAGAAAGTGCTGTGGGAGCTCCCAGGATGCCACTCGGACTCGTCTGGGTGTTCTCCACAAGCCAGGGTCCCCCTGCCGTTCATGGCAGCAGAGTAACGAGGGGGTCAGATCTTGGAAAGAGAACAAAGATGGCCTGGAGAAGTCTGGGTGGGGAACAAGGAGACCAGGTGGATCATCAGAAAAATAGAACTAACACTGGGAGTCCTTAGACCATGTTCTGAGAGGAAGACGAGAGAGACCTCACACTCTGGGGCATCAGGAAAACCTTGGACATGTGCTGGAAATACCCATGGCCAGGCCCCACCCTACATCTCTGAATGAGACAGGACATCTGTGTGTTGAAAACCATAGCCTCCCAGACAGAGGAGAAAAAACGACAGGGCATGGTGGAACAGGCCTTGAAGAGTCAGAGCTCCAGGGTAAAAGAGGAGAGAGCTTGCGCATGAATGAGGACATCTGGCCCTGGACACAGGAGAGGAGAGGCTGTTAATACAAACCCAGGGCCAGGGCCCCATAGGAGGGGAAACAGCATTGGAGGGGGAGAAAATGATTTCCTTTGTCCATGCTGAGTGTGCCTGCTCCGTGGAACTTCCAGGTAGACTCCCGGCAGATGCTCGGGAAACAAAGCTGGGCCTTCCCTGGGTGGGGTCTCTATGGGGGTGTATTTCCTTCAAACCTGTAGAATCCAACCTCTTTTTTTTGTATTTAAATTTAAAAGGACATCTTTGAACTGTAAATCCAAACTCTGGATTGGGATGAAGGTTAAAAAAAGAAAATCTTTGAGTCAGATGTTAAAAGGACTAATATAAACTCACGTTTGATGTAAAACTTACAAGTAACTTTCTATTTTATTTTAAAAATTGCCGTCAAGGCCTGCAAGTGTTTACACACAACGGGCAGCCGATGATGGCGCGTGTTGAAATGGCAATGTGTTTTTTCACAGGTGCTGGAAATAAAGGCAAGTCCTGGGGAACATAATGAGTGAACTTGAACGCCGCAGGCAGTTAACCTCCTGGAGAAATAATCGCACGCTCTCTGTCAGGGCAGGCCGCGCACCCGAGCGGTATTTGCACCCAACTTTGTTCCCGTGAAAAGCCTAGGACTCTGTAATGAGAGCGGCTGGCAGGATCCCGATGGTCTTTAAAAATATCTACCCTCTGAAAGCTTTCATGCCAGAGTCCTCTCGCAAGCACACGGCCCTTGACAGCGCCGGTGGACACGGGCAGAGAGGAGCAGCCAGGTCACTGGGGGGAGAGGGATGTGGGAAGAGGAAGACCTTCCTGTGGAGTAGCTGATGAGGCTGACCCTGGGATGTCTGTGATGTAGAGACTGGAGTGCTCTGAGCTTTTCACTTTTATCTGCTTTGAAGAAATGTGTAGGGGACACTTCTGTGTGGAACAGGCAGCGTCACCATTTTGGAAGTCACCTGAAATCTGTCGCTCCCCATTATAGGGAAGCTCCTCCATGTCCTTTGATTCCTCAAGGCCTGTTCTATCCTGTTGGCCGCATTGGGTCTTGGGGTCACAGGGACCGAGGTGGTGGGACCTGTATCATCTTAATTTCCACATCCACAGCACTAGCGCAGGCTGGGTACATAATACTTCCTCAATCAATGTCCCTTGAACAGATGAATTAATAAAGGAATGAATGAGTGGATGGATGAATGAATTATCTTGGAAAACATGCCCAGAATGAGCAAAGCGCTTATGTCTAAGCAAAAGTTGAGCTTGGCTAAGGCACAGCTGAGATGAATGAGGTGAGCAAAGACTAGCAATGGCTCCAGAAAACACGAAGATATAGGGCCTGGGAGCCATGACTTTCAAAGCTCTGCCATTGCCTGAGCTTGTTATTTTGCACCCTCTGACAGCAAAGCACCAATCTACAGCCAACACGAACATACACCACCGACATTTTTAAATCAACCTGAGTTGGTTTGGCCTGAAAAACAACATCAAAGTAGTACTCATTGATGTAATTTCTTGCAATTTCTTATTACAATAATTCTGAACACTGAAAAATAATGGTAACATTAAGATATGTTGGAGAGGCCTGATACTTTGGAGCCAGATGGTGTGATAAGGGCTTGGCCTAGTTTTTATGTAGTGTTCACAACAACCCCATAAGGGCAGCACTGTCAACATGAGTAATTTACAAAAAAAAAAAAAAAAATCAAGAGGCTCAGAAAGATAATTCATCCATTGAACCATTTCTCACCACGGCCTTGACATTGAGCCCCATGCAAGCACCTAGCCAGTTAAGTCTGGGTGCCTAATTCAGGGGACAGAACTGGCCTACCCTCTCTCTAGCACTGCTGAGTTGAGGGATCCCAAACAGAAATATAAGAACTGACCAAAGCAGCCGAGACCGGTTTGGCTCAGTGGATAGAGCATCGGACTGCGGACTGAAGGGTCCCGGGTTCGATTCCGGTCAAGGGCATGTACCTTGGCTGCAGGCACATCCCCAGTAGGGGGCGTGCAAGAGGCAGCTGATCAGTGTTTCTGACTATCCCTCTCCCTCCCTCTCTCTCTCTAAAAAATCAATAAAACATATTTAATATATATATAATTAATTTCTTTTACAGAAAGGAAGGGAGAGGGATAGAGAGTTAGAAACATCAATGAGAGAGAAACATTGATCAGCTGCCTCCTGCACACCTTATACTGGGGATGTGCCCACAACCAAGATACATGCCCTTGACCAGAATCGAACCTGGGATCCCTCAGTCCGCAGGCTGATGTTCTATCCACTGAGCCAAACAGGTTAGGGCAATATCTTCAGCTTTAAATGGCAACCTCACTACTGCCCCCTCCCTCCACCTGCATCAGTAAGCTCCAACTCAATGTATTTGGCTATAAAATGGAGATAATAATTAATAACACCAAGGCTGAATACATTGGCTGTCCTGTGCTAATGTTTCATCAACATCAGGCAGTGTCACCATTTTATAGTGTTCATGCTTATCATTAGCATAAAGGATGTTTGGCATCGAGGAGCTTAAATTATGATGTTGTCTATAAATTGGCAAATGGGAGAGGAAGCCCGAATAGGGACACTGTATGGATATGTCATCTTTGGTCAATGCAGGGTCTAGGGACTTCTCCCCTCACCTGAGGGTGAGCTAACAAGAACAAGGGGCTCATGGGAAAGGACAACAACGATGCAGAACAAGAGGAAGGGACATACAACATCAGTGTGAATGGCCCACGGAAAATCAGAAACAGAGAATGACTTAGCGCTGAATGTTTCCAGAAAGGGAAGTTGTCTGGCATTATTGGGCATCTCCAGTGGGAGCCCAGCCAGAAGTCACAAAGAGTCAGATGACAACTGACCAGAAGCAAAAGGAGATGAGTGTTGTGATAAAGACTGTAGGGCCCAGAGGGTGCCTCGGATCTGCAGAGGAGGCACTAAACAGTAGAACTGAGGCTGAAAAACAATGACATCAGCAATGGGGAGCAAACTTGACTAGGTCTTTTGGGATTCAGGCCCCAATATCCTCCTTCCACTTCTCCTCCAAAATCCAACTCAAATGTCTCTTCTGCTGTGGAATCTTCCCAACTTCCCCACCACCGCTAGTTGTTATCCCTCTGAGCTCTCCGAAGACCAGCTCAGGGTGGTGTACTCTTGACATTGATCTATAGTATCTTCCCATCACCAAATATCTTGGGAGGAAACGCCTCTGGCTGTCTCCCAGCTGCAGGGGAGGGCCCTCCTCGTCAGGCTCTGGGTTCCCCCTTTGGTTTGTATTTTGTTGACTCCCATTGCCATGTGTCCAGGCACTAGTGAGAACCCTGACTTCAGTGAGATCCACTGGAGTTAGTGGTGAGGATAACACCGGTATGACGAGGCAGTTTACACATGAATTATTCATGATCACACACAGGGACACACAGAATCTATTTGAGGAATCTTAATCCTGAAACCAACAGAAAGACTCACATATAAATCACCCCTCCCAAGGCAGATGACCAGAGAGATAGCTGATCTCAAGCAGCCCAGCAGGCAGACACAGGCCCTACCCTCCCAAGCCAATGGCACAGCCCCGCCCTTTTCCACAGGACTGGTTTCAGGCCCCGCCCCCTCCATCAGTCATAAATCTGTCCTTCAGAGCAGCACGCCTCTGTCAGCAGCTTCCATTCCTTCTGTAAACTGGGCCATTCCACCTGGGGCCATGGGACAAGACCCAACTCAGCACACTATGGGGTGGCAGGGGGTGATCTATCAGGGCTTCCTCCCTTCTGTTGGAAGAAAAAAGGCCGCCCATTCACCCTCCTGCCCGCCCCCCTCCCCCCATCACACACAGAGCCCTGAAAGGCTAGCCCAAGGGCTCCTCTGTCCACACGAATACCTCGCATTCCTGCACGTGGCTTCCTTCCTCACTTCAGAGGCCTCCTCACAGGTAAGCTGGGCTCAAAGGCATAGCCATTCCCCTTAACTGCTTCCTTCCTAAAGTTCTGTCCACTAATCCTCCTTCTAGAAAAGTGCTTCCAGAGATGGGTGAGAGCAAGACTGAGTACTCATCAAATGCATTGCAGCTTACAGTGACAAAGAAATGGTTGGGTTTTTGTTTAATTGAAGAACAAAAGAAGAAGCTAAGAGATTTTGAAATAGTTCACTCTGTGCCACGCATTAGCACATTAGTAAGAGGAACCAAAACTGGGATTAAAACCAGGGCTGGCCTTAGCAGGTTTGGCTCAGTGAATAGAGCATCGGCCTGCAGATTGAAGGGTCTCAGTCAAGGGCACATGCCTGGTTTGTGGGCTTGACCCCCTTAGTGATGTGCAGAAGGCAGCCAATCAATGATTCTCTCCCATCGTTGATGTTTCTATCTCTCTTCCCCACTCCCTTCCTCCCTGAAATCAATGAAGATACATTTTTAAAAAATTACAAGAATCAAAACCAGGGCTGCCCGTTTCCAGAGCTTAGGTTTTTCTGTCCAAAGATTTCCCAAGGAAAAGCCCCCTCCCCCCTAGCTCCACCCTGCAGCCCTCACTCTGCATGTGAATAAAAAAAGAAAACGAAGAGGAACCCAAAAGAGAGGAGAGAAAGAATCTGAATAGCACATTCCTCCTCCCACCAAGGCCCCCACCCTAACCAGCAGCCAGCCTGAAGCGTGCACTCGGACCACTCTCTGCCCTGTGAGGGACCCAGCTCTGTTCCCCTTCATATCCTCCTTTCTGGTGTATTTCTCCCACCAGGCCCTTCCTGCCTGGGGTGGGGTGGGTGCTGAGAAAGGCAGGGTGTGGAGCTGCAACGCCTGAGGGAGGCCTTCCCACCACACACCTGTGCACCCTTCAGCCTCCTCCTGTGACAGCTGCTGTAGACCTTGACTTTCACAGAAGCCTGTTTTCGCTGAACTTGCATTAAACAAAAACCTGGAAACATGGGTCAACAAAATCCAAGCATGTGCCTCCTTCGTGAAGATGTCCGAGGAGCCCCAGCCCTCCTATGGAGACAGCTTGGCAAACACTGCAAAGGTAACCATGCTGCTCCTGGATCCAACCCGCCAAGCAGCCCCCTTGACAGCAGATACTGTCCCAATGCCTGACCTTGACCTCCCAGGCTCTGCACAAACTTGCCCTCACAGTTCTCCATCCTACTGCCACTCATCCTGATAGGCCTATAGTTTATCTTCCTCCTCTCTTCTTCCTCCTTTCTTTCTCCCTCCCTTCCTTCCTCCTTCCTTTCTTCTTCCCTTCCTTCCTCTTTCTTCTCTTTCTACCTCCCTCTCTCCTTCCTTCCTCCTTCTTTCCTCTCTCCCTCCTTCCCTCCTTCCTCCTTTTCTCCCTCTTTCCTCCCTCTTTCACTCCCTCCCTCCATCCTTTTCTCCCTCTCTTCCTCCTTCCCTCCCTCCCTTCTTTTCTCCTTCCCTCCTTCCTCCCTTCTTCTCTCTTTCTTCCCTTTCTCCCTCCCTTCCTCCTTCTTCCTTTCTTCCTTCCTCTCTCCCTCCCTCCTCCCTTCCTTTCTTCCTCCTTCACTTCTCTCTTCCTCCTTACCTCCTTCCTCTCTTCCTCCTTTCTCTTCCTTCCCAAGAGATGTTGAGCACCTTCTCACTCCTGGATGCTTAGTCAAGTGCTGCACGGACACAGTTTCTGAGGCAAATAGGCTCAGCACTCTCCATTCCACGCCCCGTGCGTGCACTCCCTTCTTCTTCTCTGCCCACATTTCCCTTGCTGGGTAAACCCTTCTCACCATGCATATGTCAAATGAAATATCAAGGGTTTTCTTTAAGAATCCCCCCATTTCCTGCAGTTCATCCAGCATTAGGGTTGGACACCCTCCACAGCGCTCTTCCCCTCCCCTTTCCAAGGCATTCCTCCTCTTGGGCGTCCTTGTCTGCTTAGCCACCTGCATCCTCAGCTAACCTCCAGGCTCTGGGAAGGCAAGATGCTCAGAGGCTTTCTAGACACACCTTAGGGCTCCTTCCCCCCACATACCTCAGTGCCTTCCAGGGCCCTTTATTCCTCAGAGATAAAATAGAAACCCTAAGCCAACAATGCCCTCAACAACCACCTCACAACCCACACTCACCTGTGGGAGCCTCTGCTTGTAGTTCTGAGGCCCAGACCACTACATTCAACTGCCTCCTCAGAACCTCTGCTGGGATGGCAGCCATCAATTCAAACCCAGATCCTCTATGGCAAACTCATTGCGTTCCCTTTCAAACCAACTTGTGTGGTTTTTTGTAGGTTCCCCCCGGAACACAGCCAACCGAGCTACAGCTCAGAGTTCACCCCCGAGGCTTCCTTCCTCCTCACTCCACAGACACAAACAGCAGCTCGGTCATATGGACTCTAGGCCCCGAAACAGCCGTCCATGTCGTCACCTCTTCGTGGCCAGCACTCTCCACGCCTCCGTCCTTTGTCTCCAGGATTGGAAACAGCCTCCTAACATGTCTCAGCCTTGGCCCTGCCAACCCGTGTTCAACTATTCAGCCAGAGTCATCTGAAGAAGCAAAACTGGCTTAAAACCCACCAACACCTTTCCACCGGCCCTGGGAGGTATGATGTCTGCATCCCAGGGCAGAGCCTGCAAGGCTGCTCAGATGCCAGCCTCCGCCTCCATTTCTTGCTCACCTCCAGTCACTCCTCCATCACACAATCTCCAGCTAGACCGACTGTCAGTTCACGAAACCCCCTTGTTCTCCATGGCCTGCTCTGCCTCCTCGCTTGCCTGGACGGGAATGTCACCTCGTTATCACACACCAGTCAAGCCAGTGACAGGGACGCCCCCTCATGTCCCTGCAGCCCCCTGAAAGCCTTGGCTGCCGTGAAGTGGACCCCATGAGCCCACCACAGCCCAGCTGTTCCCGGAAATCCCCAGCGGGAGCTCCTGCTGCACCTCATTATCACTGTCCCCTTAAATAACAGCAGCACTGGCACCTCTGCGAACCAACACGTGCATATTTGATCTGTATAAACAGCGCATATCCTAGGACACTTCCTTTCAGAACTCCCTGACGCTGGAAATTCAAATGAGAGCTCACAAGGCCTGGGACTGGAGACTAATGAGGGCGTCATAAATATTTGATTAAAGACAGGCCAAATTCTCAGGGTTTTGCCTCACAAAATTTTCAGAAGCAGCCACTCAGAGATTCTTCTTGAATATCATAGCACTTTGGGGGGACAGTGAGAAGGCAGCTTCTGCTAATCTCCGGCGCGAGGATGGGCATTTGGCTCTCCCTTAGCTTTAAGATCGTCTTCCACCCCGAACTCTTGGTCAATGTGCTTGTGTTCCCGAAGAGACAGAGAGAAGAGAAAGGAGCATGGGGCTACGTACCCGGGAAAGCTGATTCCCAGCCCAGCGGGGCCAATCCCTGGCTCTGTGGGCTTGGGAGGTGGTGCTGGACATCCCTCACTGTTTTCTTCCAGAGGTGGTGAGAAAATAAATGATTGCCAAAGGAGACTGGCCTTTACCTTCTAGAAACTGTCAAGGAAATGGAATGGGTAGGGATTACCAGTTAATGAGAGAGAAAGAAGATACCTGGTCACCTCAGAGGGTTTCCCTTGTTGGGATTCTCCAAACAACACTTATCAAATCAAAACTCAGAGGATCCGTTTAGAAAGCCATCTCTATCTGGAGACTTAACAATATTCTTCACTTTGGCCGTATTGATCATATTTTTATGGGAATTAAATAATGTGACCTATGAAGAAAACACTTGGAAGTATTTTCTTTTTTTTCCATTGCAGTGTACTCTAAAATAATAAAATCCTGGGGACAAGCCATACAGACAATAGTGAAGTCAAGTAAATTATGATATATTCCACTAATGAATTGTGTAGGAAAATAAAGCCATAACAAAGGTATTTTTAATAATAAGGAAACATTCTTAACATTAAGTACACAGATAGAGTATAAATCCATGAGGTATAAAAATTAAAATACATTTTTGCCCTGGTAAAATATTTCATCTCTGAATAAGAAAGGGGGGTCCTAATATAAAAATCAAAAGGATAGATCATCAAAAATTTTAAATTCCTGAAGTAAAATATATCATAAATAAAGTTTAAAGAAAATGGCCCTATAACAAATGTAGCCAAGATATCACTCTTCTTATTTAAAAAAAAAAAAAACATGCACACATACAAACTGATAAAAATATAATTACTCCAATAGATAATTGAGTGAAGAATATTGACAGGTCATTCAAGCACACAAAAGAAAAAAATTCATTCTTAAATAAGTAAATAAATAAATATAACAAATGAATTATTATCAGAGTGTTTAAAAAAAAAAAAACAGTGAAACTGGAGCTGGCTGATGTGCCTAGCTGAGCTTCGAACCAAGAGGTCACTGGTTCCACTCCCAGTCAGGGCACATGCCCAGGTTTCAGGCTTGATCCTCAGCAGGACAGGAGGCAGCCAATCCATGTTTCTCTCTCATTGATGTTTCTCTCTCTCAATTCCTCTCTCTTCCTCTATCTCTTAAAAAAAAATCAATAAAAACATATTTTAAAAAGATATAAGTGATCAATTGGAGGAGGGAAGTTATAGAGAAAGGGCATTCTGATGCATCATTGGAAGAAATGTAAAGAAAACTTAAAAATAGAAAAATTTAAATATAAATCAGTAGTCTTAAAAATGTTTAAATCCCTTACCCAGTAATTTCATCATAGAAGCCTATCCTCCAAGAAACAATCACATAACCGGCTGAAATTTTATGCCCCAAGGTTCATCACACATTCCTTGAAGTACACAAGTTCAAATGCTATGAATTGTTATGGGGATAATTAAAAACTGGAAGAAGAATATCAATTTTTAAAGTATTTGGTACATGTGCTTCTGAAGCAAACACAAAAGAAGAAGTATAGAAAAGAAAAAAAAACTTCTATCTTCTGTGGAACCAAGAGAGAAATTTTGAAGTGAAAATCAAACTAGTATCAGAGACTATGTTGAAACAGGATAGGCAGTATGGCCACGCCAGGAGGCCACAAAGTCTTCAAAAATAAGGAGATGATGGTGTGGCCAAGTATCCATGGATGGTAGATCCGCACTCAAACCTTCTCCCCACCCTCCTGGCCCTTCTCGCTCACTCAGTCTTGCAGCAAAGAGCTCATCCAGAAGAAACTCCCCTATTCTAACAAGGATGTTTCAACCCGACAGAGAGGATAAAGCAAAACCGCAGACCAATCTCACATATGAATATTGATGGAAAACCCTAAATAAAATATTAGCAGATAGATTGCAGCAGCACATAAAAGCGGGTTGAGGATGGCGATCCCGCCACACACAGAGCCCCCTCTTGCTGCACCCAATTCATAGACATGACAATAAAGCTATTTTTAAAACAAACAGGTAAACACATGCACTCACATGTACCATGGGGACGCTGTCCCTGTAAGAAACCCCCAGGGGAAGCGCATGAGGGAAATGAGCTTCAATACCACCAGGCGACTCCCACAGGTTCCTCCTGACCTGCCACTCCACACACGACAGTGAGCTCACGCCATGAAAGGCCTCAGCCCGCAACAACGAGGGGGATGCGTTTGAGGGGCCTTGCCGTGCAGCTAGGCCTGCGTGTCTGAAATCCGGAGGACTTCATTTCTCAATCACGAAGAGTGCTGTTCGTGACTGTGGGAGACTCCCCGTGCCCAGACCAAGCCGTGGGGGCCAAGGCTGTGGGATGCTTGGCCATCAGCACGTGACTCCCGCGGTGGCCCCAGCCATGCACCTCCATGGGCGGATGAGGGGAGAAGGTGGGGCATCACAGTGGGAAGTTTCATGAGCCACCACGGAGATGGGGTATGTCTCCTTGGCTCACATCCAAAAGGCAATGTCTAAAATTAATTGTAAATCTTACATTACTGAGAAAAATGAGTAAAAATATAGGAAATTGATGTGGCAAGAAAAAGGTTCTAGTGCGAGTCTGATATAGTAACAGCCACCAGTGTGGTCATGTGTGTGAGCATCAGAGGGGGCAACCAGGATATACTTCCAAGGCCCCAGCAGCCCCACTTTGTGGGGGAACCCGACCTCGGAGGAGGCACCCGAGGTCACCCGGCGGACGGTGCTGGTGTCTGCCTGCTCCAGACTCCACACCGCCTCGAGGTTGGGGGGCCTTAGGGAAGCCTTTCAGCATCTCTGACCCTCAGCTCCTTCCTCTGTTAAATGGGAGGGGAGGACAAGAATGATTCCAAAGTCATTGCCAGCTCAGAACTATGGCATGCTGCTTGGGAAGGCAGTGTTCCTAGTGGGAATGGCCACATTGCCATCACCCTGCAGCCTACGGCAGTGGTCGGCAAAAACATTAGTCAACAGAGCCATATATCAACAGGACAACAATTGAAATTTCTCTTGAGAGCCAATTTTTTAAAATATATTTTATTGATTTTTTACAGAGAGGAAAGGAGAGGGATTGAAAGTCAGAAACATCGATGAGAGAGAAACATCGATCAGCTGCCTCTTGCACACCCCCCACTGGGGATGTGCCCACAGCCCAGGTACATGCCCTTGACCAGAATCGAACCCAGGACCTTTCTATCCGCAGGCTGACGCTCTATCCACTGAGCCAAACTGGTCTCGGCTGAGAACCAAATTTTTTAAACTTAAACTTCTTCTAACGCCACTTCTTCAACATAGACTCTCCCAGGCCATGGTATTTTGTGGAAGAGCCACACTCAAGGGGTCAAAAAGCCGCATGTGGCTCACAAACCACAGTTTGACGACCACTGGCTTAGGCCATCTTCGTGAACAGGTCTCAGAGGCTCCCCCAGACCACGCTGGACGAATAAGCTGCTGTCAATGGATCACAGAAATGACCTCAACTACACCCTCCCTCCATCCACGGCCTTTGCACTGTGACCTTGTCCCACCTCCCAGCAAGAGCTGATGCATCCATTCCCCTCCCTGACTCTGGGCTGACCACGCGTCACAGCAGAAGGAAGGATGAGTGTGCCGGCTTCCAGGGGGAGGGCTGGCAAGGCCCTGCAGGCCTCTGCTCTCACCACCCTGGGCCAAGGTGGACCAGGGTCCTGCTTCCCCTGGCTGATGTTCTTAGTTTTCTGTATTGACACGAAAGGGCACTTATTTGGCAATTGCACTTCCACTTAGATTAAGTTGCTCCTACTTCAGTTTATTGCCCCCGATCATAAAATCATTCTCTAATTTTTGCAGAAGTGCAAAGAGAACCAACTGTCACCCATCATCTGTCAGTAGAATGATGTCATTATGATGGTCTAGGATGCAAGTTTGTGTTTGAAATATATTTTTGAAAAAGCACTCCCTGCGCACGTCTTCCAAGTGCAGACAGTACCTGGAGTATACAGTGTAAAAGAGGTCACTCTCCCTCTAGACTTCAACCTGGCCTCCTCGCCTGAGGTGACGTGAAATTAAGATACTCTGTAACCTCCCAGAAGTCCCTGAGTACTCAACCACACGTCCTGGGTCAACCACATATCCTGTATCATTCGTATATATTATGCTCATCTTTGTTTTATTTTAGAGAGGAAGGTAGAAGAAGAGAGACATAGAAACATCATGATGAAAGAGAATTACTGATTGGCTGCTTCCTGCATGTCCTCCACTCGAGACCAAGCCTGCAACCTGGGCATGGGTCCTTGACCAGAATCAAACCCAGGACCCTTTAGTCTGCAGGCCAACATTCTATCCACTGAGCCAAACTGAGTAGCCCCAGTTGGGTGTTTTCTATACATGTTTTCTATTATGCTTTCTCCCCGTCAGTATGAGAGATCATCCCAAATGAGATGATCTTTAGGTGCGTTTAACCCTTTTCAATAGCTGCACAGCCCACGGTGCATAGCAATGCCGCAATATAACCAGTTCCTATGGGGACACACTGGGGACCAGCAATTACCTCAACTTTCTGACACCCACTGCCCCCACAGAGAAGTCCACTCTCTATCTAAAATCCATCTTTCCAAGGTGACCCATCTTTTCCATCTGGATGCCTTTAAGTTTTCTTTCTATCCATGCGGTTCCGCCATTTCTCCATGATGTATTCTAATGTGGCCTTTTCTTTATATTGCTTTGTGTTCAGTGACACTTTCTATCTGGGACCTCACCTATAACAGGCTGTCCTGCCATCTGACCATCGCGGGACATGTGAGTGGGTCTATTGGTCACACCTCGGTGTTGAAGAACGGGCAGGTCCTGCTCACCTGAGTCAGGAGGAAAGGAACCCCAGGTTCAGGGAACCACACCCAACCTTCTCTGAATTTCTGGGGGAAGTCCAGAGAGCAGGGCCCCAACATCTGGGCAACAGCAGCACCCAGCCCACTTCCAAGTCTCCAGATGTCAGAGGTCGGACCAAGGACCAAAGTTCTCAGGGGCCAGCCTTTAGCTTAGCATCAGGAAGGCTTTCTCTTCAAGCATGCAGTGTGTGAGGTTCATGGCCACTGTCGTGGAAGAGAGGCCAAGATGCCCCATCCCCTTTTCCTCTCTGTCTAAAGGTCTGCCTGGGATAACTTGAGCTGCAGCTTGAATGGACGGGACTTAGAAATCCATTAGTGACCATAGCCACCCACTCACAAGCCTTCAGGGAGGTCTACCAAGTCTCAAAGGCTGCATCCAAGGTTTTGGTCAAGTGCACACCCAGGCCTGCCCTGCCTCAGACCCCCAACATGGCACCCACAGAGGGGTATTGATCTGGGCAAAGGTAGAAATGTGCATTGTAAACCAGGGACAATGAAGACATCGGCAGGATTTGAAAAGAAGACGGCAAGTCATTGAGTGCCCAGGCCCCCACGTCCGCTGTGGCAGGAAGTTTGGGGACCTCTGAGAAGCAGAGAAATCAATGAAACAACAGGCAGGGAGGCCAGAGACAAGGCCTGCTTTCCGGAGCCTGCTCACCGAGGCAGCCAAGGGTGAGAATGAGAAAACAACGGCCTTCATGAGATTTTTATTAAGGAGCCGAGGAAGACGTTAAGTAATGGCTTATTCGAGTGCACACGCTCGGCAGGGAAACAGCCAATGATTTCAGAGAGCCGTATTATTACTTTGTGCTTGCTTATCTCTCTCTCCCCCGCCTGATAATCATCTGTCGCTCCATCGCTCTTTTTAAGGACACGCGAGAAAATAGAAAAGCTTGCAGACGGCAGGCAAAGAATTGCATATGATTACCTGGCTTTCCCCGCGCTGACTCTGCAACTGTTTGTTTTTGATGAGATAACAATGGAGATAGAATTGTTCAGAGCAAATGCTGCTCAAATTTCATCCAGCCATAGCTTCCCTGTCCCCTCCGGTGCACGCTGCCCCTCCCTCTCCACCAAAGACCCTTGGGGACACCAGCGTCACTGCCAATGGAATGAGTTGTGAGAGATAAAATCCTTTCTCTCTGACCTCAGTGCCCATCGGGACGCAGGGAATTCCTGTGTTATTGGGGTGGCTTCAAACTTAGTGATGGCACTGGTTCTCACACGGGGCTTCCCACGTGAGCCCAGGTGCCGCTCCTGCATAGCTTACATGCGCTGGTCCTTCTCCAGGAAACACCCCCGTCCCTGTCCCCAATCCACCCCCCACCCCCACTCCTTAAAGATCCCTCACTCTCTGTGATGCTTTCCCCGGCGCCACCAACTCTATGCCATCATCACTCGCCCGGTTCTACTGAGGCAGCACATTCCACACTTGGAGGAAGTTTCCAGGTCTACTCACCATGGCCCATGAGCTCCTCGGGACAGAGGGCAGCGTCTCCAATTCTGCAGCCCTGTGCCAGGCACAGACTTACTATCCCGTGGATGTTTGTCCAATGAATGAACGAACGACAGAAAGGCTGACTCACAGGGGTAGCGGGGATAAAGTATTTATTGACTTAGAAGCCCTCCCCATGCTGTGCAACAGGTCCTCCCTCTTCTTCCTGTCCCGCTACTGGGGGCCTCTGCGTTTCACAAGTGAAGGATGATCCTGTGGGAGCCAGATGGCAGTGGGGATGCCCACACACTGAGGCCGTGAAGGCAGCACTTGAGGTCAGGGCTCTGCGCTGTCTTCCATCTCCCCTGGAGTAAGTGCAGCCTCGTGGGAGAGACGCTGCGCCGTGGACCAAGCCCATGGAGTCCACACGGAAGCTCTTCCCCCGCCATGCTGCGCAGCCCTGGGGAGGTAACTTTCCATTCCTTCGGGCCTCAGCCTCAATGTCTGCAGAAGGAGAGAAACAAAGGCTCAACCTGCTAAGGCTGTTGCCAGAGGAAGATGAGCTAATACACAAGATGCTGACCCCAGAACCCACCAGAGCAGGTTAAAATGCTGCGTATCACCCGTAGTGCCATCTTTTCTTTCCATCCCTGCTTCTCTACTTACTCGTTCATCTCTTCAGTAAGCGACTGGGTCTAGTGTCATGCTGCACAGGCGTCACCACAAGAATGCTTTTTGTAACCCCCTGGAAAGTTTCTGGGCTCAGGCCGGAGCCTTGCACCCTCATCCTTCCTGTGCTCCACTGTCCAGAGCCACCTTCCAATGCTTCTCCGGTCCAAATCTCATGACTCCTCTTCCCTGAGTGGCTGACCCCTCCCAGATCACTTACCCAGTGAGTGATTTGGACTTTTTTTTAATGTCTTTATTGATTAAGGTGTTACATATATCCTTATTCTCCCATTACCCCTTATCCCCCCCCCCAACTCATGCCCTCACCCTCCTATTGTCTGTGTCCATTGGTTAAGCCAGTGGTCATCAAACTGTGGCTCTTTGGCCCCTCGCATGTGGCTCTTGCACAAAATGCCATGGCCTGGGCGAGTCTATTTTAAAGAAGTGGCATTCTAGAAGAAGTTTAATTTTAAAAAAATTGGCTCTCAAAAAGTTTTTCAATCGTTGTCCTGTTGATATTTGGCTCTGTGGACTAATGAGTTTGCCGACCACTGAGTTAAGTCTATATGCATGCATACAAGTCCTTTGGTTGATCTCTCTCTCCCTGACCCCCAAGGAACTAGAAACACCAATCAGAAAGGATATATGCACCCCTATGTTCACAGCAGCACAATTTACCATAGCTAAGATTTGGATTCAGCCTAAGTGCCCACCAGCAAACAAGTGGATTAAAAACTGTGGTATAGCTAGACAATGGACTACTATGCTGTGGTGAAAAAGGAGTTCTTACCATTTGCAACAGCATGGTTTGGACTGTCGGTCCGCTTCCCATCTTGGTCACAAGATCAGTTCAGCTGCTTCCTCTGCCTGCTTGAATGCCACCAAGTACCCCTATATCTACACTAGCCCAGTCCCCATGATCCCCCAGCACGGGAGAGATTTGGAGTAGATTGCTTACACCATTCCTTTCAGATAAGGGATGAGGTGTTGGTGTGGAGAAGTCCATAGCTCCAGAGTTCTCAAAAAGTAAAACCAAATAAATGCCAATGGGCTTTGGGAAGTGGTCTATGGTGGTCTACTTAGAGCGGGGCTCACGGGGTGGGTTAATGGTGAGAGGCAGGTGGAGTGTGGTGTGCACAGACTCCATTTGTACACTTGCTGTTTCAGTTGCTCACTGTGGTGTGACAACCTACTTCGAAGTTTAGCAGCTTCAAACAGTAATTATTGTTACCACAACTCATGGTTTTATGGGTCAAGATTTTCCAGCATATGCAATAATACACATAGATATGAAATAGTATTGTAATATATCTTTACAGCCACGAAGGTCCTAAGGGTATAATTAGGTTCTGGGGGGAGGGGTGGAGACATCTTCATTGAGAGTGAGATTATCTTCATTGGCATGTGGAGGTGGCTCCTACCGCCTAGCAGCCAAGCCCATCACCATCAGCAAAACTGCCGATAACCAATTTGTCCATCAGGTTATGTAGACACGTTCCAGAAACTGGCCTGCGTTTTTTGAAGGGACCCAGAAAAAATAGGCAGTGGAATTATGCTGATGTTTAAATATAATTTTCCAGTAGTTTAAGGAGAATACGTTTTTCATTTTAAAAACCAGCAGGATCAGCAGGCAGCTAAGTCCTGTTTTAGTTGGAAATCAGTGGGTGGGAAGAGAAAGCCACATTTTTTTCCCCTCTAAATGGAACCAGAGAAGCAGAAGATCTAACAAGTCGTAATCAGCCAAATTCTTCCTTTATATACATAGATGAGTAAGGAGTTGGGGTTTTCTTCTGACACTGTATTTTGTAATCCAACGTAGTAGCAGCAAATCACCTTTTGCTAATCTCCATTCCTTTTTGTTGCATAAAAACCTTCATTTAAGGGAAGTCAAAAGAAACACCTTTGAAACCCTACTAATCTCTGAGAAAGCGGGGACTTAAGGCCCCAAATCACCCATGGACATTTAAATAGGAGAGGGAAGAATGTGATGTTTGACTAGTACCTCACCTGCAGCCACTCCTGGAGATGGAGACTGGGGAAGGCTGTTAGGCCAGGGATGGTGAGATATGCTCAGTTGTCCTAAAAGGCTGAGAGTGGAGAAAGTACAACCAAAGAGCTGAGGAAGACAGCGGAGGCTCAAGGCCAATATTCAGTGTCACCTGGTAGCTGTGGAACAAGAAGAATAGATCCTACTTGACCAGGCCTTTCACCAACCACTGTCCTTGCACCAGCGACTGGACCATTTCTTCGTCTACTTAGCAGGGCTTACAATGTTTGCATGTGCGTTATTTGATACTCAAGTGACATCAATGCATATGAAGGGTTTGATTGAATACCTGGCATGTAGGGGTGCCCAATAAATGGTCCAAGAGACAATGGCAGCTCTAAAATCAATAAGCCAGTAAGCCAAGGTCCAGCTAAATGCCCAGCCAGGGCAGGAAATGAACACAAATTGGAAACACCTCTGGGGCGCCCCACACTCACTGCTACTAGGACCCCACACACAACTACAGCATCACACACTAATGTTCCCTCTTCAGTGTCTCAGATCGCTTCCTCCATAGCTTGTGTTCGGGTGCATGTGTGTGTGTGTGTGTGTGTGTGTGATCGAGGCAGGAGAACTATTTACCGATCTTATTGGAAGTTTGCTAACATGGCTTGTGATCAAGACATTGTGGTGAATTCTTTTGTGAAGAGAGGAATCCCCGGGTGGAGTGGGCATCAGAGCAGGCATTTTCTGTTGTGCATCTTCGATTGTGTGTCCATTTTCACCACCTGGAAGCACTAGAGGTGAGAACACCCATGTTGGAATATCAGGGTGAAAATCCTGGCTCTGCAACTTACTCCGGCAAGTGACTGAAACACCCCATGCCTCAGTCTCCTCCTTTTCAAATGGGGATGATGTCAGCTCCTACCTCACAGTGCATTGATCAGGATTGAGATGATGCAGGTGGAGCGCCCGAGATGAGACTTGGCAGGAAGCTCAGTCGTACAGTCCTGTGATCTGCTGTCCACTCCATTCAGTGTCACTGCTCGAGTGCTGCCGCCATCAGCTCTGTGGTCCAGACGTCTGGCAGGCGGCCTCCGCAGCCCCCTTCCGATCGTCCTTTGTAAAATTGCTCATGGAGCCCTGTAGGTGCTGCTGCGGCGGTGCTCCTCATCTCCTGTCCTTGGGATACTTCCTGTGTCACTGTAATGTGATATTCCAACATCTTCCATACGTTGCTGTCAAATGTAGGCATCTTGATGTCCTCTGCCATGTGGACAGTGGAAATAAGAGCAGTCCCAAGACCAGGAAAGCCCACAGGTCCATGTATTCCATTGGACAACCAGCTGTATTCAGCACAGTCAGTGCACCTTTACTGAGCACCTACTATGTGCAAAGTGCATAGTGGGCAGTGTAGAGGGCTGGCCCCCAGGGAAGACACCTCAGCATTTTTTTTAAATCAGTGCCGGCTGAATCCAAGGCACCAGGCAAAGCCACATCTTGGAAACACATCCGCCAAAAGGGCTGGATGTGTTACTCAGTACTGACTTTAATTTGTTTCAGATGTAAAGGGGAGGGCCCTTGAAATGTAGATTTAGCTGAGCCCCAGGAATGAGGGAAGAAGGGGGCCTGGGCCCACTTAAGCTCCTTTGATTTTAGGTCTTTTTCATGTGAAACCCCTTTCTGTTTTAGTATAAATAAACATGCTGCGTTTGAGTTGGAATTCCCTGTCTCTCCATCAGAGAGCAGCGATTCACCCAGCCCCAGCTTTATTTCTACTTCTGTGTCGTCTATTCTTTTCTATTTTCTCAATTCCCAACTCCTCTACTCAGTAACTGGACCCTACTTCTCTCTCCACACTGATTGTGGAGAAGAGAGGAAAACCCCAACAGGGCAGTACAAACGCTGTGATCAGCCAGTCTGGGAGCCTTTCAGGAGGTTGGGCACATGTGGCAAATGCCATGAAAAGGTCAGTGGAGTGGGATGGTGGAAAGGCTTGAAGGCCACATGGAGGGATGATGGCTTCCTAGCAGGGACCCCAGGGTCCTGTTTCCCAGTGACGCATGCAGGCCTGGTGCCCTCACAGCGGGTCCTCTGCCTCATCACACCAACCAGACCCTGGCATTAAGAAAAATCAGGTTCTCACTCTCCCTCCGTCTTGAGATGGAATGGTTGACAAGTCAGATGGCTCCCCGAGCACCATGCTCAGGAGAAAATGCTGGAACACAAGAGGGGACCTGAAATCTTGTGTTCTGAGAAGCCACTCAAACTCCCCAAGTTGGAAGGCCAGGGCTCCCGGAAGCAGGAGTGAGCAGCACTAGGGAGCTGTGGGCACCTGGGGCAATGCACAGAGAGTGCACCCTGGACAGAGTCCTCCATGTACAGAGAGACCTGGTTCAATGCGTGGCCATCGTTGACCTGCCTGTGGCTTGCCTGTGGCTTCTGGAGAAACTCAAGTCACTCAGCTGTCAAACAGGAGAAGATAAATATGTATGGCTGAATAAACACTTTCTTTGGTAAATAACAGTGTCATCAAAAGAACACTTTCTTTGGTAAATAACAGTGTCATTAAAATGTTTTCTCAATGATCAATTGTTTTAAATGTGGTTTTTGTTTTTTGTCTTTTTAAGAAAAAGCTAAGTCTGGACTCCAGATCTACAGCTAGTCTACAATGAGTTGGGGACAGAACCACAGGGGACAGGACCCAGGCCACCTTTAATTCAAAATGGCCATGCCCTTTGACAGTGTGTTTTCTTAACCCCTTTTTCATCTTACAGAACAAATCCAGGCTGCTGACTGGGAGGAACATTATAAACTTCTGTGAGATTGAAAATGAGATCACAGGATGGATGGGATGCACAAGGGTGTGGGTAACCTGTAAAATGTGGTGCATTATGGGTGGATTACTGTTATTATTATTATTATTATTATTATTATTATTATTATTAGGAGCTCAGTCCTATAGGGTACATGAAACAGTGGCCCTTCCCTTCCAGTTTTTTTCCTCTGTACATGTATGTACACTTATTTACCTATACCCTATATATTGCTAGAGAGGGTTTAAGGCAGTTCAAAACAAATATAGAGATGCATGTTAAAAAAATAAACTGAATTGAAAATAGGAACAAGAAGATGAGCAGCGTCATTATCCGTGGCAGAAGAATGAGTACAATTCCCAGGCCATAGCTCCTAAGAGTAATTCATCACTTCGCTATCAAAACAGAAGCTTCCAGTTCAAGAGAAGTGACCGTTGTCCCCACAGTGAATCCCGGCCAGCTGTTTCCAGGGATTGTGCGGACACAGGAGCCTGGAGGGCAGCGGACCCTGGCGGGGTTGGGGCTCAGGGGAGGGAAGACTTTGTGGGGACAGGAGAGCTCAGTGAGTCTTGGAGGGGACAGGAGACAGATCAGGAGGGTGGGCCACTGTAGGCAGGGGAGCAGGTGTTGGCTGCCTGGCGGCAGGAAGCACTGACCCTCAGGCCATGGGGTCAACCCGCTGGATTCATTTGCACATGGGGGTGCCCCGTCAATATCTGTGTGCCAGAAACAATGGGAATAAAATAGTGGGAAAATAAAACCAAAGGACCCGTTAACTCTGAAATTCAACCAGGCCCCAGCCGTCAGCAGCGTCGCTGAGGCTGTGTCATTTAACGATGCGCAGGGCACACACTTCAGGCTGAGGCAGTCTTTGTCTCTCCCTCGCCGCAATCCCTGTCTAAACAGTGCCAAGCAATATGGCTCTTTCTGGAATATTCTAGCACTTACTGCCTCCCCAGCAGGCATTGCTATCAGTAAACTCTCAGAGGGGAGGTGACATGAGACTCCCTCCCAGGTGACAAGCCCAGGCTGACGTCTCGAATGCAGAAACTGAGAACTCCCAAAGCACCTTGTTGATTAGCTGACACTGGGTCTTATTAACGGCGTTAGGTCTCCGCATTTCCTGCAACTTGACGATGGATGAGACTTATCCTGGGGTAGGAGAGCTAAATGAGGAAGAAAATCGAATAGCGAAGAACCCTGTGGCTGTTTATTTAACAAGCTGGGAGACCTGGCTCCTACAGTCTGCCAGGTCGCGTGGGCGCTAGGGATCCTGATGGCTAACCACTGCCCTCCCTCTTCACTGCTCTCTGCCCACAGCTCTCACCTCATCTCAGGAGCCTCCTTGCTCCCTCCCCCTCCATCCCCCATCTCTTTCTTCTCCTCTCTCCTTCTCCCTTTTCCTCTCCCACTCTCTCCCCAAACATCTAGGTCATATGCTTTGTCTCAGTGTTTCAAATGTCACGCTGGCAGCCTAGAAATGGGTCATTTTTTACGCATTCTGTTCCCTGCTAGATAAGCTCATTCAATCCAATTACTCACGTATCCATTCAGCTCTGAGGGGTGGCGGGGAGTCCCTTATTATGTCTTTGAGAGTTATGTTCCCATCTATCTTTCCTTTTCTCTCGATAAGTTGTAGATCGGATGTGGTAGACAGAAGGATGGTTCCCCAAAGATGTTCATGCCCTAATTCCCAGGGCCTGTGACCCACAGCTATCAGAGAAAGAAGGGAGTTCAGACAGCACCCCCTTTTCCATTGCAGATGAGTTCTCAGAGGAAGAAAACCGCCATGAAAGAAGTATTTCGTGAGCAACTACTGGCAGCTCCCTTGCACACCGTTCAGGCTGCGTCCTGCACATTTGCAGCACCTGGCCTTAGGCGCGAGGAACTCTGGGCGCCCAAACTCTGACTTTCATTCAGCGTTTAATTAACTGGAATGGACCGAGGAGCCCTGGCAGCCCCTGATTGCGATCTGTGGATGGATGGCGTCCTTATCTGGAAATGATGACCGGCTTATCTTCCGTCGCGCAGCCAGCGCACATGATGTGTATCTCTCGTTATCCCGGCTGATCAAACCCAGAAAGTTTATTAAGATTCTTATCATTCAGAGTTATACCAGCGATAGAATTTTTCATCTGAATGTGCCTGTGTGCAATACCGTATTTTGCCTAAGAGACCCTCAGGGAGAATGAGACAGGGGAGGTCATCAGCGAAAAGCATGCGTTGGAGCCCCAGGTGATGACCAAGTCATGTAAGGAGTGTGGCCACCATCCTAGACAACTCTAATAACTGGATCACTTAAAAAGAAGTTTATAACCCGCCCAGTGTGGCTTGGTGATTGAGCATCAACCACGAAGTCAGTGTTCAATTCCTGGTCAGGGCACATGCCCTGGTTATGGGCTCGATTCCCAGTGGGGGTGCAGGAAGCAGCCAACCCGTGATTCTCTCTCATCATTGATGTTTCTAGTTCTCTCTCCCTCTCCCTTTCTCTCTGAAATCAATAAAAATATATTTTTTTAAAGTTTATATCTCCCTCTCCCCCCCAAAAAAAGCAAATTGGCATGGATTTAGAATAACATAGACAGAGGATGGAATTGGAATGATGCTGGAATAAGAACAGAAAAGCTGTTGCCAGATGAGAAACTGGAAAGGCAAGCCACGTGGTTCTGTATTTTGTTGAAAGTGGTCTCTGAGCTTCCCAGAAGCCAGAGAGGAGGAGAGAGGCGATCCACCACTGTGTTGCCAGGGACAGGAAATGACTGTGACCCAGCATTTGTGAGAAGCAGCTTCCCTTTGGGTGGCTCAGACCCTCTAAGTTCAATCATCCAATCAACAAACAGCTCACGAGTCCTCATTTACCCCGGCCACCGAGATGGGTGCTGGGTGTTCAGTGCTGACTCAGACGCACCTGCTCTCTGGGGGTGGACAAGCCGCTCTAGGTGGCGAGCAGCATCCGACCATGAGTCAAAAGCGAGGTGCTCCCATGGAGGTGTGCAGGGCACCCACAAGGATCTGGGCTAAGTGAGCTCTATGAAACTGGGGAAGTATTCACAGAGAAGACCAACACTTATTATTTTTATTTTTAATATATTTTTATTGATTTCTGAGAGGAAGTGAGAGGTAGAGAGAGATAGAAACATAAATGATGAGAGAAAATCATTGATTAGCTGCCTCTTGCACACCCACTACTGGGGATGGAGCCAGCAACCCAGGCATGTGCCCTTGACTGGAAACGAACTTAGGACCCTTCAGTCCACAGGCCGATACTCTATCCATTGAGCCAAACCAGCTAGGGCAGGACCGAGATTTAAAGGTGAGACCTATGGGATCTTTCTGATGACCTCCATGGAGGCAGGTGCCAGGATGAGAAGCAATCTCATCATGATAACGGAGGTCCACATGATAGGTCATGATCTGAGTCTGCCTCCCTTCCCAGGCTGAGTGCTCCAGGGACCACTTCTGGCTTTGTTCTCCATCCTCAGGGCCCCAGCACAGGCTCTGGCATGTGGCACGGTGAGTGCTGAATGGACAGGTTTCTCATAAGAATGGAGGAGCCAAGGGATGTCCTGGTGAACACCATGGGAATATGGAGCGGTGGTGGATGACCCTGGTACTCGGACAATCAGCAGTACCTGCTTACTTTAAGATTTCACCTCAATAAGGTGGGTGGTATTCTCCTTCCAAGGCTGCTCAGAGGACCACACAGTGGATCTTACCCTTTGCCAGAGACCTCCAGATTCCCAAGACCAGTTCACAACCTTGAACGTGGTTTACGTCCACAAAGATCTGGTAGGGACCTAAGGGCCTGGTGGGGTAGGAGGCTGGAGATAAACCTGGGGGAATCATTCAGCTCTAATTCCTCCCACATGGTGTGGTTGTTGGGGTCCATGTGTCTGCCTCTCCCCCTTGCCCTGTGAGCTCTCTGAGCCCCGAATGCCATCTGCATTTCCATAGAAAATTCAAAAACCTGGAGTGGAATCAGAGTTGTGCCGCCAGGGAGCTGTGGGAGCCTAGGGCAAGTAAATAATTAACCCTCTGAATGGGAAATTCCTCCTAGGCTCCATATACAGAGACTGAAATGCGTTCTGTGCAATTCAAAACAATTGCAGACATGGTGTCCCCAAAGCCAACATAACCCACCTGCCTTGTCACCCAGCCTCCGTCAGCAGGTTGTCCCTGCCTGTTCTTCCCACTTCCAGTCACTTCTCCCAACACCTGGGCAGATAAGGAGCGGGAGCCTCCCACTGGGCCCTGGTGCTCAACCTTTCACACCTGTCCAGGGCCTGGGACCCTCATCTTTCTCCATTTGTTTTCCTGAGTTTTTACCTAGTTTGTGGACCTAACCCTCCCCCCTCTTAAGTTTTCTACTATCCCTTTCTAGAACCAGCGGAGCCACTTGGAATGTTGGGGCTCTGCCTCCCGGCTCCATAACTCTCCACTATTGCCTGGAAACCTGCTCGACTCAGCTCCTCCTTGGCACTCACTCCTTGCTGCCCCATTCATTCATTAGTGCCCAGGAGCCCCGCCCCACCCTTCCCTTCCTCCCGCCATCTCTGCCCGTACAAATTCCATCTCTGAGGTCTGCTCACATGCCTTTTATAGTGACATTTATGAAGTTCCCTCTCGACAGGAGAGAAGTCAAAAATAACTCTATATCATTTTAAATTGCTCTGGTTGGTAACGCTACGTTTTAAGAATATCAAGGGGAACAGTGTCTAATGGCAGGGCGATGAGTGGGCAAAGAGCTGACAGCGTAATTGCATGACCAGGTGCTCGGCGGCGGGCCTGTGCGAAACAACGGGTGTCAGGGCAGTAATTAGGCTCCTGCAAACTGGAAGTGCCATCCGCTCACCCTGAGCACCCATCACCCCCTGTTATGCCAAGTTCAGTATGAAACATGCCGACATCCTCCTTTTCCCGCAAGACTGTTGCAAGTTCCCGGAGATATCTCCCTGCTGGCTCCCACGCGAGTTAATGAAGTCACTGCTTCCCCTGCATGTCAGAGAACTTGTTCCTAGGATGGCAGTGCCCTGGTGCCCATCTTTCCCCAAAACGCCCATCAGCAGCTTAGGCCCTGCTCTTTGAGTTTTCTCTCCCAACGTCGGGAGGGCTGATAGACTCACACGCAGGGCTTCTCTGTGTTCATGTTTCTGTTTGCTGTGCTCGGCTCCTCAGGAGAGTGCAAAGGCCACAAGAACCCAAAGATGAGCCATGAGGCAGTGGTTGTCCCCTGATGCCAACTGGACATGTCCCCGTTCAATGACCCCACATGGAGACCACAGGGAAGAAATGGGACTAGATGAAACCATGGGGCAGTGGTGTCCTGGGAAGGCATCCTGTCCATCATTCAGGGTGAAGACTCATAAAGGTGCAGCAACAGCAGGTGATGGCCCAGGTGAATGGGGTCTGTCAGAGGGAGAGTGGTGGACTACAATCTGAAGGCAGAAAGAGTAAAGAACTGAGTCTTGAAAGTGCTTGAGGACGGTCATCTTTGGAGAGGTCCATCAGGAAGCTTCAGGGATGGCCACCAGGCCAAGGGTAATCAGAGACAGGAATCAAACCAGGATGACAGAGAGGCAAGGGACACTTCTTGGATGTCTACTGGATTTGCCCCCCAAACTAGGTCACCCTTTTTACTGGTCACAGCATGCTGGTCTTCATGTCAGAAAATCCTCTCTCCTGCTCTCAGTCCACAGGGTCAGATGAGGTTGGCCTGCCCTCGCCCATGCACCCAGGAATGAACGGAATTTCCACTCTGGTCCAGTCGAGAAAGCACTGGGATTATTGGGGAAAGGATGCTTTCTCTATGATGAGGTTGTTGAGCTAGTCTCTGAGAGGGTCACCTAAGGAGAGAGACCATTTACAAATAAAGCCAGGCCTAAGCTGGTTGGGCTCAGTGGATAGAGTATTGGCCTGTGGATTGAAGGGTTTCGGGTTTGATTCCAGTCACAGGCATGTGCTCAGGTTGTGGGCTCGATCCCCAGTAGGGGGCATGCAGGAGGTAGCCAATCAATGATTCTCTCTCATCTTTGATGTTTCTGACTCTCTCTATCCTTCTTCCTTCCTCTCTGAAATCAATACAAATATATTTTACAAACAAACAAAGACAAATAAGCCAACACCATGGAGAGATGGAGCCCTAGAGAGGGGCCAAGCCGAGGTGACCATGCAGTTTCCTGAATGCAGCCAGGTCTTGCATTGGGCTTGTGCCAGTGTCCATTGGGTTTCATTCTCTGATGATGGACTAACCCTAAATAAGAGCATTGGATAGAGATGAGTCCTAGAGGTTTTGGGTACCAGTGAGCCTTGGAGGGAAGGTTCCCTTGAGCAGAGGGCTTTTCAGCCATCAACACTATAGAGGGGTGTGCCAGATAGAAGCAAAAACATGGTTACCCCACCGGGGGCAGAAAGCAGGGAGTGAGAGGATTGAGTCTGAGTGTCAGGGTCTTCCAATGTCTCCCACCTGGGCCAGGCAGGATGAGACCCCTGGGTGAGAGGCAGGAGCCCAGCTGTGAGGGATACATGCTGGTTTCCATAGTCACTCTGGCCCAGGAACTTGGGACCATTTGAGTTCACTTGGCCCGTGGTTTCCCCATTTGTAAAATAAAGAGGTTTGATAATTTGTTCTTTAGATTGTCTCTCTGGCCCCTGACAACTACAATCTCCTTTTGCCACTTGGTCCCATAAAACCAGATAATATAAAGCCCAAAGGCTCAAAAGGGTGGTTCCTGGGCCTGGAATCAAGGATTTTTGAGAACAAGGAATCTAGCTACTGTTTCCATGTGAGGGAATCTCCTATATTTCTCTCACCTTCTATTAACTTCCCACCTAGCTGCCCAGGAAAGGCTCCCCAAACACCACTGAGATCTCGCTATTTCTCTGACTAAAATAGTTAGTATATACAAAATGCGTTGTCCCTAGGAAGACCATGCTTGGCCAAAAATAACATTCAGAGGACATGAAGTTGGAACATCCTGCCCACTGAAAATCTAAAAATTCATGAAACTCTTGTTATGATGCCTTTTTACATCCTTTAAAATTAAGGCATAAGTGACATTTATAATGTTACATGATCTGGTTTTACATGGTGTGAATTTTATTGTTTTCTTCTTATTTAATGTCTTCATGAACTCTTTAGAGAAGGGCAAACATGAAAAACAGCCTGTGTGCTCAGAGCACGTGTCAGGACATTGGTCTAAATGCACAACATGCTCCGACTTATTACCATCTAACTTCAGTGACCCAGCTCAGCCCTAGACTAAATATGCTGTGTTGGTTCAAGTTTTTGTTTTGTTTTGTTTTTTAATATATATTTTATTGATTTCAGAGAGGAAAGGAGAGGGAGAGAGAGAGAGAATCATCAATGATGAGACAGAATCATTGATTGGCTGCCTCCTGCACACCCCCAACTAGGGATTAAGCCCTCAACCTGGGCATGTGCCCTCACTGGGAATCAAACCTCGACCTTCTGGTTCATAGTTTGATGCTCAACCACTGAGCCACACCAATCGGGCTTGGCTCAAGTTTTAATGGTCATGAGAAGTTACTTGACTTCCTTCTTTTTAATTCAATGTATTGGGTTGACATTGGTTAATATATTATAGAGGTTCCATGGGTACAATTCCATGAGGCCTCATCTGTATATTGCATTGTGAGTTTACCACCCAAAGTCAAATCTTCCATCACCATAGAATTAACCCCCTTTACCCTTTACTACTCCTCTAACCTCCTTTCCACCTTATTGTTGCCTGTGTCTATGAGTTTTTGTGTGTTTCTTTGCCCTGTTTGTTCAGTTGTTACTTTCAGTTTTATATCCCCCTATGAATGAAATCATATGGTTCTCGACTTTTTCTGTCTGACTTATTCTCATCCATGTTGTTGCAAAGGGTAGTATTTCATATTTTCTTATGGCTGAATAGTATTACCTAGTATATATGTACCACATCTTCTTTATTCAATCACCTATCAAAGGACATGTTGATTGTTTCCATGTCTTGGTCAACATGAATAATTCTGCAAATAATATAGGATGCATATGACATTTTGGTCACTGGAAAGTTAAATCGTGGTTCAGATGTGGCAAAGCAGCATCTTAATGTCAGGTACCCTCTGGTCATAAACATGGGCTCCCACAGAACTGTCTTTAGGGTAACCCTTGAGAACTATGTACAGGCCCTACATGGACCAACCCCTACCCAGGCTTAGTGGTCCCAAGGAAGGTGGGTTCTCTTTCCCACCACTCTTTAATGATAAGGCCATTTTTCTAAGAGTGGTCCAGAAACATGAACTTTTCATGATGTCAGGTGGGACACATGTGTTACTTTTTGCCAGTCTCTGAGCTGCATCACTAGAAGGGCATCACTCACTCTTCTTTAGGCAAGAAGAGGCTCCTTAAGCAAGATGGAAACTCATGGATACCTTAGAAGACAGAACCACACATCGATCATTTCAATATGATGTGACTGACAGTTATGGAGATATTCACAGAATCCTGGGGGAGTCCAAATTGAAAAATAAATTTGGGGATGAGAGAATAGGTAGTTTTATTTCAAGAAGGAGGAAACCACATCTTTAAGAATGGCCAGTTGCATTGGATTTAAGCAAATTTTCTCCGTTGTCTTACTAGTTTCCATGACTAAGGCTACTCATCACCGATGTGGATGTTTCTGATGAGCATGTGGAAATAGTCACTTCTAGTCTCATTTAAAGAAAAAAAAACGTTAAAAAATCACAAACACTTTTACTTTTCAACAACTACAAAAGGTTAAAGGATGGTATGACAACAACACCCTCCACCACGACTGGGAGTGAGGCATAGACTACTGTGGGCAGAAACCTGTGACTCCACAGCAGGATGAAGACTAACACCCAGCAGAGGGAGAGGGCAGTTTGCTTGCTTCTCCTCACCAGGTGATGGATTCTCCCCTCAGCCAAAGCTGCCCATAGCAAGAGGAGAAAAAGGATTATGGGTTGTACTGTAGGGAAGTAAGAGAACTGGAAGATTAAGACAAAGTACAGAGTTTCAGTACAGTCTCTTTCATTGTTTTAGTTGCAATGCTGGTGTGAGTTAAAGGATGCTTTGGTCATAGATCAAGTTTACAGTTGGGTCTACTCAGCCTGGGGCAGAATATATTGATTGGGGATAGACCAAATCCTTGAGCCAGTGAGCAGCTGTAAATGCACAAAAAGAACTCCTTTCTTATGCAAGCATCTCTTAATAATCCCATTAGAAACTGGTTAATGAACAGATGCTGGTAAAAAGTGAGCCAGAGAAAGAGTGCCCAGAGGGGGACCTGAGGTCAAAGGAGCCACAGGGGTTATTAACACAGCCACTGAAAATTAGACATATGAACAATGCATAAGGGAAAAATCATGAGTTCACTGCAATTTCTACTATCTTAAAATTGGACTTTTAGACCCAACATATAGCATATAGAAAAAAGGGGGGGGGTTATCATTGAGTTAACTCATTTGACCTTGAATACAAGCTCAGTGGTTTATCATGTAGTTCCCTGATCTGTCATATTCTTGGTTTTCTCTTCCCTTTTAGGTAAAATAGGGTTAATAAGCCTCTCCTCACAGGCTTTGTTTGACTTTGAATTGAAATAAGCAAAGCCCCTGGCCATGAGCCTAGACCCGAGTTGGCATTCAATCATCTGTAGTCAATATTTTCATTGTTATGCTCAAGTTCCTCTTGGCAAAAGTTGGACCACAAGGTAAATATTGACCCTCTAATCCCTTGGTTTATAGCCTGAATTCTTAAAACCTAAATTGTCTTCTGTTCCACCAATTAAAATATAGTGATATAAAGGCCCTGGACTTTCATATTTTTTTCATCAGAGAGTCACAGGGATTGTTCATTTGAAGACAGTAGAGAAAATGAATTTCTGCTCCACTATCACCTATCAAACTCTACCAAAAATAATAATCACTTTTTTAAATGAAAGGAAATATACCATCTTCAGATGATACAAGGGAATTGCCACCACTTCAAATCATAAACCGTGGAACAGACCTGCCAAATACCGTCTGGTCTACACCGAGGTAGTGGAGGGTGCTAAGCAAAGATACTCTCTACCTTTGGTCTCAAGCAGAACATATCATCCCTAGAATGTCAACTTTTTGAGCAGTGTGCCCAACAATCATTTGATTAAGGACCAAGGGCTGTGTAGGAAAAAGAAGAGTGAGTGATGCCCTTCTAGAGATCCCATCCAAGAACATGGTCTGCCTCAGGAAAGGTGAGCATCTGTGTCATTGCCTCCTAGCAATGAACACAGGAGGTCAAGTGCAGTGTCCACGAGGAAAGGGGGAAGAACATTCATGATGGCAGCACTGAGAACCTGGGGCCTTGGGACCTTGCTATTTTCCATCCCAACATCCTGAATGTTGAAAACTGAAGCAAGACACCCCCAGTAAGCAACCACGGAAAGCCTGTGGAACCAAGACTGGCCTCATAGGATTCTAACCTATGCACGTTGCACATGGTCCCAAGGTCAAAAGGGCCTCACACTTAAATTAATGCTCAACTTAGCTATCTTGAGAGTCTTAACCATTCTTGGAGAAAGCATCCCACCTTTTCATTGTGCATCAGCTCCCACAAATTATGTAGTCAGTCCTGTGAGGATTCTTCCAGACATACCCCTACCCAACTCATGCACTCTACTCACCATCTCCAACCTGTTCTTTCACAGCACAAGGTGATTAAATTTGAACTTCAAAGACCCTTTGCTTATGCTGTCTCCTCCATTGAATTGGCCATCCCATTGTCTGCCTGGCCCCCTGCTCATGACCTTCAGGACAAGAGCTAGTGTTTTCTACCTTAGGAAGCCTTTCCTCCTCTAGGGAATCCATAGACCCTCCTCTCCATTCCCTCAAAACCCTCTGCTTGTTTCTACCATAGTGATGCTCTCCCTGTGAGGTAGGGACTGTCACTTCCCTATTTCATGAATCTCTCCCCCTTTTTCGCAGTGTGACAGGCCCTATGATTGACACCTGGGTCCAGAGGTGTCTGAGGCTTTACCGGGCAGGACAGACAGACAAGTCCTCTGTCTCTGCTGAGCCCACAGAAGGTGCTCATTGATTGTGAAATGAATGAATAACTCAGGGTTAAGACTAGAACTTGGGGACCTGGATTTTTGGCAAGTCTCTGGCAGGAACATGCAGCCTAAACTTGGATAAGTTCTCAGCCATCCCAAGTGAGCCGTGTCCCCTTCTGCCAATGGGAGAAGAAGAACCAGACAAGATAGCCTCTTTGTTGACTTCCCTCTTGTTTGGACCCAAAACTTTACAAATCGTCAATCAACACCCCACCGGAAGCCAGTGTCTATCGGCACTTTGACTAGCATCGCCTCTAGTCCCCACAGCAGCCTTGCAAAGCAGGTGCATATTGCAGTTTTCGGAGGAGGACTGCATAATTTGAGAATTAAATAGATTTTGCCACTGTCACACAACTTTTCTTTTTTTTATAATATGTTTTTATTGATTTTTTACAGAGAGGCAGGGAGAGGGAGAGAGAGTTAGAAACATCGATGAGAGAGAAACATCCATCAGCTGCCTCCTGCACACTCCCTATGCCCGCAACTAAGATACATGACCTTGACTGGAATCGAACCTGAGACCCTTCAGTTCATAGGCTGATGCTCTATCCACTTAACCAAACTCTTTAGGGCTGTCACACAACTTTTCAAGGACTGCTTGGGATTCGCATTTACCTATTCGACCCAAAGCCTGTACGCCACACCGGACACAGCTCTGCCTGTGCCTCCATCTCCTCTTGTCTTCAGTCCCAGCCCCACAGCTGGTCTAAGGACAGAAAGCCAACTCACATTAAGAACAGGGATCTGAGAGTCTGCATATTTCCAGTGGTTTTTCCACTGGCCACCCTCCAGTTAGCCAGGCTTGGAAAGCCGGGCATTCCCTCCTCGGACTGGCAAAAAGCCCCCCTCAAATCCATGGAAGTCATTCTCTGGGGGGCGTGGGGCTTCCTCAAATCATACCCACAGCGCACAAGCCCTGTCGCTCACCCCCATCTGGGTCAAACAGAGTGGCCTTATCCCAGGAAGCTGGGCTCCTGTTCCCGCCTCATTGTCCAAAGTCGATCTCCAGGGCCTGAGCTGGTGGCGGGAGCTCCGTTCGCTGCCAGGAGGCCGGTCACAGGCAGATTCTCCGTGCTGCTCAGCCCTTTCACCCTCTGACAGTTCCTACCCCTGCAGTAAATTCTTCGGTAACACAAATAGGCGCGCAGTGAATTTATTAGTCTGGCACTCTGTGTTACTCAACAGAACGGCGAGTCTTAAACAGGTAACTGCTGCAGTAAATAAGCCAGTTTGTTTGGACGCTGTCAGCCCTAAGTGGTCACGGGGCCTGGAGCAGTGGCGCTGGCCTTTAAAAGTACCACACATGCCTGTCTACTTTCCATTTGCCTCCTGAGTAACTGATGGCAACATGCCACCAGGCCACAACATGGCACCTTAGAACATGTCCCTGACCTTCACAACGTCCGTGTGCAGGAGACACGAAGCCAAATATGTAAGTGTACACGCAGGGAAAATGTCTCTGTGTGATCTCAATGTGAAACAGATGGGGCCCTGACCTTGCATATCATGGGGATTCACACCAAGATGGAGACTTTTCTGCCAGCTGCTTTGTGAAGAACCGAGTGGAGAAGAGAAGGTTGGAGGAGACAGAAGACAACTACCATTCATTGGCAGGGCCTTTTGAGGCCAGGCAGCCTGTCTGCACCGTCTGTGTACTCTCCAAGGCCCAGTGTATCTCCAGGCACCAAGTATAGGCAAATAATAACCACTGGACTCTATGCCGGACTGAAGTGGGCTCCTTCTACAACTATTTATTGGGGAACATAGTCGTCTCCCAAAGCTGCTGTAACAAAGTCAACACCAACACAGAAATTTCTTCTCTGCAGTTCTGGAGGCTGGAAGTCTGGAAGCACGGAGTCAGCAGGGCCCTGCTCCCCGGGGGCCTTGGTAGAATAGCCCTTGTGTCTTCTTGGCTTCTCATGATCCCAACTATCCTTGTTACTCTTTGGTTTTCAGCTGTGTCACCCCAATCTCTGCCTCTGTGTCACCTGGCCATTATCTCTGTGCTGGGGCCTTCCCTTCTCATAAGGACACCAGTCATATAGGTCTACCCAACTCAAGTACGACCTCATTTTAATTAATTATATCTGCAATGACCTATCTCCAAATAAAGTCACCTGTTAAGGTTCTGGGAAGCACATGAATTTGGAAGAACATTACTCAGCCTGGTTCAGACGTTTATCGTCCATCAAGGTACTTTCTCTCCTTGAATCCTCCTAGGGCAGTGGTCGGCAAACTGCAGTTCATGAGCCACATACAGCTCTTTGGCCCCTTGAGTGTGGCTCTTCCACAAAATACCATGGCCTGGGCCAGTCTATTTTGAAGAAGTGGAGTTAGAAGAAGTTTAAGTTTAAAAAATTTGGTTCTCAGAAGAAATGTCAGTCGTTGAACTGTTGATATTTGGCTCTGTTGACTAATGAGTTTGCCGACCACTGTCCTAGGGCTTTGCCGGGTAGGAATCCATATGCCCCTTTCACAAGGAAGACACAAAGATTGGGGGACATCAACGGACTTCTTGAACAATGTCTCATGGCGAGGGACTGAGGAAGCCAGCTCAGCTCTGTTCCAAAGCCCTCATTTTTCCCAGGACACCGCGAGGCCACCCCTCTGTCCAGCGCTCACATCCTGCGGAGCTGCCTTTGGAGCCCTCTCTAAAAACAGCTCGCGCACGCAGGCGCACACGTGGGCCTATGTGTGAATGACGTTCATCCCGTTGGAAAGCATAGCTTGGATTGTTTAAAGGCCAATTGCAAAAGCTCAAAGAGCCAAGGCGGGGGGAAGACAGTATATAATGGAGCTGCAGCTTTCTTCAGACCATATTTGGATTCAGTCGCCTGTTACCCAGAGAGCCCTGAAAATAAATGCACCGATAAATAATTATTTCCTGCCCCGCACATTACCAAATATGACTGTGCACGGTCTGGTGGCCAAGGCGACGACCCATTGTTCCAATGCCTGGCCCCTCCCCCACTTGGCTGCAAAAACTGTGGCTTTGCCTTCCTGTGAATCCCGACTCAAAAAATAGAATGGCACCCCGTCAGCGAATGCCTCGAGCTGGCTCGCCACTGCCCGGCCCTGGGATCAATTAGATAAATGCAGAGCCATGGAGCTTCCTCCGAATATAGTCAGAAAACAGTCTCTCCAGGATCTGGTGATTCCGGAACCTTCTGTCTGAATAAGCCCTGCACTCCCCAGTGGCCCCACTCAGAACCACCCTTCTCCAAAGTGTGACCGCTGGACGGTGCGTGGCGGAAACTTCCTTGCACTTGGCCTTAGGGGAAATTCAGGGTAAGAAAGAGGACATAGTGTGAATATTATTTAGTCCCATGCAGGGAGGGAAAGTACCAGAAAACAGCTAGAAAATATATAGATTTTTTTTTTTTTAAGACACAAGTAGGCCCAGATTTGAAACCTACTCCATGATCCCACCACTGGCTTTGTGACCCTGGGCGAGTCACTTCTCCTCCTTTGACTCTGTATGCAAATGAGCCCTGCCCACCTCTTTGTAGGACCAATGAGCTCACACAAATAGCATGCCTAGCCCAGAGTAGACTTGAACATCAGCTCCCCTCACCCCATTCTTCACAAATGGGGAAACTGAGGTGGATGTTGACCATTACAATCTTGACTAGTAAAGTCAAAATTCAAACCCAGGTCCACCTCTGAATCAAGGTGAGCATGGCCAGTGAGCCTCTGCCCATGGACTATAAGCTCCTTGAGAGCACAGGCCATGCCTCATCCCCCTCAGCACCGCAGTGCCTGGCAGATTCCCTGGCACACGGAAGGCTTTAATTCCTGCTTCTGAACACATGAAGGGATAGCAGCCCTCCTCCGTGACCTCTCAGCACCGGCACTTCCCCACCCTGGCCCTGGCCAATCCAAGGACCATCGCTTATCTGCATGGGTTCTTTCCTCAGAAGGTTACAAGAACCATCGTGGCCGTGTGCAAGGCACCAGCTTTGTCATTCTTATGACTTAGTGCCATGCCTGCACCTAGTAGGCACTCAATAAACCCTGGCTGGACCAAAACTGGTTTGGCTCAGTGGATAGAGCATTGGCCTGTGGACTGAAGGGTCCAGGGTTCGATTCCAGTCAAAGGCCCGTACCTTGGTTTCGGGCACATCCTCAGTAGGGCGTGTGCAGGAGTCAGCTGATCGATGTTTCTCTCTCACTGATGTTTCAAACTTTCTATCCCTCTCCCTTCCTCTCTGTAAAAAATCAATAAAACATGTTTTTTAAAAAATAAAATAAAATAATAAACCATGGCTGGAAGAGTTCGCCTGGCTCTTCACAGTGCGCAGAAGAAAATGAGGGGAGACTGGACTTAGCTATAGCAAGCTTCTATGCTGAGCTGGATACTGTACTTGGTGCTCCTCTCTGAATCATCACACATGCATGCACATACATTCACATGCACATACACACACACACACACACACACACACACATACTCAGCAGTCTTATCCCCATTTTACAAATGATCAAAACTTTGACTGGAGCAGTGAGCAGCTTGTTCAAGACCACAGAGCTCAAGAATGTCAGAGTTCGAATGTCACAGAGCTCAAGTCTAATTGTGAAAGCCTTACTACCCCACACGGTTTCTCTGGCCTCTGAGCAGAGTGTCGGCTGCTTTCTCATTTTACCTACAACCGGCCGGAAGCCCCTCCCTTGCTGCCACCCTGCATCCTGCGGGGAGGGACCCACCGAGAGAGCCAGGCTGGCCGGAGAGGAGCCATGCCCGCTGCAGGCAGGGGAGGGCTGGACCTCCCGGCCAGCAGGTGTTTTACCTGCAGGACTTATTCTGCACAGGCCTGGCACTCTCAGACTTCACAGTCCGGCGAAGGGGAGGTGCAGGGAGAAGGAAGATCCCCCCTTCCAGCTGTGTGGGGGACTGACGGGTGTCCCAGTGTGAGCTGAGCCCAGCACATGTCTCTGTGACCAGCCACCACGACCAGGGGGTGGAATGCTGCTGTGGCGGCCAGGCACGAGGGTGGCCACTTCCCAGCATGCAACCCAGCCTCCCGGGTCCGCCCATGCTCCCTGATGAGCCGCTGCCAGAAGCCAGAGCTGAGGGCACAACAGCATTGGGGATTCCTGGAGGGACACAGTGACCCCCAAAGGCACCGAGAACTTCCGTGGGGAGGTAGAGGGCCACCTGCCAGAGAACTGGACAGTAACGGAGAGTGTGCCGGGCTCCTGACTCTCGCAGTCCCATCCATCCTCCTGCCATACCCTGAAGGCCAGCCTGCAGATGAGAAAAGTGAGGCTCCACAGGCAGGAAGAGGAAGAAGGCAGTGAGGGAGCAAAGTGCTTCTAGTTCACCTACCATATCAAGTTCAGGAGCAAGCAGCCAAAGTTCTGATCTGGAGTTTTGAGCAGATCAAGAAGAATCTGGGAGCAGCCCTGACCGACAGGAATGGGCCACCCCACGATCCCCCAACTCTCTTCCGTCATGAGAAATCTACCAGGGGAAGCGTGCAATTATGAACTCTGTCTACCTGCCCCCCCCCCCCACCTCATCCATTACAGGGGGACTGTGCTCCGATGTGTTCTTTCTGGAGTGATGTGGGGTGGTGCATTGGTGCTAAAGGTGGGGTGGTCGGTTCCCCTGCAGGTCTCAGCGTGACATCTGCTTCGTGCTCTGGTGTCCACAGAGCGCGTGGCCCTGTGGGGGTCCCATCTTTGTACAGCGAAACCACAGCCACGAATGGTGAGGGTGGGAGGCAGGGAGCCAGGCCCTGCCCGGCGCAGGGCGAAACAGCAGGTAGACCGCACGCCCTCCACGCGCTGTGCGCTCCGTGGCCTGATCCTGTGGCCCGCGAGGCCTCTCCCAGACCCACTGGTCGCTCAGCACCCCTGTGCGCTTCCTCCCAGATTCCTCCGAACCCCTCGCTCGCTCAGCGCCCCCCATGTGCCTCCTCCCAGATTCCTCCGCCGACAGGACTTGGCAAGCCGGCCCGCATGCCTCATCTCCGCACGCTGGACACATCAGCCCGACATGTCTTTCCAATTAGGCCCGTCCTGAGCCGCAGAGAAACAGGAAACCGCTTGTAACCTCAGAGCCATCCAGACGCAGGAAACCGGGCAGAGACAGCGGGCCGGCCAGTGGCGTCAGCCCGGAGCCCGGGGAAGGCAGGACACAGCCAGCCGGCCCCTCGGACCCGTGCACCCTCCCACCGCAGGCCAGGCAGCACAGGGAGGGCTAGAGGGGAACACCTCCCCCCGCCCTCTTATTGCTGGGGCATCTCCAGCAGATGTGTCCTCTCCCCAACCCGGAGATGCCTGCATCTGAGGTGAACCCCACCTTAGAGGACCAGGGTAGAGACACTATCTGGGATAACGTCTGGATAACGCAGCCCAGCCTGCGCATCAGTAAGTGCCCGTTCGTCCCAAGGTTGGGCAGGCCGTTGACCCCAGCCATCTGCTTCGTGCCTTGCAGCTGCTCTGGGTCCCATTTCACAGATGACAAAACTGGATCAGTGGGTAGAGTGTCTGCCTGTGGACTGAAGGGTCCCGGGTTTGATTCCGGTCAGTGGCATGTACCTTGCTTGTGGGCACATCCCTGGTCAGGAGTGTGCAGGAGGCAGCTGATTGATGTTTCTCTCTCATGGATGTTTCTAACTCTATCCCTCTCCTTTCCCCCATAAAAAAATCAATAAAATATGTTTTAAAAAAATAACTGGGTCAGGGTCCGGGTAAATGGCAGTAGATGAAGCGTGTGGGTCAGAATTCGATCCTACTCCCTTCCCGTCATGTGCTAGTTCAGGATTGACGAGGGGGACTGTTCAGTTCCTACCCTCCAATGTGTGAGCACAATGTCTCAGTTCTCATGCCTCACAGCCAGGGGTGGGGTTACGGAGGTCTCCAGGGTCCAGAGTTTAGCCACCTTCCCCTGGTCCCACCCCAGAGCGATGGAGCTGACCATGAACTTGTGGCCGATCTCTGTAGCATCCCAAGCCTCATCCCTCTATGGAGCATGTCTACTGACCTCTCCTCACCACCTCCTGGGGGGGCTCCTAGTCTCTGCACTCCAGACACTTAGGGAGAACGAAAACTAGTCACTGAAGGACATTGGCTCTAGGTGAGCAATTTGCAAGATCTTGGCTTAACCACCCCGACTCCTCTGCCTCCTCCGGAGCTTCCCCTCCCAGCCCCCGAAGGGCCTGCTGACTTCTCTTCCAGATAGATCCACACTCAGTCCTCGGAACGTGGCCCAGCCCAAGACTCAATGTGGGCAGCCCACCGAAAACTCCACACAGAAGGACCCTCTGATCCAACAAACTGGCGTCTGGGTAGACAGCCCCAAGGCCTGGGAGGTGGGTGTGAGCAGGTACCTCCACACCTGTTCTCAGAGCAGCATGGTTCCCATAACCAAGGGATGGCTACAGCCAACGCACCCCCCCCCCCCCCGAGGGATGAATGGATTGTGTCCATCCACGCAATGGAGTATTATTCAGGCTGGAAAATGGAAGGAGAAGCTGTCACGTGCTACCCCATAGGGCAGCGGTTCTCAACCTTCCTAATGCAGCAACCCTTTGATACAGTTCCTCGTGTTGTGGTGACCCCCAACCATAAAATCGTTTTCGTTGCTATTTCATAACTGTCATTTTGCTCCTGTTAGGAATCATAACGTAAGTATCTGTGTTTTCCGATGGTCTTAGGCGACCCTGCTAGCGGTTCTCCACCTGTGGGTCGAGACCCACAAATCGCGAACCGCCGCTGTAGAGCCTAAGACCATCGGAAAACACAGATAGTTACAGCCGCGGTTCATAACAGGAGCAAAACGACAATGAAGTAGCAACGAAAACGATTTTATGGTTGGGGGTCGCTACCACCGCACGAGGATCTGTATTAAAGGGTCGAGGCATTGGGCAGGTTGAGAACCGCTGCCCGAGAGGAATCTTTAGGACATGACAGACATGAACAAAGCCAGCCACGGGACAGGTACCCCGAATGAGTGACTCCGCTTAAATGGAATATCTAAAAGATGCAATTCCTAGGGGCGGAAGTAGAACAGGAGAGAGCAGACCCTGGCGGGAGGGAGAGATGGAAATCAGGTGTGTACGGAGTTTCCCTTTGGGAAGGTCAAAACGTTCGGAGGTGGCCGATGGTGACGGCTGTACCACATTGGGAATGTGCTTGCTGCCACTGAAATGTACTCTGAACAGGGATTGACATGGTTTGTTTTATGTTATGTGTATTTCCCTGTGATCAAAAAATAAAGTAAAAGGGAACAGTCAGCTAAATGTGTTCACAGGGATCCTACTCCCCAGGGTGTGGCTCGGTGATTGCGGGATTGGCCCCCCTCAGTGGTGTAATGCACTCAGGACCCCCCCCCCCCGGGGAGCTGATGGTAGCAGGCGGTTTTCCTCCCAGGGACCCTGCAGGAAAGCTCTTCCCTGCCCTCGTCGTCAGCGGGTCTCAGGGCCTCGCGGTCTCCCCTCCCACGAGGCTGCTCACGTGGATGGGGGCAGGGTGGGCCCTGGAGAGCCAGGAAATAGACCCGTTTGGGGCGAGAGACGTGAACCTCCCCACAAAGACAGGCAGGGTGAGGCAGATGGTCTGGAGGGTGGAGGAAGGGTTACCGAGGCAGAAAGATCAAGGTCTCTTCCTGCAAGTTCAGTCACAGAGTTTAATGCAAAGACAGGCAGGGTGAGGCAGATGGTCTGGAGGGTGGAGGAAGGGTTACCGAGGCAGAAAGATCAAGGTCTCTTCCTGCAAGTTCAGTCACAGAGTTTAATGCAAAGAAGCTGTGGCGTGTGCGCCGGGACTCTTTGATGAAAACGATGGCAGCCGTCAAATGCCTTCCACATGGTCCGCGCTCCGGGCACACCGCCTCCGCCCCGGGCGCCTGCGCGTCAGCCCTGGAGTCGGCGGGCCAGGCCTCGGGGCTCCGCTAGGTCCTTCATTTCAACCAGCGTTGTTCTTTCCTGTAGAGAAACATTCTGCTAAAATAAAGAGGAAGCCTTCGGATATGAAAGGTGCCGACGCTGATGTGCTCGAGCCCGGAAATCACAACCCTTGTAGGCAAGGAATAACGCTAAGGACATATGTCATTGACCTCCCCTGCCTCACCTTCGAGTGGACGAAGGCATTTGCAAATGCCATGTGGGTGCATGTGTGCATGTGCGTGCACATATGTGCATGCATGTCTATGCAAATGTGCCTGCATGTGCGTGTACATGTGTGTATGTGTGTGTGTGCAAATGTGCCCGCGTGTTTGTGTGTTAGCATGTGTGTGTACATGTGTTCGTGCCTGTGTGTGTATATGCACACACTTGTCATTACTTCTTTCATCAGTTGAACTCTGGCTTCATTTCAAACTGCTGTAAGATGCACTTAGTGACTTTTTGGCCTTTGACAATGGGGGGGGGGGTGTATGTGTATGCACGTGCTTCCACATTCATAAACCCCAGCCTTTCTCACAGCTGGAAGGAAGCAGGGTTCCCTGGGTCCATGTATGTTTCCGGAGGAAAACTGAGCCCTGAGAACTGATTACAGTGTCCCCGGTCACGTGCCCCCTCTCCCAGTGGCCGATGCAGCGTCTGTTACAAAGCTCACAGCCTCTGCTCCCAGAGAACTTGAACCTGGGACTCAGGCTCCGTGAGCGGCCCACCGAGCAGACGGTCTCTTGAATATTTACCTGACATCACACTATTTTAGGAAAGGCTGCGATTGTCCCCCACAGACCATACCTTCTAGGGACAAGTCGACACCTCGATGCTGCATTTGCTACAAAGCGAGGACCAGCTTTCACTCAGCGGTCCCCTCGTCGCTGCTTCGTGGACACCCATTCATTGCTGAAGGGTGATATCCTTACATGGCTTCCAGCCACGGCCCTTCCCCGGGTCCCCCACAGCCTATCATCAGAGTATAATTTGCCTGCCATTATTTTCTTTCTTAAAAAATCAATAAATTGTTTGTGATTCCTCTAATGGAGACCACATGTCTGTAGTGTAGAAATTCAATATTTACCTAAAACAGTAAATCCATCCTGTCAGGTTCGATGATGTGAGAATTGTTAGGAAAAGATAACGATTTTAACTCAGGCACACGCTCACGCGGGCTTGGGTGTGGGCATGTGTGAAAACATACACACACACACACAAACACACACACAGCAGGGAAGTTTCCAGAGAGCCACGCCCAGTGTGTGGTGTGTCTGGCGGGATCTCCAGTGGCCTGGGCTGATACCTCTCGGTGCTGTTGAGCCTGACTTTGTCTGGATGTGGAACACAAACATCCAGGCACGGCAGGAGGAGGAGGAGGCAGGAAGAGGCTTCGAGTGTGAACCTGGCATAGTAACAGCCACCAGTGTGGCCATGTGTGTGGGCATCAGAGGGGGCAACCAGGATATACTTCCAAGGCCCCAACAGCCCCACTTTGTGGGGGAACCCGACCTCAGAGGAGGTATCCAAGGTCACCCGGCAGACGGCGCTGGTGCCCGCCTGCTCCAGACTCCATGCCGCCTCGAGGTTGGCGTGCCTTAGGGAAGCCCTTCAGCATCTATGACCCTCAGTTCCTTCCTCTGTAAAATGGAAGGCGAGGGCAAGAACGATTTTAAAGTCATTGCCAGCTCAGAACTATGGCGTGCTGCTTGGGACGGCAGGGTCCCCAGCGGGAATGGCCACATCGCCATCACCCCACAGGCCACTTCCCAGGAGCCCAGTCTTCCCATTGCCCCCCTCACCTCCCCGATCACAACACGCTGTCCTCCACGGCCACGCTCGGCTGGACCGTGTTCCATCCCCGTGGTCCCGAAGGTGGGGCCTCTTAGGACATCGCTTTGTCAATAAAGCGCCCCAGTTTTAAAAGTTTGCTCGGCAGCGTGGGTCCCTTTATATGTGTCAACTTCTGTTTGGATCCATCCACGTGAAATGCTCTATTAATTATTCATTTCTGTGGAATGGAAATTAATTATTGCGCGCGAGATTCTAAACACATATGGCAGCATCCCCGGCCGATGGCCCCCCTGCCAGCATTTTCAGCGACTCCCATTCAGAAGTAATATGTTGTTTTGCACAGCCAAGGCCTCCTAAGGGTTCCAAGATGGGAGAATTGAAAAACTGACATGTTTCTGTACGCCGTCCAGCTTCTGGTCTCTTTGAATGCACCCCTGATTTGCCTGCTCTTTCTCCTAGAATCCACGCTGGTAGAGGGGTGGGGGAGGGCGGGACACGGCGGAGGAAGGGGAGCGTCTGAGTCTGTCATTTTCACTGCAGCCACCTGAACCTCGAGTCTCTGTCCTTGCTCCCCATCTGTCTTCCCGCAGCAAGTGAGCCGCCCACCTCTCCTCCTCGATCCTTTCAGGTGAGTGCTCCCGGGGGGGGCGGGGGGGGGGGGGACGACTGGTCCCGAGTGCTCCCTTTGCTCTCCGTCCTGACTCTGCCATTGTGTCCACCAGGTTGCACTAGGATGGTGTGCCTGGGGACCCGTCACAGCCACAGTCTGGTGAGTCCTTGTGGGGAGGAACTGTGACTCATCCCTCCCTCCTAGGACCCCTCGAGCCTCCTGAAGACAGGTGGCTGTTAAACTGTGCAGGATCCATTGTTCCATGAGAAGAAAAGACTCACAGAAGGACCTACCCGCTTTGAGGGAAATAGAGAAGGAGTCAAGATGGATGCATCTTCCTTCAGAAAGAAGTTACTGGAAGATCTGGATCGATAGGAGACCGGGGTCCAGACCCATGGCAATGAAGAAGCAGTAGAGCAGCCAGCGTTTCACGTCCCTGCTCTCGCTTCGTTCCCATTGCACCACCTCGCACACTTCTCAGCCGAAAACAGCAGCTCTGTGAGTCTTTGCTGAATGAACTAAGACATGGAAGAATAGATAAATGAGGTTAAGATTGTTTCAGTTGCAAGTGATCAAAAAATTATAATAAAAAGCAACCGACACTGACTGGCCAGTGCTGAAAAGAATCGTCTTCCTTCCTGTAACTGGAGCACATGGGGCACAGGCCGGCTTTAGGCAGAGTTGGTGAAGGTGTTCATGGCATCGCCAGGGCCCAGAGTCTCTTCCTCTCCTTTCCACCTGCAACAGGTTGCATCTACCCACAGGTACAGTCTCATCCCTGGGTGGACAAATGGCTCTGGTGGCTTCACACTCTACTTCCTCTCAAGTTCAAGTCTACGCAGGAAAAAGAGAGAGCCCACCACTGTTGTCATGATTAAAACTAAGATGATTGGACTAGAACCAAGCAAGGTGGGCAGCTCTGGAGCCAGTAGTGGGTGCAGCATCAGCACAGTGTCCGTGTACAAAGCAGAATGGCCCGAGGGCCTGCCTGGTCCGTCTCTGAGCTCGTGGATATGTGAAAACACGCTGCCTGGGTGGGTATGTGGAAACACGCTTCCTGAGGCTGCCCACCGCACCTTGTCGATCTACGAGGGAGGTTGAGACCTCCCATGTGGCCGGTCAGGGCCGGCCCCCTCATGATGTATGCAGTTGAACTGCTCACCCTGTGCTCAGAGGACCCCATGTGTGGCTCCATGCTCTACTGTCACCATCTGGGAATGATTAATGGTTTAGCAGCAGCTCATCTTGTCATTTTGTGCGGGACCCCACAGCTTCCGTAGCAGTCACCTGACTGCACTATTGTGGGCATTCCGTCCCCACAGGTAGATCATGCACGGTGGCTTCTCTCAAAGGCACCACAGTCTAGTTCTCACCTCAAACAACTGAGCAGATGGTGCAAGTATTGCCAGCAGCCCCTTTGCTCCTACATCCTCCTCCATTGGGCCTACAGGTGCCACTCCCAGGATGTCCCTAAACCCACCTTATGGCCCTGACTCAGGTAAGCCTTGCCCAGCTTTCTAGGCTCACCTCCTTTCCCAGCCAACCAAGCTCATTCTCTTGCCTTTCCTGGCCCTACACATGCTGTTCCCTCTTCATGGGTTAAACCTTCCACCCCATACAGTCACACTCACTCTGTCTCTCTCTCTCTTTCTCCCTCACCTGCTATTTTCTTTTTTGGATCTTCAGGGGTTAGTTCAGGGGCTACTTCTTCTAGGACATCTTCCCTGATTCCCAAGGTCCAGAGAAATGATCCTTTTCTGCTTTCCCATCATGCCCTCTGCTCTCCTGTGGGCTTCTCAGAACCACTGTTTCCTGCACCAAAGCTCGGTCCAGGGGTGTTTCCCCCACCAGCTTTTGAGCTCTTTGCAGAGAAAGACTATCTTCTCCTGTCTGAACCTGGGGCTGGCAGGGGGCCTGGCCTACGGTGGGAGCTCAGCTGAAGTTTGTGGAGTGACGAGTGGGCAGAAGTCTTCGGCAGGCCCTGGAGTATACGCCCCAACAGGAAAAACCAAAACAGCCAGGGATGCACTTTGCTTTGATGTTCAAGATGAGTTCTGGTGGTGAGTTGACCTCTACTTGCCCCTGAAGAGCAGACACCTTTGCAGACCTCCCCGCATCCCCCAGCCTGGGCGATGGGGCCACCAGCACCTCCTATTCGGGGTCCATTTCTCCTGACCCTTCCTCTGCTGCATGAGCGCTCTCCACTGCCCGGTGGGCCACACACAGTGCCCCCCTGCCGTGTTGCTCCCCAGCAGAAAGCTGCCTCCCTCGCCCCCCCACTCCCCGCAGCAGGGATCGCCTCCGTCTTCTGCATAGCCCAGCGTACACTTTGAAAGCCCTCAGAAATGCCATTAATTATAATAATAGTGACACTTTGTACTTTTATAGCCTCTTTCATCAGAAGATCTCCGAGTACTTAAAAAATATTATCTCATTAATCCTCACAACACCCTCGCGAGACAGCTGTCAGGTAAGCCTGCCCCAGTTCATCGGGAAAGGGAACGAAGGCGGAGATGCGGAGAGAGGGAGCCAGGGTCAAACCAAGGGGTGGGTGCTCTCTGGTTCTGCACCCACGCCAGCAGCATCGGGAGCCCCTGGCCGGGGAGTCACGTGCGCACCCTCTGAAAAGGTGCGTGGACCTCGTGGATGAGGGATGAATAGGCCTGACATGTCATTACTGTTTAGGAGATGACACAAAGTCACTGACGTCTTGCAAAAGTCGCCCTTTTAGTTTCTCAGCAACACTTTCTCACATCGGTTCCTGGCTAGCTCCCAGCGGCCCTATCGAGGAGGACGGCTTATCAATAATGTTTGTGCCCAGCCGGCGTGGCTCATTGGCTGAACTTGACCTGTGAACCAGGAGGTCACAGTTCGATTCCTGGTGAGGGCACATCCCCAGGTTGCAGGCTCAATCTCTAGCGCAAGGGGCATGCAGGAGGCAGCCAATCAGTGATTCTCTCATTATTGATGTTTCTCTCTCTCTCTCTCTCTCTCTCTCTCTCTCTCTCTCTCTCTCTCTCTCTCTCTCTTCCTCTTCCTCTTCCTTCCTCTCTGAAATCAATAAAAGTATATTTTTAAAATAATAATAATGTTTGTGATCATCTTCCCATCTGAGGGCTCGTGATGCTCCCAACACTGAGGAAAGAGTGTAATCATATATGAATCCCAAGGCTCTTTCAACATCAAGGACACAAAACAGCACCTGAGAAAAAATATTCATTATGTCTTTTCCAGAAGAGCCGGGACTCATCCCGCTGAGCCGCCGTTGACATTCCTCACCTGAAGCCTAGCAGGATTTCGAAGGAATCTGGCTCAACCCTCTCATTATGCAGATGGCAGGGACCCAGGGAGGGGCCCACCATGGAGGGGGGGGGGATGGAGACAGGCAATGTGGACAGCCTCTGCTCCACTTGTCAGGGCGCTCATCTTTCTCAACACAAAACACCTGAAAGGGATGGTTGAGCGCATTAGAGAAAGTTCTGGTAAACACCAGGGCTTTCGTTTTTTCCTTCCAACGACAGCTGTGGGTGTTGGAGGGAGAGGCTGGGTGAGAGCAGGGACTGGAGGGCAGGTGGGAACAAGCTCAAGTGTAGGGGCTGCGGCCTTGGATCCAGACGGGCGAGAGGGAATGAAGGACTCTGATGGAGGGAAAATAAACCCATGAGCCTCCTCGGCGTGCATGGTTTTTAATAGATACCTGCCTGATATAATTAATTATGTTTTTCCTAAATTTAACATTGCCCGAAGGGGAAATTGTCTTGCCCGGTAAAACCCCTCCTGCCACACAGCGTCTGTGCGCCAGCCAGATCTAATTGCTGTGATAAAAACCACAAGAAAGACCAGGTTCCCACTCAACCTATAACCACATCTGCTGAAGAATAGCTTTAATCACCTTTGAAAGGGTGACCACAAGATAATTAAAGAGGAAGGGTGCTCATTGGGAATTATCCGGGAATATCAAATCTCTGTATCACGGAGTCCGAATTAAAACGTCTTGGCATAGCTCTGCCCGCACAACCCCCCACTCCAGTCAAAGCTGAGCCTGTGGATTTCCGCGACTTAGGGGTGGAGAAAGTGGGCCCTCTCCCCATGGCTGGGTTGAGGGGTCGAAGGGGAACAGTTGTCAGCTGAGAAGAACAGTGGGTTGGGGGGTGGGGGAGGGTGCCAGACAGAGACTGGAACTTCTTCACTACCTACCTCTTGACCTTGGCAGTGACCTGACATCTCTGAGCTAGAGCCAGGCTAGTGATTCCATAGGATGATCCAGCCGGACACTCATTCGCTTGGGACCCGTTCCCCCGCAGAACACCCAGCCCTTTCTCAAAACCAAAGAAACATAAATCAAGGCCTGAAATTAAAGGAGCTGGCCGTTGGAGCAGCCTTGAGGGAGTGGGAGGCGGGAAAGGGAGTTGGAGGTGATGGAGAAGCAGAGGAGGTGGCTGCATGGATTGATTTATTGCTCCGATTGATCTCGTACACTTGGCCCAGGGCAGGGCTCTGAGGAGCAGCTCAGGAGGGTGGAGTGACATCTCATGGCCTTCGCCTCCAGAGGGAGCAGGTTGGTTCCAGGCTGCTCCAGGCCCAGGCCCCAGGCCACCCGCTGTCTGGCCTTCTCTCTTGGGAGGTCAGGAGGTCACCCAGGAAATGGAAGTCTCCCTGCCCTTCCCTCCCTCTCACCTCTCCTAGCCCAGTGGTCAGCAAACCTCAGCTCCTGAGATACATGCAGCTCTTTGGCCCCTTGAGCGTGGCTCTTCCACAAAATACCACGTGCGGGTGTGCACACACAGTGCAATTCAAACTTCATGGCCCATGCACAGAAGTCAGGTTTCAGCTCTCAAAAGACATTTCAGTCGTTGTACTGTTGATCTTTGGCTCTGTTGACTAATGAGTTTGCTGACCACTGTCCTAGCCCCAGGCACAACGGCTTTGTCTAAATTCTGAAGAGCAGAGAGAAAAACACCCCAGCCCCTGCACCCCTCGTGCTTCAGGGGTGGGGGCGAGCAGGAACCAACTTGGTTTCCTTCTCACCAGGAAGGAGCAAAGAGTCTGGTGGAAACTATCACTCCCTATGCTCATTCACTTCTCCACCTACTGTCATCCAAGTGTGGGCTGTCCCCTCCCCCACTACAGTCACTTACAGACCCAGTGGTGCAAGTCGAACCAACTTGACTCAACTTGACCAGAGCCACAGTTCCAGGCTCTCATCCCAGACCTGGACCTATGAAGCTTGCTTCTTGCCTCCCTCTCCCTTTGGGCTCTTACAGCCAGATGCAATGAATTAGAACAACGTGTAATGAAGTAATACATATTATGAAAATAATATAACTAAATAATACCTATATAAATAAGACAATTTACTCAAACTCATAGATCCAAAAATGCTACCATTTCAACATACGACCAATATAAAACATCAATCATCATTAATGACATGTTGACATCTCTTTCTTTGTCCTAAGTCCTCACAGGTCAGGTGTGGCTTCTACACACAGCATATCGAGGTTGGAACCAGCCGTGTTCATGTTCTCGGCAGCCACGCGTGGTAGCCAGTGGCTGTCACGCTGGCCAGCATGACTCTGCACTCACATGCAGAAAAGGCAAGCTGCTTCCAGCCCCAGCTTGGAGTTGCAGATCAGGCCCGGATTTTTTTCTCTAGGCACGTGGCTGGCCTTCCCCAGGCCTCAGCAGCAGAGAACACGGGGTCACTGTGAAGGCCAGGCTGTTGACTCATAGGTTGAATGGCCAGCAAGAGGCCAGTGTTCTGGTTCAAGGGTCAGCAAACTACAACCCGGTGCCACAACCAGCCTCCATGCAGTTTTAATGCAGCTCGTGAGCCAGGAATGGTCTTTACATTTTTGAAGGGCATTAAGTAAGCAAACGAGCAAACAATGAAATAAGAAGAATGTGCAACAGTAACTGCATGTGGACAGCAAACCTTAAAAAATGCATTATCTGCCTCCTAATAGAAAAAGTGGGCTGACTAGTTCTACATATATGTACATTATTGTATCACTAGAGGCCCAGTGCACAAAATTCATGCATGGGTAGAGTCCCTAGGCCTGGCCAGTGATCAGGGCTGATCTGTGGAGTGACCGGTGGAGCAATTGGGGGACCCTGCCTGCACCTGCCTTGATCATCCTGGCACTGCCCACTCAAAGGCCCCAGCCCCTGCCACCCACTTGCTGGCCGGCCCTACCCTCTGCTACCACCGCCGGTCACCTCCCTCTGTGGGGCAACTGGCAGGGCAATCAGGGGGCCCCTGCTGGCACCTGCATTGAGCATCTGCTCCCTGGTGGTAAGTGTGCATCATAGCGAGTGGTCCTTTTGCCGTTCAGTCAACTTGCATATTAGGCTTTTATTGTATAGGATATTTACTGTAATTATATGTATCATCATACATATGATCTCTATATGTTATTTTTACACTGACAGAGTCACAGTATTTCCAGGCTGAGGCAGCTTCCCTCAGCATCTCTGGTTCACTCGGTGCCTCTGTAGAAGTGACAGCCCTCACCTCGGTCCTCTCTCCTGGCTTCCCCATGCTTGAGCTCATTTGACCCATCGCTTCATTAGCTGAAGCTGCTCTCAGTTCTTCTTTCAAGAGACGCCCGTACGTGCTCCGTTACAGGTGATAACAATAATGTGGATTGACAGCCACATGTACCTGTCATTCCACAGCCATCAGAGTACCTTCACCATGATCATCCATCTCCTCCTCAGAAACACCCTGAGAAAGTCCGCTTACCATCCAATTTACAGATGAAGAAAGGGAGGCATAGAGAGGTCAGGTGTCGCATCCCAAGTCACACAGAGTTAGTGGCAGCAAAACCGACACAGGGCTGAGTCTGTGAGCTTGTCCCACAGCATCTGAGCTACTCCTCTGGTCCATACCCATCACTGCCCACTGACAGTGGGCAGGGCCTCCCAGAGGTTGTGCAGGTCATTGCCGACATGAGGTCCTCTGAGGGACCAGGGAAGGAAGGCGATCACCGCACACCTCTCTCATCCAGCTGAGTGTCCTGGCACCAGCCATCCCTGCCTGGAGGAGCCCCTGTCTCTGACTCACATGAAGACTGGTGGGGAGCTGATGACAGGGATTGGCGTTGGGAAGGTCTGTTTCTCCGGGCACCTCCGCATCCAGCACGGGGTCACCATCCATGAACTGGCTATGGAATGAGCACATCCTCATTCATAAAGCTGGAGTTCATAACCCCCTTCACCACCTCCCGGGACAAATCCCAAGGCGGACCACATTGAGAGAAACATGGAGGATCTTCGATATCCCTAACCCTTCCAGTGGTGGAATTGGACCAGAATGTTCTAGGGGATGTCCAGGATCACTGCGGAGTCAAGGAGAGAGAGTGAGGGCTCTTCCTCAGCTCCAGAGGGAGGCAAAAAAAAAAAAGGAATATTTTTCCTTTCTGCGGGTCCCATATCTGATCCAGCCCCAGATGCAGGAAATGTGTTCAATGGTCTTCGAGGGTTAAATTTCCCAAACTTTTTCTACCATCTGTGCAAGTGACAACCAGGCAGTGAATGGGCTGGTGTCTCCATCCAATTAGATGTGCATGCCTTCTCCTAAACCACCGCAAACCTGCAGATCCGGCCTCTGGGACACCCACGTCAGCAGGACACCCCGTGTGAACAGCAGGACAGAGACGGGGGACAGAGGAAGGATTAAGAAATCACGCTGGGGAGAGATATGGGGCTCCCGGGGACCTTAGGGGACGGAATGATTGAGAGGGATGGTTGAGCTTAGGATTGAGGGTGGGAGCCTTGGAGAGAGAAAGAGCGAGAAAGCGGAAATGGACGGTGTCCATAAGGCTGGGGTTAATCTCGGTTTTCATGGAGAAAGAATCTGCTGACTGAGCAATGCACAGCAATTGTCTCTGTTCTGCCAAAGCATTAGGAACCTCGCTCCTGGAAGTATGGAGACTGCCTTCATTCATTCATTCATTCATTCATTCATGCATGCATGCATCGTCTAGGCACTGAACAAACACTTTCTCCGTATCCTTGGTTCCCGGTCCTATGCTGGGTACCACAATTCTGAAGGTGAAGACAAGAGAGAATAAAAACGCATTGTTCTCCATCCTGCCCAGGGTGCCTCTCAGGCCCGACAAATAGTGAATTAGAGAGAGATCAGAACGTCCAAGACCAAAACAGTCATTAGCTGCCACTCCCTGAGGCCCCCTCCCAGAGCATGCCGGCTGCCAGAAGCCGGCCCAGACAGTCCAGTTAGGAAACAAAAAGATGGAACGGAGAGGCCCCTTGGAGCAACCCGGTTATTAAGAGCTCTAGACGGGGGTTAGGGGGAGGGAGTGTGTGCAGTTTAACTCAAACATTCGTGCCGAAATGTAAGAAACAATTATGACGTTCAATTACTCCATTAAGGGAAATTAACCATTCTTCTTATTCTTTGAAAAGAGCCAAAAGAAAGCCCAGATCTGAATAACTAGGTCAGGAAAGAATTGTGAAGAAAAGATGTCTAGACTTTTATTTTCATTTGGAAGAGGAGGAGGAGGAGGGTTTTGCATTTGGGCCGTGTGTGTGTGTGTGTGTGTGTGTGTGTGTGTGTGTACACACACGCGCACACGCGCGCATACACACACGTGTCCGCTTACTCTCAGAGCGCCTTTGAATTCCCGGGGTGGTCATATCCATGGCTCTGCCCCGGCAGGTACGGCCAAGTCCGGATCAAGGAGTGGCATTCCCACTTTGATGTTGACTGTCACGCTCAGCTGCCTGACGATCTCTTTGGCTGCCTGCAAGTCTGTTGTCCTGGGCGACCAGGTAAACCTGGCCCCGAGCACAGATCCTGCCTCCCATCCTCCCTGAGACCCTGGCAGAGGCGAGAGGGAACGATGCGGAGGGGGAAATGGCCCCCATAGCTCTTTCCATGGCCAAGAGGGACTTGGGCCCACAGTAATCGTCTGTGGATGCTGGGTTTCCTAATGGGAGGTCCACAGGCTTGACACATGCAGATAGCCGCACACTCACGTGTGTGTAGACACACTCGTTCCTGTGGCTCGAGTGTGAAGAGAGGGAGGGCCAGCCACGTGAGAGGACAAGCGCACCTCTGAGCCTCTGGCATGCTGTTTGCCCTCTCGAGCCCCCAGGATTGTAGCTACCAATGAGGACCAGGACCATTTCCACCTGACCAGGTGGCCCTGGGCACTACAGAAGCTGCCGTATCTCAGCCTCCCACCCAGCATCTGACTTCCCTGGTGCAACGTGGCACAATTTCTCCAACAGACTATTACATCATTTCCTTATTCTGCATGTGAGCCAGAAGCCTGCAAATATTAAATATCCACGTCACCTGGTGTTTTTTGTCTGTTTGTTTTGTCTTATTTTAATCATGTCAAGTGATCTATTTCTTTAAGGACGTTTGGACCATCGAGCCTGCTTCTTTGTGGTAAAGGCTTCTGCTGTTTACTCGAAGTTTACCCCGTGACAAGGGTGACATTGAACTGGGCCCTGGACATCCTTTTAAAAGGGTGGCTTACATATTTAATTATTGTTAATGCAGTAAAATACACAACATAAAATTTACCATCTTCACCATTGTAAGTGTACAGCTCAGTGGCATTAAATGCATCCGCATTATGGTGCAACCATCACCACCATCCATCCACACAACTGTCTTCATCTTACAAGACGGAAATTTGCCCGGGCCAGGTGGCTCCGTTGGCTGGAGCATCATCCAGTGCACCCAAAGGTTCTGGGTTCAATTCCCAGTCAGGGCACATACCTAGGTTGTGGTTCAATCCCCAGTCAGAGTGAGTAGGAGAGGCAACTGATCCATGTTTCCCTCTCACATCGATATTTCTCTCAATCTCTCTCTCCCTTCCTCTCTCCCTAAAAAAATCAATAAAAGCATATGCTCAGGGGAGGGTAAAAATAAAAACAACTAAATCTCTGTCCCATTAAATACTCCCTTCTCCACTCTGGGTGACCCCCAGGCTATTTTCTGTCTCCATAACTGTGACTACCTCATCTAAGCAGAATCCTACAAAACCTGTCCTTTTCTGCCTGGTTAATTTCACTTACCAGACTATCCCAGTTCATTGATGATGTTGCATGTGTCTGAATGGCCTTCCTTTCCACAGCTGAATAATATTCCATTTGTCTTTCCGTTCATCCATCTGGTGGCTACTGTGAAGCTGCTGCTATGAACATGGGTGTGCAAATTCCCAAGTTCTTCGAGGGTCTTCTAGTGTGCATTTGCAATCATTTTAAGCATTAAAATAACTTTTAAAGGAGAAAACAATAAAAGAATCATTCCCTTCTGGAAAATGAGTTTCTGTTGAGAGTACTGAGCTACTGTGGCAATCACAGGAAGTGCGCATTCTTTGCATTCAAACACAACCTGGATTAAAATTTGATTATTAATACTTAAAAACATTGTCAATTTAGACAAACTGACTTTGCCAAGATTTCCTTTCTAACCCTAGCCCTAATCCTTACTCATTCACATTCACACACACACACACACACACACACACACACACACACTCATTCATCAACCCTCCATACACATTTCCTCCCTCCCTCACACACTCACTCGCACACCCTATGAGTTTCTGCCACTGCTGCAACTAGAACCACAAACTTAGTGACTTTCTACAGCACAAATCGATGGCCTCATGGGTGAAGTCCGGGGTCCACAAGGCTGTATCCTTCTGGAAGCTTCTACAGACAGTCTGTTTCCATCTTGTCCTGTCTCAGCCTCCCGGGCACCCCCATCTCCATAGCAGCAGAGCAGCACAGCGCCTACACCTTCGCTCTGACCTCGTGGCCTCCCTCTCCGCTGCAAGGACCTGTGGTTGCCCTGCACCCACCATGACAGTCTCCTGGGTAAGGTCAGCGGATAAAGCCCCAGCTCCAGCCACTGTCCTCATTCCTCTTTACATGTAGCACATAACAGAAGCCCAGGTTCCAGGGGGGTTGGGTGTGGACATCTTTGCAGGCCCTTGCCTGCCCATCACGGACATGTACACAACCCCATTGCCATCCACACTCAAGCACACTCACACACTCACTCACACTGACTCCCTCACAAACACCCGGGGACCAAGATTAGGCGAGAAAATGGGTCCCAGATGGGTTCCAGCCTGGGTTGCCGGAGACAAGAATCCAGTGTCAGGGTTGGGGGTCGAAGGGGGCGGGAGAGCCAGGAGCGAAAGTCAGAACAAGAGGGTGTGAGCGGACAGGAGAGCAGATTCCAGAGGCAGGTGGTCATGCCCAAGGCTGGCTTTCCCTGGCTTCCTCTTTCTGTGTCTTTTTCTGTTCTGTCCACACCACACCCGCGCGTGGGTGGGCTGGTCCCACATTGAGGCGCCTGTGACAGGAGGGACTGCTCTCCCCGCAGCTGGAGACTTGGCATGCTGGAACCCAATCTCCTGTCTGATGGGTGGTCTGCTCCTCACCCCTCCCTGCCTCTCCCCCGCCCCACCCCACCCCGTAGAATATGTCTTTGCAACTATGGACTCGGCCAACACAGAGCGTTTTCCTTGTTGCTTAAATTAGCACATGAGAAATAACGAGAGATAGAAATCACAGTTCACGTAACGCTAATTATTTCCCTGGAAATGAAGATTAATATTGAACTTGTTACTTGCAGTAAGAATAGCCAGCACACACTGCCACATATCCTCAAGGAGCGGCATGGATCTAATCCTTCCGTCTCCAGACCCAGGCACCCGGCAGCTCTGGTGGCCAAATGGCTCCCGATGGGTTGCTGGGATCCAATCCAGCAGTTTGCCCGTGTTCAAGGCTGGCTCCGGGGGCAGACACACCCTGCAGAGGGGGCCGAAGTTCCAGGGCAGCTGGGTGAGTTCTGAGGTTCCGGTGTCCCCTAGGACTGTCGGTCCTTCCCATAGGGACAGCAGCGCCTGGACTTGGCTGCCCCTGTGTCCCCAGCCTCTCAGTGAGAAGCTCCAGTGACAGACATTTCGATCTGGGGTCATGAGAGCATGTGCTGGTGGATGAATGAAGGGGCAAGAGAGGAAATGAGAGGGTGGGCCAGTGCCATCCCAAGTGATGAGAGAGGACCAAGAGCCAGGGGTCCTAGTGTCCAATCCAAGCTTCCGCCTATAGCTCCGTGTGCAGCCAGCAACACAGGCGGGCTTCTCAGAGGCAGCAGCGTAGAAAAACAGGCAGTGTCTTAAGGAGAGAAGAGGATTCAGCAGAAGAGTTGGGAGGTGGTAAGATCTGAAAGCAGGAATGTGGAGGCATGAAGGTGGGAGAGAGAGGAGTGTGTGTGTGTGTGTGTGTGTGTGTGTGTGTGTGTGTGTTCACTCTGGCACAAGCAGAAAGGATCGGGAGGGATAATACTAACCACGTTTGTGTGGTAAGCTCTAGGGTTTACAGTGAGCTTCCTACTGTCACCGTGGGGAATTCTCCAGCAGTTCTCTGAGGCAAGTATTTGCCCCGTTACAGAACAAGGAGCCGGACTTGCGGGAGGTGAAATGCATCGCCCAGGGCCACAGAGATGGAGCGGCATTGAGCCAAGTGTTAACTTCAGCCCCTGATCCAGAGCCTGAGCCCCGTCTCCCCTCTCCGCCCAGGAGCTCCTACCCACGAATGCCCTGACCCTGGCCAGCAGCCTCCCCTGCAGGATCCGGCGATAATGAAAGGTCCATCTCAGCTGCCCGGACAGCTCACCTCCTGGAAACATTCCCACTGGTCAGCGGCCAGGGCAGGAGTTCGACCCTGGCTCTTCTAGCATCAACTGCAAGTTGGCTATCTGCACTTCAAGCAGCTACGCCATGCGCTCCAGACCTGAAGCATTTGTGGGCCCCAAAGCTCTTATGCCAAAAGGCCAAGCCATGGTGTTGCTGGGACAGGAGGTGTGACTCCATCCAGGTGTGGACTGAATAAGGTACAGTTGTCTCCCCCTCTGTGCCTGCCCAGCAAAGCCACTTCCAGCCCAGATGTGCACCTGCTGACCACCTCCTCTCCCTTCTAACCCTCCCCACACCAGCCTGTGACTCAGAGGCTGGCTCTGGGCATTCCCCATCTGAGCACTAACCCAGGAGTAACGTTGAAGGGAAAACAAGGATATTGCCCATCAGTGGACGTGAGCCCAGCGAGGGGACCTCCAGGGACTTTGGAATGAGGGACTCACTCCTGATAGTCAGTCCTCCAGCTCAGAAACTGTAAGACAGACACAGGGTTCCATGGGGTGACCCTGCAGGGGGTGTGTCCTTAACCTGTCAGCCTCGGCCATTTCGTCGGTCATAGGGTGGCTGTGGCACCCGGCAGAGGTGTCTGAGGATGGGAGGGGTCATGTGGATGCCGAGCACACTGCAGGCACCTGGTCCCCGCTGAGCCCCGTCCCTGGGTGACGAGTCCCGGGGCACTTGGTATCCTCGTGGGGATCCCCCTCAGCGGGATGAAAATGACATGAAATGAGCGCATATGGTCTGAAGAAGTGGTTTCCACGCGCCTCTTTCTTCGGCGGAGCGTCTGTCCATTACTTTGGTGAACGTTTCCTGTCTAGGCTACACCTACAGAGTCCCATCTGAGCCCCTCTGTGCCTTTGGGAGCTGGGAAAAGGAATGCCATTTCCTCCATCTGGGGCAGGGAGCACGGGGGGCCAGGTGTCAGTGCCTTAAGGCGGGGACAATGACGAAGTTCTATGTGTGCCTGGGGAATGGCGTAGCCAGCGGCTCACACAGAGCTAGGCCTGCCCCGACCTTCCCTCTGCTATAGAGTCATCCAGAAGCCCCTCTATGGGAGTCTGCACCTCTGCTCAGGGGCACGCTGTCCCTCTGAGTCCACACCACCCTTGGCAGGCAGCCTCAGAAAGCCCGAAATTCATTGGGACAGGTGGGAGCCAGCACCTGGGATTGAATGGAAAGCGAGTCCCCGTGGCCTGTGACACTGATACTCATTCGTGGCCGTAGAGCCCTACACGTGGCAAGGAGACTGTCCGGACATTTGGCATGATAAGGTTTCAATCCGTGGACAACGGAGGGAGGGGGTGACGGCGCGCCTTCTAATCTTCGCCGTGATTTCCAAGTGTTCCATTGTGAATATCTGTTTACTTTGATAATTAAGAAAACACTAGGCATTAACCGAAAGAAGATATTTCTCACATCAAGCAGACATTGATATACACTGAGTGGCCAGATTATTATGATCGCTGAACCCATAATAATCTGGCCACTCAGTGTGTTTGGATCTCAAATGGGCACCAGAAGTATTGTAGACTTTTGCTGGAGATCAGCCACCTATTTGCCCTGAGCTTTCTATCAGCCAGTGCAAAGGGGAAAACTGATCAGGTGCACGATTTATAGTATCTTTGATATTAAACAAATGAGGTACTCAAGAGAAGTACACTGAGTGGCCAGATTATTATGCATTCAGAGATCATAGTAATCTGGCCACTCAATGTATATATATTAGAGGCCCGGTACATGAATTCGTGTATGGATAGGGACCAGCCAGCCTGGCCAAAGGGAGGGGACATGGGCAGTTGGCCGGCCTGCCTGCTGGTCAAACTTCTGGTCGAGGGGACAATTTGCATATTAGCCTTTTATTATATAAGATATACACTGAGTGGCCAGTTTTTGGAATCCCAGCCCTATGCTCTTACCAAAAAAGAAGTAATCCAAAGAGATGGAAGCATTTCTGAGCTGTTTGTGTCAGCTCTACAGGTGTGAGCACACAGGACAATCAGCACGGAAACCGCACACATGATGAAGGGGCGACCCTTCGAAACATAAGGAGATGCCGCACTTAACATAAAAGAGGTACGTTAAGTGGGACCTCGCACGCAGCGATCACAGATCCATGAACAGAGAGACTGGAACCACAAGGTCAGAACTGCATTAAAGCCCGTCACGTCACTGATCAGTGTCTCAGTTTACCCATGTGAAGAGGTGAAGTTCAACTAAACCAGAGCTCTTTAGGGGGTGATCGGAATGGAGACATTTTAAAGGTGGGCATGCGAACATTGAAACAGTGAGAGCTGCTGATGACGGGACACGCCATCCCCCAAAATCTCCATCTACAGAGACACCCCTCCCCCCAGGAAGAAACCCAATCTCGGTGGAGATTGCAGCGGGTGAGAGTAATACCAATGTTTAAGAAGCATTGCCCTTCGAAGATCAGATAAGAACAAAGGCAGAACTGCTCTGAAATGTTAATAAGAGCCGGCAGAAAAATAGACTGCCAATTGTAAAAACCACACACACACACGCCCACGCATGCACGCACCCCTCCACCATGGCCCATCAAGCTTCACCTCCTGATCCGAAGCATCTCATTATGAAATCAGCGCAGAAAATCACGGCACCAGAGGGGTCTTCAGAGATCATCCAGACACTGCTTTTCAATATTTCCTTTAATCCACCCAGCCCTTTCTTCAAATGAAATCTCACACTGAACGGAGGGAAGCAGACGGCGCTGGCTCAAGACGGGCACGGGGAGATGGATGCCTGTCGTGTGGCACGGGGGACACGTGTCCCTCCACAGAATGTCTGGGGCCTCCGTTTAGAACCCGGTACCCACAGAGGAGCCATGACTGGCCACAGCAAGTGCAGCAGGTGGGACCGTGTAGGCTCCTTCTGCTCACGCCCCATGCCCGGCATCATCAGACATGCCGGGGGAGGTGGCCGGGGACCGGGACACTGGAAGTCATTCTGGCCCATCCCTGCCCTTTCCCCATGCACCCACACCTCATTGGTGACCCTGTTCTTTTGGTGCTGCCTCCTTAGTCAGTATGAGCTTTAGGGTGAAGCCAAGAGTTTAGCTTGTACTTCAAACAGCTCGAGACTCTGCTCTGCCCACCTCCAAAGCCAAGCCAACACCTCTTCACAGAAAGGGACCACCGACCCTTGGTGGCCTCCTAGAGACCCCACCACATGACCATGCATGAGTCTCCATAAACAGCGTTTCCTGAAGCTGAGGGCAAAGCGGGTCCCTCAGTGGCCACAACTACCTTGAAAATGATGTCATTTCTCCTTTAATATTTTTTTTTATTTAATTTGTCCTGATGTTTTGGTTTTTGGTGAAGAATGAACGATAGCTCCTGGTAAAAGGGGTGACCCCTGGATTTGTCTTCATATCTCAGCAATCTGTCCCATCACCCCTCCAAGAGCCGTAATGATGCTTTTATTAGCAACCTTTACACTTTGTGGAAATTAAAATGAAGACGTGACATTCATATGTAAATCCAGTTACCTTCTAAGTTCCTCTTCTCCTTTATCCATTTCACAAAATTACAGATTATGAAGAAAGGTCTGAAGAGCAGGGAGACAGGCTTCCCAGAATGGGAGGGAGGCGGAGCAAGACAGAGGGGATAGAGAAGGCCCGGTGCTTCGACCTTGACCTTCTCCTTCAAGCTCAGAAGCATCTCAGGCTCTGGTCTCATTGCTCATCCATTGTGTGAGCCCCAGTCAAGGATATATTACTTTTCAATGATTATCTAGCTGTTTCAGCACTGTTTTTTAAATTATATTAACTGGATTGGGGTGACACTGGTTAGTGAAAGTGTGTGGGTGTCCAGTGTACAGGGCTACATGCCAGCGCCTGCACATTGCACTGTGTGTTTTGAAAGGACTTCTCTCTGTTGAATTGCTTTGGTGTCTCTGTTGCAAATCACTTGCTCAGGGGACTGAGCCTCTATGTTAGGCTCCCATTCTGTTCCTTCAATAGATGCATCTGTGTTTATGACCACACCCCACCGTTCTGATGACTGTAGCTCCTATTATCCATCAAAGAGGTGGGAATTAAATCCGTCATGAGATCCAACCACACAACCATCAGAATAACTCAAAAAGATCGACACCACCAAATGCCCACAGAACTCAGATGTATTGCTGGCAGGAATGTAGAACAGCACAATCACTTTGGAAAGCTGTCAATGCTCTTGCCCAGCCCACGCACCGAAGGGTCTAGGGTTTGATGCCCGATCAAGGGCAAGTGCCTGGGTTGCAGGTTCTATCCCTGACCCTCACACAAAGGAAGAAAATTGTAAAAAAAAAAAAAATGATAATGGCCCTAACCAGTTTGGCTCAGTGGATAGAGCGTTGGCCTGCAGACTGAAGGGCCCCAGGTTCAATTCCGGTCAAGGGCATATACCTTGGTTGCGGGCACATACCCAGTGGGGAGTGTGCAGGAGGCAGCTGATCTATGTTTCTCTCTCATTGATGTTTCTAACTCTCTATCCCTCTCCCTTCTTCTCTGTAAAAAAATCAAGAAACTCTATTTTTTTAATGAAAATGGCCCGGGCTGTCTCCAGCATGAGCGAACAATGCCCCCATGAACTCTTTGATGTTATCTCCAAAGTCTAGAAGGCCAAGCCATTGCCCCCATTGTGCAGATGAAGCAAATAAAGTTCCACCGGCCAGCAGCTCCCCCAGCAAGTGCAGCCCTCGCTCCACATCTGGATGTCACATCTTCCCCGCTTCCGGCTGCTCAGAGGGGCTTCCTCCAGGGGGAGGAAGAAGAACGAAGGCTGGCATCAGGGGCATTGGGCTGATCTCCCGACAGGATCCTGGAGCCAGACACGCATCATTCACTGTCACTGCAGCCCCTCACACACCCCCCTCCCCTCGCCCCAGCCACCTCACTGAGCCCTCATTTCTCTCCCTGCAGTTCATCGCAAGTTGCAGGACCCAGTGAGGCCAGGGGACACGCACGTCCCTCGAGGCCTGGCGCAGACCAGGAAGCTGTCTCTTTGCTGCGGTCCCCTGAAGTGTCCCCTCTCCTGGCCCCCAGCGTCTCCTCCCGCCTCCCCTGGCTGGCACCAACAGCCTCTGTGACACCTGGGTGGCCCGGAACTGGTCTGGAAAATAAAAGTCCCTTTCCCATCTCTTCCAAAGTGGGTTTAACCACATGACCTCTCATGCCCATCAGCAAAAACGGGAAGCACGGGATAATGTCCCATAACCAGTTTGGGCCGATTCTGCCTTGCCATCTATGTCCTGTTTACGTGAGCTATTGACACAGACAGACGTGTCCGCTCGCGGGTTTAGTAAAGAAGGCGCCCATCAACACCGCGGTCAGGCGACTGGAGAGGCGGAGCTTCTGTGAAAGCTGCTGCCAAAAAGTCACTATATCTTCCCTTCGATGGGCCTCAGATTTTATCTTCCCTTTTACTCTTCCCGTTCTTCCCGTTAACTCCTTTTTATTAGTTCTCTCCCCACAAAGCACCCAGGGGCTTGATTGGTCCTCGTTCTTTTGGAGGCAGCCCTCCAGGAGGGGGGCATTCACGTCGTCCGGCTGCATTTCACACCCCAACCAGCATGAACACACAGGGATCATCTGTGCCCCAGCTGCCAAGCGCGTCCCTGTGAATCCGAGTCGGTTGCCTGTGGCCCCGGCCCTCCGAACACCCGGTGAGCAGCGACCACTCGCACTACACTCCCTCTTGCAGCCCCACGGCCTGCTCCTCGCTGCCTAATAAGGCAAGTAAAGAATGTTCCTTTAATTGCCCATTAATTCAGACCTTTTACACCTCAAGCTGTCTGCAAATTTGAAAGAGATATTCTTACTTGATCTAAAAAAAAAAAAGGACGTGTCTCTCCTAGAGCGTTGTGAAATACTCTTCCCTCGGGGCCCTCTTCTTTAATACGTTTTTATTGATTTCAGAGAGGAAGGGAAAGGGAGAGAGAGAAACATCCATGAGGAGAGAGAATCATGGATCGGCTGCCTCCTGCACGCCCCACACTGGGGATCGAGCCTGCAACCTGGAATTGAACTGTGACCTCCTGGTTCATAGGCCAACACTCAACCACTGAGCCACGCCGGCCGGGCCCCCAAAGTCTTTATGTTTCCTCACAGGTGCGAGGACGGGGGTGGAAAAGGGGTGATTGGATGGCCCAGCCCTACAAAATCCAGGACAATCACCAAGTCCCTGCAGGAGTCTCCGATTTCTTTACATGCTACGCGACTATCGCGTTCTACTGTCTGTCACATCTGTGTTTCATTTTAATACACTCGCGATGTTTTAGATTAACTACCATCAGCAACAAGCAAAACGAGACTTTCCTACCCGTCTGGTCGTTATTAAGCAAGAGCAACTGACTTGATTGTTATCAACATTACGAAACGGGGCTGAGCGAGAGAGAATCTCCATCCCATCGGGCATCCGCGCCGCTCCGGGCAGCTTCTGCTTTCTCCGTGTCCCTCTCACGAGACGTAAAACCCGGCCGTGTGTCTCTGTGGAGGGAGGCACCACTGGCTCTCTCTCCGCTCACCAGCTCTGCCCAGGCCGAGAGGAGGGACCCCAACACCCCGAAGGGTGGCGGGGCACATCCGGCCGGTGAGTCGGTGACGGTGATTCCAGCTCCTTGCTGAGTGGCTACGGCGCTGGTGTGTGAGGCCTGAGCCCCCAGCCAGGGTATTTACAGAATGTCAGGGACACGGCCATCAGGGGGCGTTTCAGGCACTGGTGCCGTGATCTCTTCCCCGGAAATCAGCTCCCTCCGAGGACGCTCGCCGCGCAGCCCCGAGGGTCACCGCAGGAGGACGCCGTCGTCCCGGCACCGTCACCTGGAGGGACGCGGAGCTCTGCCCTGTCGGTTGCAGGGAGCGGTCAGATGCGGAAGGAAATCGCTTCCAAGCGGAGGCGCTCCCTGAGCTGTGTCCAGGGCTCGTGGGGACCGCTCCTCGCTCGGGTCCTCTGGGAGGAACATAACCAGCAGCCCAGGTTGGCAGCCCTGCCCACACGCACGTCTCCCGCAGAGGCAGTGGCACTGGCAGAGGGCGGGGTGTGTATGCGTGGGTATATGTATGTGCATATACTGAATGGCCAGCTGATTATGATCTCTCAACGCATAACAATCTGGCCACTCAGTGTGTGTGTGTGTGTGTGTGTGTGTGTGTGTGTGTGTGCACGTGTGCGCGCGTGCGCTTGCCCAGTGCATGAATTCGTGCATGGGAGGGTCCGGCAAGCCTGGCCAGGGGGAGGAGACAGGGCAATTGGCCGGCTGGCCTGCCTGCTGGTGGAACTCCTGGTCGAGGGAACAATTTGTATATTATCCTTTTAATATAGAGGATATAGACTGAGTGACCAGATGATCTGGCCACTCGATGTATATCAGTGTGGTGTGTGTAGTATATGTGGGTATGGTGTGTCTGTAGGGGCGTGTGTGGTAGGGGTAGGGTCTGTGTGAGTGTATATGTGTATATGTATATGTGTGTGTAGGAGGGGTGTGTATTTGTGCACATGTGGACGTGTGGTGGTGAGTGTGTGTGCCGGTGTGCTCTCACTTAGCCCGAGTCTTATGCGCACCCCAGGAGGAGGGGATGGGGAGACACAAGGCTGGCTGCGGAGAACCTCACTGCAATCCTGGCCCGTCGAGGGCACTGGTTTCTCCCCCGCCTCCATGCAGAGCCCTGCTGTCCTCTGTGCATGGGGCTGGCTAAGCCTCTGTAGGCGAGGTCCACTCCTGGCCTGGCCCAGGCCCCCCAGGCACCCCGAGGGGGCGGTGGGTGGCTGGCTTGCACACTGTGTCAATGCTGCTCGGTCCCTCCTGTCATTCATGCTGTCCTTTGACTTACTGACGCCACTCCACCCGGAGATGCAGGGCCCCGAGGGGCATCTGAGTGACCCGGCCGCCCTCTGTGAAGGCAAGAGGGTCCACTTAGGGGTCAGGCCCTCTGACAATACACACAGATCTGTTCTTCCCCCTCGAGAAAGTCAGGGTGCTGGCGCTGAAGATGGAGTCAACGACAATCCACCAGCAAGAGGCGCACAGACCATCAAAGCCGGGCACCACAGGCATTTGATGTGCAGACCCCAGCCGTCCCGTGGAGAGAGAGCCGCATTCTCCCCCGGCCCACAGCCTTCTCCCCCAGCACCCGGCTCCCTCGCTGTGAAATATTGCAGGTGAGCAGATGGCGTTTCCTTAAATCAGGACGTTTGTCAGCCAGCTTTGACAGGTCCTTGTCAATAACGACAAAAGGTTCCCAACATGTGGCCGTCCGTGTTGGGGGGAGAGAGGGACGGCACGTGTGTTCTCCACCCCCCCCACCCCCCCACTCAGTGCTCCGGCCTTGAAGTGAAATATTTTTTCCTGATCGGCCAGAATTTATGAGGTTCCCCAATGTTTAATCTCCCGCTCAAACTTTGATCTTGAGTGACGCTTCCGTCGAGCAGGACACCCAAACCAGGAAGAATCCAAATCAAAAGCAGGAAGCATGAGGTTCCCCGTGGGGGGGGGGGGGGGGGGGGCGCGGGGAGGGAGAGTGTTGCTATCGAAACCCAATGCCCCTTTGTTGGCTGGTCACATGATGCCGGCAGTGAGGCCAAACCCCGGTGTCCATCCTGGTTACCTGGGCTACTGTGACCGTTTATCACGTCTCATCTCATTCGTACTCAACGAACCGCCATTTGCTGAGAGGGGTGCCCTGTAGGTCTGAGGTGCTTTATACGCAGTGTTTCTATCCCTTACAGTGACTTCACAAGGCTGTTTAATTCCCATTTTACAAATGAGCAAACTGAGGCTCAGACGGGATGTCAGCCCCTGGCGTTTCTAAAGCTAACAGGCTCTTTCAGAGCCCCCGCTGCCTAAGCAACTGGGAATTCCTTCCGCGGCTGGGAGCTTTCCAGTCCTGCGCCCTGAATGGGCCCTGAAGGGTCAGAGGTGAGGCTTCCTGCTCCCAGCTTGGACCCTGAGCTGGTGGCACCCCCAGTGGGTCACCGATGGGCCATGAACTGGTGTGGTCACTTTGGGTGGGTCAGGACACTGTAAAGGTTGGCAAGTGCCATGCATGTCGAGGAGCTGAAAAACTACCAAAAGGTGAAACAAGGGCTGGCTTGTTTCAGGGTTCCTGTTCACTGAGCCATCCGAAAGGTGACCCAGCTCCGCTCCCCAGTGGCTCCGCAGAGACGGTCCCCGAATCCCACCTGGGCAGCGCCGATCTCCTCTGCTTTTCAAAGAAGCGAACAATGCCGAAACGTGTTTGGCTCAGTGGCTAGAGCGTCGGCCTGCAGACTGAAAGGTCCCAGGTTTGATTCCGGTCAAGGGCATGTACCTGGGCTGGGGGCACATCCCCAATAGGAGGTGTGCAGGAGGCAGCTGATCGATGTTTCTCTCTCATCGATGTTTCTGACTTTCTATCCCTCTTTTTTTCTCTCTGTAAAAAATCAATTAAATATTTTTTTAAAAAAAGAACCGAGCAACGTCCAGCTGACCACGCCTGTTTCCTCGGAGACCCCCTCTCAGACCGCCCTCTCCAGGGGGAGGCGACAGGCCTTGTCTCCTACTTGGGAAATGAAAGCGAGCAGGGAGGAGGGGGACGCAGGTCACCCAGGGAGCGGAAGGTGAAGGAATTTCAATATCACCGTCTCCTTTCTTATCCGGGCCCAAATGAAAAGTCCTCATTATTAAATCACAAAGCAATTAAAAAATTAAAAATTTCATAAGCCCCTCCATGAAAGAGAGACAAGTGTTTAATGATGGATTAGAGAGTGGAAGTGGCGGCAGCGAGAAAGTAAAAGCCCGCTGTCCCCGGGGGTGCCCTCCCTGGGGCGGCGAGAGCGTGTGCTGCCCGCACCCTCACGCGGGCGCGAGAACTAATAAACCCCGCTCCCCTGCCTGGGAGCCACGCCGATTCATATCTGCCTACCTTGTTACCTAATTCATTATGGAATAGCAGTTAATTTGATTTGATATTATTTTAATAAAATTCTGTAATATATTAGATTGTTTCAGGCTATCAAAATAATTTTCCAATTATTACGGTTACTCAAGCAAGTCTCTTTCTCCCCCTTCATGAGCGGCAGTTGGTCCGACTCGGAATATATTAGCTGCTACAGCTTCATCCTGGCCGGGGAGCCGGGGAGCCGGGGAGCCAGGGAGCCGGGGAGCCGGGGAGCCGGGGAGCCGGAGACCCGTGCAGGGTCACCCAGAGGAGCTCCCGCCAGGAACCCGGTGCAGTGTTCACCACGAAGGGCCGTGGGCCGACGTGGATCCGTGGCCTCGTGACTCCCAGGCCACTGAGCCGGCCCCTCTCCGACCACTGTGTCCAATGTTAGGGGGACATTGAGAAAATGTTTATCAAAATTACCTGGGTGCGGAAACCGGTTTGGTTCAGTGGCTAGAGCTTCGGCCTGCGGACTGAAGGGTCCCAGATTCGGTTCCGGTCAAGGGCCTGTACCTTGGCTGCGGGCACATCCCCAGTAGAGGGTGTGCAGGAGGCAGCTGATCGATGTTTCTCTCTCATCGATGTTTCTGACTTTCTGTCCCTCTCCCTTCCTCTCTGTATAAAACCAATAAAAATTACTTTAAAAAATGAAAATCACCTTGGAGCCCAGTGAGTGCAGGACTGGCCATGGCTGGGACGCTGGGTGATCAATAACACCTGGTGGAGAGTGTGGCTCAGTGGTTGCACGTGGACCTATGAATCAGGAGGCCACAGTTGGATTCAAGGTCAGGGCACACGCCTGGATTTCAGGCTCATTTGCCCGTGGAGGGCGTGCAGAAGGCAGCTTGATCAGTGGTTCTCTCCCACCATGGATGTTTCTCTTTCTCCCTCTCCCTTCCTCTCTGAAATCAATAAAAATATTATTTAAGTTCAAGGTCAATGCTCCCTCTGTTGGCTTCTGACTTCCCTGAACCGCCAGCTCATTGTGCAGAAAGTGGAGAAGGCTTGCCTTACCGGCAGCGTAGCCTGAGCCCCCGGTGGCCATCGCCCTTATAAAAGCTGTGGATGCTGACATACAATTGGCCCAAAACACTGATCCCCTGACTTCCTCGCCAGTCTCCTTGGGAGGGGAGATGGGGAGGGTCAAAGGGAGGGAATTTGGGCAACGCCGCTGTGCTGGGAGCTGGGAGCTGGGAGCTGGTTTGGGTTCCTGTGTGGCGGTGGGTGAGCCTGGCCCTCCGTGTCTGTGCCCGAAATGGGGACTCAGGTTTCTCCACTTCGTCCCTCGACCTCTGGTCGGGCCTCCCTCCTGGGTGAGCTGGGAGAGTGGATGCGCCGTCACTTATTGGTTCATTCAGCAAACACTGATGAAGCTCCGAGGATGTGCCTGGTGCTGTGTGTGGGGAGTGAGGCCGGCAGAGTCCCCCCTCCACAGAGCTTGTTCAGCACCCATGGCCGGCACATACTAGGGTACCAGGCACCCGATTGACAACAGGTGCCAGATATTAACCAAATAATCCCGTAAGCAAACTGTAAGTGAGAGTCCAATCACTGTTTACTGAGAACCTGTGCAGGACGGGACAAGCACAGCCGGCAGCGACAGCCACCTGCCCACGGGACAGGGGGCTTGTCCAGGAAGTCCTGGGAGCTCTAGAGAGGGAGGAGGGAGGGGTCACTTAGGGAGGGAGGAGGGAGGAGGGAGGATGGAGGAGGAAAGAGAAAGGAGGGAGAAGGGAGGAAGAAGAAGGGAAGAGAGAGGAGAGAAGAGGGGGGAGAGAGGAGAGAAGAGGGAGAAGGAAGGAGGGAGGAGTGAAGAGGGAGGAGGGAGGAGGGAGAAAGAAGAAGAGAAGAGGGAGGAGGAAGGAGAGAGGAAGAAGAAGGGAGAAGGGAGGAGGAAGGGAGGAGGAGGGAGGAGGGAGGGGCTCCAGGTGGAGCAGAAGCAAAGGCCCCTGAGGAAAGGCTGGCCAAGGGTTTCAGGACAGAAAGAGGGCCACTGTCAGGGAAGAAGAGGTTTGTGGGTGGGGGGAGACCAGGCCCCCAGGCCCCAGCCCCAAGGGCACCTGAAGGTCAGTGGGCTTGACCCTGTGAGCCACCAGCGCGGTGAGGGCTCAGGCTTGGGAGACTGCGCTCGGACCTGAGTGAGCAGCTCCTGGACCGGGGTCCTCGCGCTCTAGAGGGAGCGGGGAGAGAGAGGGCCTTTCCGGGCTGGAGGTGCCAGGGCTGTCTCAGGCAGGGACCGCGTCTCGAGGCAGCGTGGTCAGCTGACGCTCGGACGATTTCCATCAGTTCCACAGCGTTCCTCTGAAGCCCCGAAGCCCAGAGTAGAGTCTGTGGGGAGCGATGCGGAGCCCCCCTGCTGGAGACAGCCAGCCCGGCAGGCATCGCCGGGACCACCAGAGGGACTTTTGTTTCTCATTAAGCCTATCTGGTCTGGATCAGACGTGGGGGAGGGAGGATGTCGAACTCTTTGAACCGACGCCCAATCAGCAGTCATCAGGGGGCCCAGGAGGTCCCAGACCGTGACAGGGAGGCGTCCATCCTGTGGCAGCGGGAAGAAGGGAGCACGGCCAAGAGGGGAGCGAGGCTCCTGCTGGCCCGCCTCAGGTCTCAAGACCTCTTCTGGCCCGGCCCCCGGACGGCTCAGCTGGCCGAGTGTTGTCCTGGGCACCAAAGGTCACCAGTTCCATTCCCTGGGTCCGGTCGCATGCTCAGGTTTCAGATTCGGTCCAAAGTTAGGGGTACATACGGGAGGCAATGGCTAGAAGTTTCTCTCTCTCTCTCTCTCTCTCTCTCTCTCCCCCCCCCCCCCCCTAAAAAATTTACAAAAACCATATATTTGTAACGAGAACTTTTTAAAGAATACCTCTTCTCTCTCCCTGGCGATCTTAGAATGAGTGAGTCATTCCTTCAGCTCCTGGCCTGGCTCAGGGGTGCAGATGACAATGGTACCCCTTCCTACAGGAACTCCTGGAAATTGGAGAGAAAGGCACAGACATGAGGGATGATGGGCAACGCTTACAGCCGCCGTAATAACTCTCCTCCAAAACATGTGTCCCCCCGTCACGCCACACGCCTCCCCTATCCTGGGTCCTCTCGGCACTCAGCCCTCACCTTCCCTGGTCCCCCGCCTCTCCTGGGCTCTCCAGCCTGGTGCCTCCTGACCCCCCAGACTCGGCCAGCTGCCTGCTCTGCGAGAAGCCTGCCTTGCCCCTCCCGCAGGAAGGGAATGTTGCCACCAGACCAGCCACCCCTCCAGGGCAGGAATGAGGTCCGATTCCACACCTCAGGGAGTTTGGAAATGGTCTCAGAACCTTGGAACTTCGGGGACGCACCTTTCTCTTTCTTCCCGCTCCCCCAGAAGCCCATGAACCCCCTCTGTGGTGTTGTGGACCTCCGGGCAGCATCTGACTGGTTGTCTCCTGGGACAGCATGCGCATGCTCCTGGGAGGCAGCCAATCCCATCCTTGTGCAACTTTGATTATTAAAAGGGCATTTCTCGCCCTGGCTGGTGTGGCTCAGTGGATAGAGCATCAGCCTGCGGACAGAGGGGTCCCGGGTTCGATTCCAATCAAAGGCACATGCCTGGGTTGTGGGCTTGATACCCATTGGGGGAGGCTCAGGAGGCAGCCAATCAGTGATTCTCTCTCATCATTGATGTTTCTATCTCTCTTTCCCTCTCCTTCCCTCTCTGAAAATAGTAAAGATATTGAAAAAAAAAAAAAGACATTTATCATACGGAGCCAGAGCTGACCACCCTGCAGCATTTACTTCCTGCTCCTCTTTCCGTTCGTTAGGACCCAGAGTAAGCTGTCCCCTCGTCCCCTCCATGGCACCCCTGGCATTGGAAGACAGTGGGTGGCCTGGTTCCTCTGGGTTTTCTCAAGGATGGCATCCCGGGTCCTCTCACTCCTCCTCATGGAACTTCTTTGGAAATTCTTGGACCAGTTTGCCCACCTTCCCCTGGACCTTAAGATGCGCTAGTGCACATTTTAGCAGGGTGGGGGAGAGACCTTTCTCCGGGCAGAGTGGCCTGCCAGGGAGCCTGGGGGTGGCGTGTAAGCAGTGGCATCAGTTAGCTGCGTGAGGGGTAGGCATGCTGTTCTCTCTCTCTCCCTCTCTCTCTCCACCAAAATTCTTCCGGCATGAAGTGAGGGGAATGGTACCTGTGCCCCCCTGATGGGGTTTCCCCGAGGACGAGACGGGAGACGCCGCAGAGCCCCTGACACGCTCCGTGTGTGTGTCAGACAGCGATAACCGCGCTTCCCACGCCCACCGAGTCCCAGGCTCTGCCACCGATCTCAAATCCCTTTCTGGAGGCCCGTGTTTTGAAACGGCTCCCTAATAACCAGGTAAGAAATCAGATAAGAGAAAGGAAACGAGGATACATTTGGAAAAGAAAAGAAAAAAAAGATTGTTGAACTCGATTACAATCATCCAATCGTCCAACAGACGCCGTGCCGAGGAACCTGACGGATCCCACGTTCACTTTTAAGGTCAATGTTGAAAACAACCACTTTTTTAATGAGGTTAAAAACATGTAGTAATTCTCCAGGCAATTAAATGAATATCATCCGCGTTCCCTCTCCCCAAGTTTGTCATTTTCAACATTTCTCTTAAAGGGTAGAGTGGCTCTGTCGGACCCAATGATACCCATCTCCCCCTCCCCCGCCCCCAATTGGATGGAAACTCAAAAGCCACAGGAGGACAAAGGTACCGTCTCCCTGAGTCTATCCGTTCCAGACAGAGCTTCTCGGGAGCCGCACCTCTGCCTGTTTGGAAGGCAGCAGCCTGGGCAGGTGCAGAGCTTCTCTGGGAAGCTCTGGGCCGACAGGAGCCTGTGGCCTTCGCCTGGGAGTCTGAAGCAGAGAATGGCCGAAGCCACTGATGAGAAGCGACTAGGTGACGCTGTGCTTTAAAACAGGACGCCAAGCCCAGCCAGCGTGGCTCGGTGGTTGAGGGTCAATCTAGGAACCAGTAGGTTATTGTTTGATTCCCAGTCAGGGCACAATAACTGAGTAAGAACTCAGGGGGATCAGGGGGAGGAAGGGGCATGCAGGAGACCGCAATCAGTGATTCTCTCTCCTCACTGATGTTTCTATCACTCTCCCCCTCTCCCTTCCTCTCTGATAGCAATAAAGAAATTTCAAAAATAAAACCCACACCCATGTCAGCGTGCATCTATCAGGCCGGTGGCCTGGGTCTGGGCCGTGACTGGAGTGCTGGGCTGGGGGCCGCCATGGCCAGGAAGGACCGGACTGAGAAATGTAGCTCTGTCCCTTATGGATTGTGAGATGCAGGAATGGATGTGATTAGATTTACATAATTACACACAATTACATTATTTCCTTATAATGAGGACTTTTCACTTATTATCGGAGTTAAGGTGCCCTCCCTCTTAGAGCCCCAGCTTCCCCAGATGGTGATAGTGTCTGCGCCCTCCTCCTCCACAGCTGGCCACCCAGGGAGGGGCCAGGCGGCTCCCCAAGTGGTGCCGTTGGTGGGACTGACCCCCGGGGGAAGGTGCAGGTCACTCCTCTCGGAGCCACCATTCTCCCAGCTCAGCTGATGACCGTCCCAAGTCGAGTCCTGGGCGTTCTCTGCTGCCTACACCTGTGGGCACACACGTGTATGTTGCTATGTCACACCCGCTCGCCCACCCGCCACTCCCCCGCCGCCAAGAGTTAAAATAGGACACTCCCAGAATGCCAGTCTCAGTTGTTGACGAGGTCAGTGGGGACAGCATCCAGAATGCTTTGGATGCTGTCCCCCCTGGGGACAAAGAACAGCATGTGGCTTGCGAGCCACAGTTTGCCCACACTGCCCTAAGGGGGCTCAGTCCCACTGGAGATCCAACGCAGAGTCGTGGCCTGTGAACCCCCAGCAGGTGAGAGCTCAGGTGTCTGAGTGTCAGTGACATCACTCACCACAGGGACAGGGTGGGGGACCTGCAGCATCCACACCGAGAAACGGTGGGCGGCTCTGTTTATTTTTATACTTATTCCCTCTGACGACATCCCCACAGGGACAGCTCCTGCCTCTACGCGCAGACTCAAGGCTCCTAGGACAGTGGTCGGCAAGCTCATGAGTCACCAGAGCCAAATATCAGCAGTACAACGATTAAAATTTCTTTTGAGAGCCAAGTTTTTTAAATGTAAACTTTTCCTAAAGCCACTTCTTCAACATAGACTCGCCCAGGCTGTGGTATTTTGTGGAAGAGCCACACTCAAGGGGCCAAAGAGTCTTATGTGGCTCGCGAGCCACAGTTTGCCAACCACTGTCCTAGGACAACGGAAGACAGCATGAACGGGCACTCACCACCACGAAGCGCTGCAGAGCCCACTCCTCGTCCAGGCCTGGGAGTCCCTGCCCTGGCCCATTGTCTCCGACCCGACCCAACCCTCCGAGTGGGATCTGCCCCAGGACCTGGGGCTCTGCCCGCTTCTCTTTCCCTTCACACCTCCAGCTCCCTCCTCGTGGCCCTAGTCCCACCCTGGATACCCCTCACACCCCTCCCCGCCTCTCTTCTCCCTCAGCTCTGCCTGTGACCACAGAGAGACCTTTGGGACCATGCACATGTCAATGGGCCCTTGCTTCCCACTCTCTGGAGGGTCTGCAGGATGAGGCCTGCTCTGCCCCCCAGGTCTCCCTGCCACCCAGGTTTTAGCGTAAAGGTCAGGGGGCCCACTCAGGAGCCATCCCAGGGCCTCAGGGGAGGAGCAGCAACAGGGCACACAAAGGATGGGCTTCCCGGGAGGGAGGAACCGGGCCCAGGGATGACGGTGGACAGGGACAGGCAGCCTGGAGACCACGGAGGATGCTCACCGGTGTAGGACGCTCAGATCTCATTTTCCACCTGAGGGGAGCCTGAGACGGTTTTCTGCTGGGCGGTCATAGGATCTAGTTTAAGTTTTAAACGGTACGTCATTCTGTCTGATCTACAGAGACGACAGGGACGGGGAGCAGGCAGCAGAGAGGGCAGGGGACCAGGTAGGAAGTAAGAGGCGTGGTGGCGTGGACCGGGGTGGCTCATATGGGAGGAGGAGGAGGAGCTTCGGGGACTGTCTGGCTATCGTCTGACCTGCCCTCGCTCCCGGGCCACGCTCTCTGCGCAGAGAGGGGTCTGCCCTTCACAGCAGCACACCCCTGAGCCTAAAACAGGACGTGGCTGCCTTTTGTTGTGGGGTACCGTGAACCCGTCTGTAAGATCCTAGTATTTTGCCGTGTCCCATGGCCTGCCAGGGCTGGGCTGACTCAATATTTATGTTTCCTGAAGAAAGGGAGGAAAGAAGGGAGGAGAGCAGAAGAAGGATGGGACTCTATTCCCTGATGGGCCACCCTCCACAGGGAGCGGGCAGAGGGGCCCCGCGTCTGGCCACTGGCCATGTCCACACGGGGATGTGCGCTGTAGCTTTACCGTTTGGGAGGCAGGGCCCGGCGGGCAGGGACGGCTTCCGCTGTGGCTGGCGTCCTGACACCCGCGTGTTTACAGGTGGCCCTGAGGCCTGTGGTGGCCCCTGTGGCACGCAGGCCTGCTGCAGCCGCCCACAGCTACCCACATGCGCGGAAGGCTGGCCCTGCTTGGAGCCGGGTCTGGTCAGCTCAGTGCAGTGGTGCCCGGGACTCGGCGGAGTTTCTCCAGCTCACGTTTAGCCGGCGGCAGTCACTTCCTGCCCAGGTGCCACCGCCACTGGAAGAGGTGACCAGCAAGCACGTGTCTCTCCTTTTGTCCCGGCAGAAAGAGACCCTGCCCCACGCTCTCTGCCGGGAGAACAACACAGCGAGAAAAAAAGGTCCGGATGTGATTTCACAGATACGGGATCTCGGTCGTGGACCGCTCCTCAGACCAGCAGCTGTCATTCAGGCACGAGAAGATGTGGTTCCTGCCATTGCCCAGAGCCGGTACAGCGTGGTTTCCCAGGTGCAGGCATAGCACGGAGACTGTGGGAGCCCAGAGGGACTTCCTGGAGGAGGCAATGCCCGAGATGACCCCTGGATGGTGAAGAGAGGAAAGGAAAAAGACAATCCAGGCAGCTTGGCATAAGTGGGGGGGGGGGGGGGGGCGGGCCAAAGTCAGCGATGAGCGCCTTGTGTGGGCTTGTGCTGCTAGAACCAGAGACGGGGTGTGGGGAGTCGCGCTGAAGGTGTGTGTGGGTCGGTCGTGGGGAGCTGGAGGGCTATCTGACCTACGGCAGGAACAAGGTGCCCAGTGTGGCTGTGGAAGGAGAGCACGGGGGTCAAGTGCTCTGAGATGTTCGGTCAGCTGTTGCTGCGTACAAGTCAGCCTCAAGTTCAGGGGCTTATACCATAACCATCTAAAGCTTCTTCTGACCCCGTGGGCCAGGATGGGCGGTTCCTCTGCCGGTGTCGCCTGCTAAAGCAGCTGCAGTCACTGGACATCCAGGCGGGGACATCCAAGAGACACTGCTCACGTGTCAGGCGGTCCAATCCCTGTTGGCTGGGGCGTGTGAGCCCTGAGAAAGAAGATACCTACTACAGCAGGGCTTCTGGTACCTAACTGGCTTCAAATTTTAGATAGAGGAAAAAAGCAGAGCCCAGCAGCCATTTCTACATGGAGGCCTCTCACCAACCTGCCCTTCAGGGAGAAACCACACTGAACTGCCTGCCTGCCCTGTGCTCCCGCCAGCTGAGCCAGCCCTTATAAAGGAGTCCCTGGGATCCTACTTCAACCAATAGGACTGAGGCTTTCCCCATCCAATCAGAGTTGCCCAGCTACATGAGCTTCTTCACCAACCAATCAGAGCAGCTCTATTCTGACCAATCAGGACAGTTCTTTTTGGACCAATCAACCTGTGAAGATTTGGAGCCCTCATTTGCCGACGATGGGCCAATCAGGGACCAAGGCAGGATTTCTGTCCTTCCAAACCAGCTTCCCTCTGGCTCTGGGAGCACATTTTCCCTCTCCATCAAAGACTGAGCACTGCATTGCCCTGGCTGGGCTGAATCACCAAAGAGGTGTTGCACCAAAGAGGTCTTGGCTGGCATCGAACAGAGGAGCAGGATTGCAGTTGAGCTGTTTTGCCCTTAATAAAGTTTCCTTCTTCACCACTCACTGCACCCCAAATCGGGGATTCATGCTGGCATTGAATTGGCACCAACACTATCCATGGGTGAGCCTCAGTCCTCTCCATGTGGCACAGCCTTGCCAGGCAAGAAACCTCGCTTTGTCCTTCACTCCCTTTTGGACGTGTAGCTCTTTCCCGCAAACATGTGAAGGAAGCATGTCATCGTGGGGGGCTTTCAGAAACCCTGGGAGAGCCCTCCAGAATGCCAGCCTTCTGATCATGTTGTCCCTTTAGGTTAAATCGATGCCCCAGAATGCAAGACGGCATCACAGCCACGCCAGGACCAATGAGTAGCCCTGAAGGGCAGGTAAGCTGAAACTCCTCTCTGGGGCAGGACGTGGGGGGGAGGAGGAGGTTCCTGTGGCCACCACACCTGGCAGCCCTACTCCATGGCACTTGGGGCGTCCCAAAGATCGCCTGTGGGAGCTATTTAGAGCGGGACGAGAGAGGAGAGGGCGTGTGGGGTGGAAGTGACATTGTTTAAGAAGAAAAGCAGGATGCCGCGAAGGACCCGGATTTAGCATCCGCCGTGGCACCTCTATGACCCTCAGGCTTCTCCTCGATGGAAATGAGAGCAGGGAACAAAGGAGGTGGGCGTGTGCGGCACACCTGAAATCCCACACGTGTGTGACGTGTCCTTTGTCCCAGGCCTGTGAAGGAGGATTATCCCCGGTACTTTGTTCATTGGGGAGCCTTTGGTCGGCCAACGCAGACACCAAAGGCAGACTCGTGAAACTCTGCAAGGTGACAACTTAGGTCTGAGCCGCATGAGAAAGAAAAATCACAAAGACTGAAAAACAAGAGGCCGCGGCCTCTGATTCTGAGCTTCCCTCCGGATTGCGTGTGTTTTCAGGGAAAGGGGTGGGAATCTGTCCTGACACATGGACTGAGCAAAGCCTTCACAGCGTCTCACAGCCCAGGCCGAAACGCGCAACGGGACACTTCCGTGGCAAAGTAGCCATCTCCATTGTTCTGAGCAGCCACCAGTCCTCCTTCACCGATTCCATTCCATAGAGTAGGTATTGATGAGACAAGGTGATTAAGATCAATGGGATCAATGGAATGCCTGGTTCTATTTTATTTTTATTTTTTTAAATATATTTATTGATATTTTGCAAAGAGGAAGGGAGAGGGATAGAGAGCTAGAAACATCGATGGGAAAGAAACATCAGATCAGCTGCCTCCCTCACACCCCCCCACTGGGGATATGCCCGCAACCAAGGTACATGCCCCTGACCGGAATCGAACCTGGGACCCTTCAGTCCGCAGGCCGACGCTCTATCCACTGAGCCAAACCGGTTAGGGTGCCTCGTTCTATTTTAGAGCCACACGCAGTGTTCTCCCGGCACCAGCCCAGCCATTAAAGGGAACAGGACCCTGTCACTTACACCTAATCGGAAAGCAAAGAGCTCGCCCTGTTCACAGTGACTCACCTCTCACAGGCTTCCTCCGGTCCAACATCCCCGTGGCCCTGCGTCGCCTTCACTGAACATTTCTTTTGAAAAAAGCACAAATGAACAGTTCAGATCGGCACTGACTGTGCCATGGGATTCACCATGTTGGCAACCAGGCTGGCCGCACGCGTTTCCATTTCAACAGAAGGAGAGAAGAGCAGAGAGGAGACGGGAACATGTCCCTGGTTTATCTCAGGCCCCTTCGGGGGAGGGTGTTCCAGTGCAGGCGGGTGGGGAGCTGAGTCCCAGACAGCCACTGGGGCTGAGGGCCGTGCCCTCTGAGACGGCTCCGTGCCAAGGCATTAAGGTGCCGGGCTCAGGCTCACCTGGACGGACACAGAGCCCCCTCTTCCAGGGGAAAGGTAGCAGGACAGCCGTCTGTGTTTGTGCCAGAACGAAGGCTTCCGGAAGCAAGTGCCACCCATCTGTCCTAGAGGAGCCTGCCCATCCTGAGATAACCACACACGCGTGTTTCCGAAGGAGGAAGCTCCGGCTCCAGTCCTGGCTCCTGCCTGGCTCCTGCCTGGCTCTGGGCCCCCCGAGAGCCCCAGTGACCCCATCCGTCAAATGGGACAGTCATAGCCCCTGCGTTGTGGGTTGGTTGGGGTCATCAAATAAATCGATGCAGGGCCAAAACCGGTTTGGTTCAGTGGATAGAGCCTCGGCCTGCAGACTGGAGGCCGGGGGGGAGGGGGGGAGTGAGGGGTCCTGGGTTTGATTCGGGTCAAGGGCATGTACCTTGGTTGTGGGCACATCCCTAGTGGAGGGTGTGCAGGAGGCAGCAAATCGATGTTTCTCTCTCATCGGTGTTTCTGGTTCTCTATCTCTCTCCCTTCCTCTCTGTAAAAAAATAAAATCAATAAAATATATTTTTTAAAAATAAGAATAAATCAATGCAGGAACATCCCTTTCAAACAAGGCCGATGGTGGGCGTGGCATAGATGTTGGCTTTGCCATGGAGCCCTCCCCGGAAGGTGGAGGTGCCCCCCCACCCCCTGCACGTCAGTGTCTCTGCAGGGGAGTGAGGACGTGTGTGGTGACACACTCCTCCCACCGCGGCTGGCTGCATGCGGGGTGCCCGGAGTCCTGCGGAAGGAGGACCGCCCGGGGACACCCCTGCCCCCTGGCAGCAGTGATAACAACGGCAGCGACCATCATCACAGTCCGCCTTTATCGGGCACTGAGCACGGCCCCGGGCTCCGCATCCTGCACACCTCCCTCATCAGGGCGTCCGGACAGCCCTTCCGAGCTGACAGAGTAGTTTCCCGAGTCACCGGCACCTTCCACCCACCCACCCGTGGGGGCGGCCTGTGCGTCCTCTCTAGCTCACAGACGTGATAACCCAGGTGCCTCCGCCCAGTGGCCGTCTAGAAAGTAGCCGGCGCGACTCTCCCGGGAGGTTGAATTCTAGAGCTGGCTGCTCCCCGCTGTCCCAGAGCCGGGTCCTCAGGTCGCAGGAGACAGCCTCCAGGCCCCACCTCCTCTCAGGAGCAGGCCTGCTCTCACAGGCCAGCAAGTGGGCGCTCTTCACCTGAAAAGCGGTCCCTGGCAGATGTCCTCCCTGTCGATGTCATCAGGCAAGGTGCCCAGGTGCTAGGGGACCCCCTCTCCGAGTCTCCAGCCACTGTCCATAGTCCTCAAGCAGGGGATGTGAGGTTCAGGTGTGGACTTCACAGGAGAGGAGTCTGAGGGGCCTCTCAGGTGACCTGCCCCCAATGCTGGGATGGTCTCACCAGGGGCACCATGGGGGGGAGGGGTTTCCTGCAAGGACAGGTGACTCTCCCCCCCCCCCCCAGCTCTGGCTGGGGTTCAGTGAGCCTGTCCTTATGAGGTCCCCTACTGCCTGCTTTCTCTGCCCTGTGCCAGCCATAGGACAGAGGTGGCCATCCCCCTCCTCTCTCCCTCCCCAGCACCGCCTTCCCCAGACACACCTGCTCCTCGCCCCAGCGGCCTGCATGCTGAGGGGTGAGCCAGGCCAGCGAGGCAGAGTTTGTTCCCCCAACTCCCCACTCAGACATCGCCACACCCCTCCCCGTGTCTGTGTCTCTGTAGGTGCCACCAGAGTGGTCCCACGTCCCTGGCTCAGAAAGTCAAACCCCCCTCCCCGCATGGACCCCCACACTTGCATCCCATCTGGGGCAGATCTGAGGCTTCCTCACAGCCCTCGAGCACCAGCAGTCCCCCCAGCTCTGACGTGAGTCTGCCTCACCACCGGCAAGCAGGTAAGTCCCTCACCATGCCCACCTGGACACGCCACAGTCCTCAAAGGACAGTCTGCATCTCACCCTTGGCCTCTTCTCCCTCCCTGCTTGCCCCCAGAAGCATGCCACCCACTTGCATTTCTTCTCTCTCCCTCCCCGTCTCCCTCTTTCCCCTCCCAAACCCAGAAGTATTTGATTAGATTGAAACTTGGCACTGGAGTCCTGAGCCTCAAGGCAAACATTTGTCCCAGAATTTGCTGGAAATCACTTGGCTGCTCTTAGCTGGGCAATGGCAAAAACCAAGCACTCACTCCCCGCCCATTCCTTTATCTCCTTCCCTCCTCCCCCCCCCCCCCCCCCGTCCCGGCCCCATACCCCAGCATGCAGCCTGGCTGAGCAGAGCTCCTGGAATTCCCCAGGTGACACCCACCGCTGCTCCAGGCACAGCTCCCTGAACTCCCAGGAGCTCCCTGTGTCATTGGTCCTGGCCACCAGGCTGCCGAGGACAGTGTGTGTCCACTCTTGGTGCTCGCAGCCTCCGGAGGCCACCGTTTATCCCTGCAGCTCCCGAATCGCCGGGAATTTGGGTGCCGCCCTTAGAAAGCCTCCCCGCACGCCTGCACCAGCCAGGCACGGTTCCGAGGGCCATGGACACGAGCCTGAGCTGCTCATGACTGGAAAGAATCTGTCCCTCCCTCCCTCACACCCCCCATCCGCTCATTTACTTCTTCACTATTGCGGCTTAGCTCGCTTTACCAATTCTCCCCTTCGCTCGGCCAGACAGCAGCCTTGCATTCATTTATAGATCGACACCGATGGAGATACGGGCCCAGATGTGGATCCCGTTGCTTACTCACTCAGTCACTGAGTCATGGGCCACCCGCTCATCTCTCTGCCGTTTATCCACGGATTTCCCCATTTGTTTACACACTGACTCATGTCTGTAACGTAGTTGTTAATCCATTCATCCTCCAGCATCTACGCTCTCCCTCAGTCACCCCATGCATTGACTCATACATACACTTACACAAGAAACAAGCCCCATCCTGCAGTGTGCCCAGCACCGCTTCCCTCGAGGGGGTCGGTGCGGGCTGTGAGGACACAGGGGCCCCCCTCTGATACCCTTCTTCTCACAGAGGAGCCCAGCCAACCAGGAGCCAAGCCTCCAGAAAGCAAACCATGGGCATGAACGAACTCCCGCCTGCTGGAGAAAGGAGAGGCAAGGCACTTCGGGGTACAGGGGACTCAAGGCAAATTGTGCATGGGTGCCCAGCTGGCATGGCTCAGTGGTTGAGCGTCAACCTATGAACCAGGAGGTCACAGTTGGATTCAATTCCTGGTTAGGACACACGCCCAGGTTACAGGCTTGATCTCCAGTGTGGGCCATGCAGGAGGTAGCTGATCGATGATTCATCATTGATATCTATCTATCTATCTATCTATCTATCTCTATCTCTCTTCCTTTCTCTCTGAAATCAATAAATATCTATCTGTATAAAAGCCTAAGCGACCATCGCAAGCAAACAAACAACTGAACAGGCTGTGTGGGGCAACCCGGCCAGCAGGAGGGTTGGAGAGGGGTGGCCAAACAACTGAACAGCAGGTTGTGTGAGGTGACCAGGCCAGCGGGGGGGGGGGCAGTTGGGGGCAACAAGGCCAGTGCGGGGTAGAGGGGAACTTGGGGGTGATCAGGTAGGCAGGTGAGTAGTTAGGAGCCAGTGGTCTAGAATTGTGAGAAGGATGTCTGACTGCCGGTTTAGGCCCAAGGGGTTTCAGATTGGAGAGGGTGCAGGTTTGGCTGAAGGGACCCTCCCCACCCCCATGCACAAATTTCATGCACTGGGCCTCCAGTATCTACACTAATAAAAGAGAAATGTGCAAATTGACCATACCTCTGCAACACCCACCAGCCAATTGGGAGTGAGTATGCAAATTAATCCAACAAAGATGATGGGTTAATTTGCATACACAGGCTCAGAGCAGCTGAACGGGGGGGGGGGGGGGGGGCCCAGGACACCTGCTATGAGGCGTAGGGTGGGGGCATGAGGGAGCCACAGGAGCGGCACTCCAGCCAGAGCAAACACTGAAGGTGAAGATTCTGGCCGGAGCAAAGGCAGAAGGCAGCCGCCGCAATGAAGGCCTAGGTCCCAGGTGCGGGAGGAAAACTGGTGCCATCAGCCAGGAGAAGGAAGGCCTATTCTTGCATGAATCTTCATGCAATGAGCCTCTAGTATGTGTATATATATATTTTTTAATTTGTGCAGGGAATGACCAGAGAGGTCTCCCTGGACACTCTGTCTTGAGGACATGGAGACCTCCCAAGGTGGAGTGGGTGGCAGAGACAGTCCCTCAAAGTGCTGGGCCCAGGAAGGGGAATCCCTACCTCAGCTGGCAGCTGCCTGTGGACAAAGGTGCAGGAGGCGGGGTGTCCTGGGCAAGGTCCTGGGTCTGGAGCCACAAGACCCCAGATTCAATTCCAGATCTGCCTCTGAGGAGCTGGGGGCCTCGGTGAGTCACCTGCCTGGCGAGCCTCACATACACGTGCAGTTCTTCTGAGGCCTCCGCGGGTTGGCAGGGGAGAGCAGGGTGGGGGGCCAGCCACATGTTCTGTTCTGTGTCCCATAGAGCAGCAAGCCACCTGGAGGGTAGGACTGGGGACTGGGCCGGGTGGCTCTGGCAGCCCATCCAGAGCCTAGATCGGCGCCGGCACACCTTGCACGTCCAGGAACATGTATCGAATGACAAGCTGGTGAGGGATCTCAGACATCATCTTTCCAGACATTTTCAAACTCGGCTACTTTTAAGATCCTGCAGGGGCCACCAGGGAAGGTCGGGGACCATGCCCTTCTTGACCCAAAGACCTCTATTTTCAACTGTTTCCATACTGGACTTTTTTTCAGAATTTAACTCCAGAAATGGGATCTTCCCCGTGCAATACCCCCCCCCCAAAAAAATTTTTTTTAAAGCGATGGTCTAGTTCTCTTATTTTAAAGAAGGGGTAGCAAGTGCCTAGGGTCACCCAGCAAGCTGATGCAGGGGCCAGAGGGAGACCCCAGACTTCCAGATGCCCAGGGTCACCACCCTCAACCCTCCAGGCTTCCACCCTGACACCCATCCCACCTGCCAGGACCAGAGATGCCAGACAAAAGTGGAAAGAATGGTGAACAAAGGCGGCTGAGCCATGGGGAGGGTGGAGGGCCGGCCAGGTATGCAAGGCTCCGGGCGTGGGGGTGCGGGGAGGGGGTGAGGATTGCACTGGAAATTTCGAGGGAGCACAGCTAGCTATGTATGGCCGGGCTGCTGGGTTTTGAAACCCTACACATTTTTAAAAATCTATAATTATGCGGCACACACCTAATTAAAATGGACTATAATTGTTGAAATATTTTATTGAAGTCATTTTTTCCCCCCCAAACGACAGGTTTAACAGATGATAAAACTTGTCTTGTGGTTACCTCGAGGCTGCCAAGAACCCGGGGCAGAGTCCAGGGGCGGGGCTGCGGGGCGGTGGACAGTGAGCCCCTCGGAATGACAGCATTCCTCGCTAAGCGCCGCTTCCCAGCGCTCCCCTCGGCCCCGCGCCAGGCGCTCAGGACGGAGACAAATAGCCTGGGTGGGTGTTTTGTGCACAAAGATGATTGAGGTTTGCTTTCGCTCCGTGGAGAAAGCCTTTGAAATTGCGCTCCCGGGGAGAGAGGGCAGCTGAGATCAGAGGGAGCTGTTGATTCAGAAGCACAAGGGAGAAGTGTGGAACCCCCCGCCCCCCCAACCGCCCCCATCCCCGCTCAGCCAGGAACCTGGAGGCCCGCATTCCAGGCCTCTCGGCTGCCCAGGGCAGCTGTGCCCTCACTTTCTCCACTTTCTCCCAGAAGCCACCGAGAGCAGCTGTGATTCACCAGCATCTCCCAGGTGCTCCGAGTGGGGGTTGCCAGCCTTGCTGCCCGCTTTGTGGATGAGGAAACTGAGTCACAGACAAACGCCTGGCTCTGTCCAGCCCAGAAGCCGACGCATCTCCCCTGTGTGTTCTGGCTCGGGCCCTGACAACTCGAGGCTTCCTATTGAATCGGTTGGGGGCAGAGGGGGGGCAGGAAGGACAAGAACACGCCCCAGGATTTGGGGGGCCTTTCCGTTTGGTGTGTCCGTGTGTCTGCTGGCAACATGGGGTCCGGGCGAGGGATAAGATCGAGGAGCACGCCACACCCCAGGTCCAGGAGCCCGGCATCAGGGCGGGCTGGGGAGCAAGGGCAAGTTCAAACCAGTGGTCTTTGTACCACAGCCCTGACCTCAGGGAAAGAAGGCTCAGGGCCCGGGGAGGGCGGATGAAGGGGGCGGGAGGGGGGTGAGAGGGGCGGGAGGGGGCCCAATGCTCCTCAAATCTAACTCAGCTCCAACTCCGGCTGCTGTCCCCACCTGCAGGAGGCGGTGGTCATCCCCACGTCCCCGAACTAACGAGGACAAGGGCAAGCCTGGGCTAAGGTGACACAGCGAACAGAGAGCTCCCAAATCCCGACAGGACAGAATGTTCTGGAAATTTCCCCATTGAGTGACCGTTAGGGTGGTATTCCTTCTCATCGTATGACCTTCGCTCTGCCTTTTCGTGCCTGCCGTCCCTCCATGTAATCCGCACGCAGTTGGTTTTTGTCGAGCACCTACTACGCCTGTGACAGCCCGGCAACCCTCCAGCCAAGAAGGGGGCCTGGAAGGCATGGCACCTAGGGGACCCCCCCTCACCCCCTCGTCTGGCTCAGCCCTGGCAGCGGGGTGATGTGAGCAGGGCTCTGCCCCTGAGTGCAGCAGCTTCTGCTCTGCAGGCAGGTGACAGCCCCACCCGACCTCCTGACCTTGGGGTGCCGTCTGGAAGCAGGGAACCCCGGCTGTGTGGGGCCAGGATCTGGCCGAGAGCACTCCCCCCACCCCCAGCCCTCCTCTCTGGGGAGGCCTCCTCTGACAGCTGCCAGGAAGGGGGGCTGTTTGCGCAGAGCGGCCTGACGGTCTAAATCCCTCCCGGAGGCACTGGCTCCAAATTAACATGTGGCAGGTCTGTTCCCTCCAGGACAAACCGCGCCCCCCACCCCCCACCCCCCACAGTAGGACGTGCCCTCCTGGCCCGCCTCCCCTCTGCGTTCTCACCGAATGAGCACTTCCATCTGCTCACCCCGGCGGTTACCCAGCATCCCTCCCGCTCACCTCCTCCCCCACCCCCGCCCCGGATCCGGCCACACCTGTTGGATCTGTCCATTTGGCGCGGGAAGCCGTGGGCCATGCCCTGCCCCGCAGCCCTCAATCCCAGGAGAGCCGCAAGGGCACCGTGACGCTGTGGAACGAATTAATTAGCCCGGCTCCCCGCCCAGCTGTCTCCTGTCCTGTCCCATGGACCCTGAGAGAGAGAGCGGCTCCCTGTGCCCCCTGAGGCGATAAGGAATGGCAGGAGCTCACTGCCAAGGTGACAAAGGGCCCAGGCAGGGCTGGGGTGAAAGTCACACGGGGAGCCCCTGACCCCATTTGCTGTACGGACCACTGTTTTGGGGGACGTGCGTCCTGGCCTCCAGACACTCTCCCTGCAGGAGCACCATGGGGCCAAAAGACCTGCAAGGGGGGTGCCACTGGCCCACCTCAGGGGAGGGTTTGGGGGTGGAGGGTCAGTTAACTGACCTGAAACCCCAGCAAGGTGCTCAGCTGTGAAAGGGGTGAGTGGGTTGATGGCTTTGCAGCACCCTTTTCCCCACCCTTTGGAGCCCAGTGAGGAGGAGAGCCAGGCTTCCTGCTGCAGGGAGGTGGGTCTGGACGGTGGGTGTCAGGGTGGTGGGTCTGGGCGGTGGATGTCGGGGAAGGTGATCTTTGCAGGAGGGCCACCTGGGCCCAGAATGACACCTGACAGCATCCCTGGCTCCTCCCACCTGAAGCCAGGATGAGCCTCCAATCCAGCCCCCAAAGTGACCACAAAAATGCCTCTAGATATTGCCAAATGCTTCTGGGGGAGGGGGCACAACCACATCCTCCCCAAGCTGAGAGCCACGCCTTAGAGTTGTCAGTCTTCCTTAAGAAAGGCCCCCATTTCTCTCAGGAGCATTCAGAGATTCAGAAAAGACAGTGACCCCAGCAAAAGAAGCACAGAATATGGGCCCAGTGTGGTGGCAATATTGCCATTATCATCATCATCATCATCATCATCATCATCATTATTATTACTAGAGGCCCGGTGCACAAAATTCATGCACGAGTGTGTTTGTCCCTCAGCCCAGCCTGCACCCTCTCCAATCTGGGACCCCTCAAAGCATGTCCAACTGCCCGTTTAGGCTTAATCTCCACAGGATTGGACCTAACTGGGCAGTCGGACATCCCTTTCACAAACTAGGACTCCTGGCTGCCAACTGCTTGCCTGCCTTCCCTCCTGATTGCCCCTAACCACTTCTGCCTGCCAGCCTGATCACCCCCTAACCACTCCCCTGCCAGGCTCACCAACAGTGCTATGGCAGCTGCCCCTTTTCTGGGGAGACCCCACAAATGGAACTGACCATAGCGCCATGCGTGCCCAGTGAGGGTTCTGCCTCCCCCAGATTTGAGTTGCACGCTTGGGTCAATGGCCCTTCATGAGTTTATGAGTTCCTTGAGGCCAGGGACTGGCTCTTAACTTTGTGGTGTTCCCAGCCCCAGACACGAGGCCTGGTATAAAGTAGGTGTTGACCAGATGTTTGTTGAGTGAAAGGCTAGATAAATAAACAAAGGAACAACTAACTAAACAGGTTTTAGTGCGCATCAGAAGGGAGGGACCATGCACCACTTATTAAGAGAGCTGAGTGCAATCTGGGGCAACTTCTCCGAGGAGGAGGATGTGGGCCTTGAAGGATGGTTGTGCTGGGTGGAGATGTGCTGCAGGGGAATGGAGGCACCCAGCCAGCAACCTCAGGAGCAGAAAATGAGATTTCTAAAAAGTGGAAGACACAGGGAGTCACGTTTATGAAGGGTTCGAGAAAAAGAATGGTTTGACAGTCGCCATGACAACATGCCCTTCATTTGGTCTGGAATCACAAAGTCAACGTTTTCATAGAACCAACAGGAAAATGAGAAGACACATGTTGCAACATCTGGGAAAGTCAGCTTTGCGCTCTGAGGGTGTCCTGGGTAGCTCGGTCATCTTGTCCGCAGCTCCCCCTGAGCACGGAGCAAACGGAGAACCCAGCTCTATGGCCCCTAGGCTGAGAGAGAGGAGCGCTGGGCCCGGCTGGGCCTGAAATGCTGATTTGAAGGTGTGTTCCAGCCAGTGATGTCCCTCCCCAGCCTGGAGCCGGAAATGGCCCTGCCTTCGTGCCTGAGAGACCCCCGCCTCTGGCCATATGTTGCTGTTGGGCAAGTTGGATTTGCTTCTGGACCTCGGTCTCCTCATCCATATAATGGGCAGCCTCTCAGGACTCGGTCACATTGAATGCAGCATGCCGCTGCCTCTGCAGGCGCCCCTTTGTGCTGGTTCTCTCTCCCCAGAACGTTCCATTAACATCCGCTCAGCTGAGTCCAGGTCCCCTCTCCAGCCCCCAGCGGCCATGTGTAGCCAAGGCCGATGGAGTTCCCTGTGGGCCAGAAATGCCACCAATGGAGCCATCACTGATTATCCGAGGGGCAAGGATTCGGGCCAAACCATGCCCATGGCGGTGCTGTCCTAGTGGTACAACCCCAGCTACGTCAGCACCCAGAGGCACCCCAGCCCACCGTGCCCACGATGCTGCAGAATGGAGAAGCCCCTGGACTAGCAGCGGTTCCCAGCAGCGCGGAGGAGCTGTGCCACGGATTTAACCGGAAGCCAAACAGAGTCCACGGTCCCTCTCACCTCGGGGTTCTCTCTCCTCTGCACACCTTTCCTGTCTAGGCCAGTGGTCGGCAAACTCATTAATGAACAGAGCCAAATATCAACAGTACAACGACTGAAATTTCTTTTGAGAGCCGAAAACCAACTCTGCGCACGGGCCACAAAGTTTCAATCGATCTGTACCTGCGTGCTCGCACGTGGTATTTTTTTTTTTAATATATTTTATTGAGTTTTTACAGAGAGGAAGGGAGAGGGATAGAAAGTCAGAAACATCGATGAGAGAGAACCATTGATCAGCTGCCTCTTGCACAGTCCCCTACTGGGGTTGTGCCCACAACCAAGGTACATGCCCTTGACCGGAATCGAACCTGGGAGCTTTTGTTCCGCAGTCTGACGCTCTGTCCACTGAGCCAAACCGGTTTGGCCCGCACGTGGTATTTTGTGGAAGAGCCACACTCAAGGGGCTAAAGAGCCGCTGGTCTAGGCAACAGGAAAGCGGCGCACCTGTGGCACCCTCCTCTATCCACCCAGGGCACCCCAGCTCCAAGGGCAGGGCCGCTCCAGGATGGCACGTGTTGGCCGTGACGTTGGCACTCATGGCTTCGTGCCAGGCACTCCGGGTTGGCTGCTGGCCAGGAGGGCCTGAGTCGGAACCTCCAGTCCCCGTGGACCCTCTGTGGGTCCTGCCCGCCCTGCCTGATTCTCAGCCTCATCCTAAAGGCTCGGTTGAGGTTAGGGGAGAGGCAGGGTTGGGGTTAGGAACGCGGATCCTGCAGGCAGGCTGCCCGAGGGGGAAGCCCTACCGCAGGGCCAGCTGCGCGAGCTGGGCATGTGACACGGCCTCCACCTGGGACAGGCATGGGGTGGCAGTGCCCTCCCCGCCAGTGGAGGGGTTCCTTGGTCTGTAAAGCTCTCGGGTCAGGACACACCCCGGGCAGGTTGCTCTGGGGTATTAACACGAGTTCGATTAATACAAGCGCAGCTGGGGCTTCCAGTCACAGACTCTTTCCACTCTGCCCGGGGCCAGGTGGTCACTAATAACTCTGAAACAGGACCCTCGGAAGGAATAAGGTCAAGGGTGAAACAGGCCCTGTGGGCGCCTGGTCCCAGAGCAGGGGGGAGGGGGGAGGTTATGAGGGGGATGGCAGTGCTGGAATTTGACAGCCCCGGGTTCGTATTCAGCCTCTACCACTCGCCCTGCACCCGGTTCGCTACGCCTCGCTCTCCACCATGAGACGGTGGCTTCTGCCTACGCATGGAGGAGTTTCCACCCATCCAGGGCAGCGCAAGTCAGATAAAGCCCAGGGGTATGCTCCTAGCCCCACTGCAACCGCCGTTGGGGATTGGGGGGGTGGGGGGTGTCAGGGAATGTGTGTGCCCCCTGCCCAACCGCACAGCGCCCAGGAGGTGCAGCTGAGTCTGTTGGTGGGAGGTGTTCAGAGAGGAAGGAGCCGGAAGGTCCCTGGAGAGCAGGGGTCTCGATGCCATTGACAGAGGGCAGGAATGTGGCCCGTCCTAGGCGGAGGGGCAGCTTGGGAAATGACCCCGGGCCTCAGAGGACCTGCAGATGGTCTTGTTGCTGATGGAGCACATGTCTGGGGATAGCAGGTGATAGGAGAAACAAGGGAGAGGAGAGGGGAGGGAGGAAGGAGGAGGGAGAGGAAAAGGGGGGAGGGAGAGGGATGGAGGGCAGGGGAAGAAGAGGGAGGAAGGGAAGAAGGGAGGGAGGGATGAAAGAGGATGGAAAACGTCTCAGTTCAGCCGTTTTCCTATGTCCCATCTGCGGCCATGGCGACGCTGACACTGCCACCCAGTCCCCGCCGCCTGCCCCACATAGAAGGGCCCTTGTTCGTAGCTGCTTGGCGTGACCTCTGGGGACCGCGATTACAAACCCTGACACCCCCGTTCCACCCTCGCAAAGGGCTCAGTTCCCAGGCGGGCGTCTGCCTCATCCCCTCGTCCACATAACGCACCCTGCTTGCCACAGAGAGATTTAGTGTCCCTACCCCACCCCCGAAAAGAAAAATGGAGCTTGAGATTTTAATTCCCATTCATGCCGTTTTACAATGGCTTCATTCATGCCTACCGGCTGCGTGAGTTTTCTTTTCTTTTTTTTTTTTTTTAATTTATGGAGTATGAATTAGAGAAAGGAACTGTTATTACAACGGTCCCAGGGAGCGAGTTGTTTCATGTCTGAGGACTGAAAAGTGAGGAGAAAGGACAGGGAGGCAGCAAGGAGAGCTGTGTTCTAACCCAAACCGGCCCCCAGGGTGCTGTGTGACCTGGGGCAAGGACCTTAACTTCTCTGGTCCCTAAGACTCTGTCTCAGAGGTGACTTCCCACGCTCACCCAATAGCACCTCCATTAGTTATGACGGCAGCCTGTGAGCTAGGTATGGCTGTTGCCATAAGGTTATAGAGAAGCACCTTTAGGGGACCCCCGTCCGGCCCACCCATCTCGTGGGAAGAGAGCGAGGCTGAACGCGCCACCCCCGCCCCGCCCATTGTCCGGCCTCAGCTGCCAGGGTCTCTGGGGGTCAGAAGCGTAAGTGAAGAAACCCAGGAAGCCTCGGGAGGCCAGCATTTTGGCCTCTGAAAGCCCTTTTCCTAAACAGCTGGCCACAGCTGCCCAGAGCTAAGTCTCGCTGGAAATTGGCCCACAGCCCTGAACACGGAGGGGCTGGGGCCCCGGGGCCGAGGGGAGGAGAAGGCGCCAGAGCGGGAGAGAGGCTGCTCATTCTGATGCTCACTGGCTGGATGGCCTTGCTCTCTGGAGCCTCAGTTTCCCAATTGTAAAGTGTGGATAGCCCCCCGACCCCCATTTTCCCCCTACTCACACACACACACACACACACACACACACACACACACACACCCGCCCAGCGCCCAGCGTACATATCGCGGCGAGGATGAGACGGGACCCTGGAGGTCTGGCAGCCTGGTCCAGACCTGATGTGAAGAGTCATCTCTGGAGTCCCCTCAGGGGTCCAGCCCAGGCTGTCCTCCCAGCTTCGGGTTCTGCACAGTGAGCCCTCCCAACCAGGCTCCCAGGACAGGCACCCCTGTCTGTGCCGCCTGCTGCCCATCCTCTGCGGACAGAGCTCCAAGGCCTGTGCTTCTGAGCGAGCGGGCTGTGTCTGGCCCAGAGCAGCTCAGCCCTGGCCCCTAAGAGGGTCGCTCAGGAAGGCGTTCGGTGTGCCTGGTGTGTGCAGGTGGGCTCTGTCGTTACATCATTTTCCTAAATTCTGGCTCCTCCGCCCCCCAGGTTGCAGCAGAGGAACCAGATGAACGTGCAGGTCTTCAGGTGCTGGGGGGGCCACATCTCAGTGCAGCAGGGACTGGTTGCTCCCGGAGACTCCCCCTGCGAGGAGGCCAGCTCATGGCTACTCGGGGTCGTCTGGTGTTAACAGTCGCCTTGGGGAAGCGCCCGCTCTGACCAGGGCTTTCCCTTTCCTTCCCTGCAGAAAATGTCTGCGGGGCTGAGAGGGAGGGAGCCAAGGGCCCTGGCATCAGGGAGGAAGGTCAAGCTCTGCCCACACCCCCCTCAGCTCGGCACCCATGGGCCTTGGTGACTCCTAGTTTCAAAGCCTGCTGTCTGAGGCCGTCACGGTCTCCTCCTGCAGGTCCCTCCTGCCCCTGTCCAGGCTCTGAGCTCCTGCACCTGCTGTCCACAGCCCACACCTCCAGGCCGGGTCCCCCCAGATGCTTCCCGGAGAGGTGCCAGCAGAGCGAGCGGACGGTGAGGCCTAGAGAGCCTCGCTCGCCAGCCCCACCCAAAGGGGGGCCCTCAGGGTGGCCTCTGCCTATTCTGAATCGGGGTTGATGACACCACTCGGGGAAGAGGAAACGCGTGCCTGCCACAGAGGCCGGATAAGGGAGACCGACACTCTGTTTCCCCATCACCTCGAAGGCCTGCGAGACCCTGCAGGTGAATCAGCTTGTCCAGCTCACACAGGCATGAAGTCAGGGCACAGGGCTCCCCTCAATCCCTGTACTTCCTGTCATGGGTCATCGCAAACCTGTCCTCATGTCCCCAACCTACGGCAATGACAAAACACCCCCGATCTTCCCTGGGCACCAGACCATCCCCCTCCACTGACACAGGCCCTGCTTCTCGATCTGTGACCTCCCTGTGACGTCAGAGTCAGCAGAAACTGACCCCAGTGGAAGCACAGACAGCCTGTGGGCAGAAAGTGAGATGGCAAATCCCATCGGTCCTTCTGTGAAATTCTGTGTGAGCCGTGTACTCGCTCTGACTACCGTGCAGTGTAATTTTATCCTGGCTGTTCCGGGCCTGCTGAACCCCTGCTCCTTCAAGCGTCCCGATGCTCCGCACGCTGAGATAAATGATTATAATTGACCGGGCACTGTCAATCTAAAGCCAAGCTGGTTTCATTCTGGGAGCCAGGGGCCAGCGCCGGGGGCAGGGAGCGGAGCGAGGAGGGGTTTTGATCTCACCCTCCCCCTGTGGTGCCGTCCACACTGGCACCCAGGGCTGGAGGGCAAGAGAACAAAGGGAACCTCGAATGTCTGAACTGAGATCTTTTCCTTTGAAATGCGGCGTCCAGGGCGGCCCATGAAACTGTGGAAATGGATTTCTGGCTGCATTTGATGTTAAGCCTTTAGTGCCCAGCGCCAGGTCCACTGGCTGCCTCTTCCCTCCCCCCTTCCTCCCGTTCTTCCTCTCGTGGCCCTCGCTTTCCCCTTCTCGGGATGCTCTTGCGAGGAACCTGTCCTCTCATAAGTAATTTCTTGGGGGGCTGGGCGGGAAGGTGCAACCCATTGCTGCTTTGGCAGGCAGGGAGTCAATTAGGTCTTAAAGGTGGGAGGCTTGTCCTGGTGTCCGCAGTGGAACAGGTCTCACATAGATCAAGACCCAGACTCCTGCTGCAGCCTGAAGTTGTTTGTTAAGGCTCCTCCATGCACAGCATTGCCTTCAGTGTCCACCGAGCCATCCTCTCTTTCGACCTAGAGAACAGAGTTGGAGAGACCATCCAGGATTTAGAGTCTCCTCCCCGGTCACCTGTAGTGGGAGATGGACTGCAAGAAGCCGAGCTTCCATCTCTCCTGGGCCTTGACTGGGAGCTGAGGGGGCAGCCATCCATGGAGACATCCTTGCTATCACCCTGGATGACATAACACAGAGCCTGAGTGCCCCAGCCAGAGTCAGTTTGGGGATTCCAGTGAGACCAGTGGGTAGCCCCACCTCCCTGCATTACATCCCCATAGCCCCGAAGGAATCTCATTTGCATAAGATTTCTGGTTCAGGGTCAGAGGAAGATCCCTTGAAGAGCACAGCTGTTGGAACCTCCCGTTTTTCTGCTGCCCCTGCCTGGGTGAGCCTGGGTTATTAATATCTCTTCCCTTCTGCTCAGACATCCAGCTCTGAAACAAGGGCAGAAAGTATTCCCCTGCCATGAATTCTACGTGAGGTTGGATGCAAGAGCGTTGTGGGAACTCCAAACATGGTCCAAATGAGAGCGAGGCTCATTGTAAAAATACCACAATCCATTAGGATCATTCCATCTTCACAATAGGTTAGCAGAGAAAGGCTATTTCCTTCCACTCTAGAAACAAGGAAATGGGTACCAGTGCATCTAGAAACCCATCCTAGGAATAGAGCCAGCCAATGGGAGAGTCCCATTGCCAGTGACAGAACCAGCCAGCAGGAGAGTGCACCCCCGGTGAGACAGCCAACCGGGTATGCCGACAGCCATGAAGAACTCTAGTAAAAATGTACAAAATGTGTTCCTAAATGCTTTAAATAGCTGGTGAAATAGTAGGAAGTTAGGCCAAAGTTATGGAAGGAAGAAAAGCTGTGAAGCCACCTTCTCCCAGAGGACATCTGGTCTACCTGGAGAACTTGATCGGCTGTATTTTCAGAGCCTCGAAAGGCACAGGGGACAGAAAACAAAGCCCAGGGCTATTCACAGTAGGGAGTGCAAGAAATCTTCGTTATAAAAACTTAGGTTTCAAAAAGTGAGCTAGATGAAATGTCCACACGTGTGTGCATGCACACACACACACACACACGCACTCTGGCACTGAACAGAGATGTCCTAAGATGGTCCATTGGGGAACTATAACATAACCAGTCTCCCTCTCTGGCCTCATCTTCCTTTACTACCTCGTTTATCACCACACCCTAAGTTGCTCTCACATGTTTCCCATGTGAAACCGGCTCAGTAGTCCATATTCAGCTGAACACCCACTGGCTAGAATTTTTATCCGTTATTCCTCTCCACATACATCCATCCTTAGTCACACACCCCACATTACTTACTCCCCATGGCAGTTAATGTTTTTCTCATCAGACCTCTGAGGGGAGGAATAATCAAACCTAGTCTGTTTAGGTGTTAGGATTTCTTTATAATAATAATAATGTTTGATGATAATCATAAGCACATCCTCTAGAACAGTGGTCAGCAAACTCATTAGTTGACAGAGCCAAATATTAACAGTAGAAAGATTGAAATTTCTTTTGAGAGCCAAATTTTTAAAACTTAAACTTCTTCTAACACCACTTCTTCAAAATACTGTGGTATTTTGTGGGAGGGCCACACTCAAAGAGCCTCATGTGGCCTGCAAGCTGCAGTCTGCTGACCCCTGCTCTAGAATAGCTTCTATGTTTTCATGGAACCACATCATGTCTGGGAGACCTGACTGGTCACAGATACCAGTGGAGACCGGACATCATCAGGGAACACTAACCCCTGACCCAGGCTTCTCTACTGGACAACTCTGACATGTTAGTTCTTCTAGAAAGTTAATTATATGTTGTCCAAATCAAGAAGAAAACTCAATAAAAATGTTGGAAAGTAACATTAAGGAAATCTAGTGAGCACAACAACAACAAAAAGCCATGAGAAGGAAATGTGAGATAAATATAGAAGGCATTGAAGAGTAATTGAAGAGATTCAGCATCTACAGTAATAAAAAAGAAATATGCAAATTGACCATACCTTCATGACGCCCACCAGCCAATCAGGAGTGGTTATGCAAATTAACCCAACAAAGATTTTGGGTTTATTTGCATATGCAGGCACCGAGCAGCCACTGGAGGGGTGGGATGCTTGTGTCATCACCATGGCAATGACACAGGCTTTCCACACTGCCCCAGCTTCTCAGAGCCTCTAGGCAGCATGGGAAGGCGAAGCCAGCACAGGGGCCGCTGCAGAAAGGCAGTGCCAGCAGCCAGGGAAAGGAAGGCCCATTCTTGCATGAATTTCCTGCACCAGGCTTCTAGTCTAACTAATAAAAATTTCAGAAAGATAAAATGGGTTAAAACGAAGATGAGAAAACTTTTCAAAATAATAATAATGTAAGAAAATTTCTCAGAGGTAAAGGACAAAAGCCATTAAATAATCAAGCCAATTGAGTGGCCAGTAATATGTTTTAAAAGATCCATAACTACATTATTATAAAATTTTATAATTCTCTGCTGCTGCTCCAACCCCTTGCAGGTATGGGGTTTTCTAGTAGTTTCTCTGCATTTTAACAAGAGAGACTCCTTCAAATCATCCAGGGTTCATCTTCAAAAGAAAAGTGACAAAACCAATATTGTTCAATTTATTAGCACCTATGGATCTAAGAACACAATAGCGATGTTCCTCCATAGCTCTGAAAGAAGGTAAGTGTTAACTTGGAATTTCATACCTTGCTAAACTATCTCTAAAGGATAGCATAGAATAAAGCATGAGAGAAGAATAAAGATAATCTTAGACATATAACTATTTAGAGGAAAATTTATTGAGGTTATGCTCATGCAATACAAGAAAGAAAGTAAATAAGAAAGATGAATAGAACAGTGTTCAACATGTGGAGTTAATCATCAAGGCAAAAAATAAGTAACTGACAGATTTAAAATTGGTTTATTCAGAATTAAGTTACGAGAGTAAAGGGGTGATATGGCAGAGAACTATTACTTTTCATTAGAAATATATCTCTATATGATGATTTTTCATCCCATGCAAGTATTTAATAAGTACATTTACTGGTATATATCATTTTTAGCTAAGTTTAACATCATCTTGCAGTGAAAGGTCATTTGAGATTGCAATGTACCAATTGTATTTATGATTCTTCTTTAATTTATTACTTTTTAAATCCTCATTTGAGAACATGCTTAAAGAGAGGGAGAGAGACAGAGAAATATCAGTAGATTGCCTTCTGTATGCTCCACAACTGGGAATCAAACCTGAAACCCAAGTATGTGCCCTGACCAGGGGAAAAAAAGCAACCTTTCGGGGCATGGGAAAATGCTCAACCAGCTGAGCCACTCCAGCCGGGCTTTGATTCCTGAGTTGGTGTTAATTTGTTGGTGTTATTGATAGTGTTATCACTTTCATGTAGAAATCATTTTAAACGACAGCTACACTTTTCTGTTTCACTCTATTCGTGGATTCAACCCAGAAAGCAAGTTTTACAGAGAAAAATAAATATACTGTGGTTGGAATACCCTACCACGAGGGATTCATCCACCTAACCATCATTATTTATTATCTACTAAAAACAATGACATCTTCAGCATTGCAAGGGCTGCCGGACTCCATAGCTGTCCTTAAGGTAACACGTGGGATTTTCCCCCAAAGGACAACCACAAGAGAAGGCACAGAGTCTGGGTGCCCTTGCGCACACCCTCACCCACATCTTGGCTTTAATCCACTCTTTGTGCCAAGGACTGTAATCAGGAAGCTGGGAGTTGTAGACCCAGCTGTTTCCTTTCTCTAGCTGCGTCAGCTAGGCATGTCACCTCTCTGATCTGGACCTCAGCTCTTTCACATATAAAACAATAGCCTCTGCAACAGTTGGGGTCTGAAGCACCAGATCTTAGTGCTTTAAACTAACTGGTCAACCCCAACAGAGTGTGTGTGTGTGTGTGTGTGTGTGTGTGTGTGTGTGTGTGTGTGGTGGGGGGAAGGGGGGAAGGGGGAGCTGTCTAACCCTGGAGGGCAAAGAGGCAAATTTATGTCATTAAAGAGGACCCTCTAGGCACCCAAGTACAAGCTGCAGTGCGCACCTGAGCAGTCAGGTGGCAGCCGTGAAGCAATCCGTGTGGTGGCAAGATCGCAGGCCCGGGGGTCTGGAGACCCAGGGTTTGGTTCCAGCTATGCCAAACCTTTGCTGGCTGATCCTGAACAAGTCGCTACAGCTCTGTGGCCCTCGGTGTCCTCACCTGGAAGATTAAAGGGTTCAACTGCACAATCCCCAAAGTCCCTTCCAGCTCTGACATGCTCTCACTCCATGATTGCGTGACCACCAAATTAAATTAAATTCACAGCTTTTGCATCACCCCGTGTGTTGGCGAAGACCAGAAACACGCCCATGTGTACTTGAAAAGGCCTCCGACAGTGGGTCGCTCAGCTTCTTGTTGTTGTTGATTTTTTTTTTTATCCTTTCCTGAGCTTATCTGCCCCGTGATCAAGGCCTCCCTCTCTAAGGCATGTGCTTATCTGCCCGCTGAGGCCAAGGGCTCCTCTGAGTAACTTGCAGCCTCTGAGGCAATGCGGGCGTTTCTGCCACTGTTAAGCCACCACCTCTGGCTACAGCAAGGCGTTGCCTGATAAACAGACTTGCCACATACACGTCTGCCTGGGAAGGAGAGAGCTTGCCTGCCAGCCCACTCCTGGCAAGGTCTCCGCCAGCCATCTGCAGGTCGGGTCTGAGTACGGAGAGACATGGAGCCTGGCCAAAATGCTGCTAGACTTGGGGACAAATGGATGGGAGATATGGCTCCTGGGTGGTGGGCTTCCCTGGGCACTTGTACCCCACGCCTTGGCGGGGGGATGGGGGTAAGTCCTTGAAGGGGTGCCAGATGTCTTAGAGGGACCTGCAGCCAAGAAAGTGGGGATCTCCTGAAGGACCAAGGCTGAGCTAGCCATGTGTCAGGGAGAAATGATCTACAGATATGGCTTTTTCTAAAGCCTGGGATGACTCACTATTCCAAGGAAAATTTGCTAAGAACTGATGCTCACTGGGCATTAAGGAGCAGATGAACTGATATAGGTAGGCCCTTCCCATCCAAGTGTTCTCAGTCTGTTTGTGAGTGGGCCTGGGCACGTGAAGCAGATAATTGCTGTACATGTTGCTCTTTCATTCATGCAGTGCATATAAAATGCACACCTACTGTGTGCACCTCAGCACCATTCTCGGTGCCAGAGGAATTCAAGTGAACAGGAAAGGAAAGATGTCTGACCTCTCAACACTCATATCACCGATGCTCTTCTGACCCTCTGCCAAAGGTAAAGACCATTGTTTGGGGGAGCTTCCTAGGGACTGGGCACTTTGCTAGGGCATCTACATATGTTTGCTGGAGCCACTACTAATGGTAGTGATGGAGAGGCAGCGATCGCAACTCTCTCTACTTCCTGTAGGCGAAAATCAAAGTCAGAGAGCCTAGGCCTTCGCCTGCAGCCTGTCCACAGCAGGTGCCTGAGCTGACTTTGGACCAGGTCTGCTAGTCTCCAAGCCTGATTGCCTATTACTATGATATTCTGTCAGAAAAACCATTCTTCACCCCTCCCTCAGCCTGCTCCTTCTCCTTCTTTCTCTTGCTCAGGGGGCGACATCCTTTTCTCAGTCAGTATAGTGTAGGTCCTGCTGCAGTAACAAACACTTCTAAATAGACATGGTTTGAAACAACCAGGATGTATTGCCCCAGTACACACCATGGGTCTAAGTGACACCTTCATTCAGATAAAGGGTTCTGCCTCTCTATGTGTGCGGCCATAGTCACCAGGGCAGGAGAAGCTTAGGGCTGGACGATCTCCCACCAGCTCTTAAACACTCGGGCCCAGAGGTGACATATGCCAGTTTCATTCAACCCGTTGGCCAGAACCAGTCGCACAGCCACACCCAACCCCAGGAGAGGCGGCTGGATTCTGATAAGCAGTAGGGGTGTCTGCCAATATCACTGTTCACCCAGGTCCCTGAGGGGGACACCCTAGTCTTCTGGCATTGCTGGATGCATCTGCTCCTCGAGCCAGGAGGTAGGGGAGCAGACGTGACTCTGGAACCCCTCAGACCTGCAGGACTCGTGGGACCTCATGATGTAACTTGTGTCGATCTTTGTCATCTTATCTGCCAGACAGGTGCCATGCCTCTATCACTGAGTTATGATAAGACGTTATAAGCTATTGCATGTTAACATGCTTGACACCCATTAGGTCCTCTCCCTGCCTTCCCACCCTTAATGTCGGGCTCCTGATAAGTCTCCCAGCCTCTGCTCCCCACACCCCACCACTGGCATCTCTCACTATGGAGACAGCATCCTCATCCACTGGTCCCTCTGCCTGAACTATATGTCCTTCCATCCGTCCTCTACCCCGTGGCTTCCCAAGACCTTCCTGAGCCACAGATATCACTGCCCTTCATTCTCTCCCAGCTCCTTGCAGTTCTCATGCTACAGCCCTACCCTAACCCACCCTCCCAGGCTTCTCTTTTCCCACATCCCCCACCCCTCTGCCCCGCCATCCTCTACACACCTTGAACCATTCCCTCATTTCTCCCCACTTTTTTTATACATGCATGGACTTTGACCATGGACTCCTTTTGCTTGGAATATTCTTTTCTCTACCTCATACGGAAAACTCCTATTCATACTTCAAAACACAGCTCACATGTCACGTCCTCCATGAAGGCTGTCACCACTGCCCCAGCAGAGTTCATCACCTTTCACCTGTTTGTCTCTCATCGCTGCCTGAAATCCCACCATCGGTAATCCACTCCATCGGGCCAAGCTAAGGTTTCTTCAGGCAGTCCTCTTTCCTGACGGCAGAGTGGGAAGAACACAAGGACAGCAGCCCCAGTCCTGAGTTGGACCTCAGGGCTTCTCTTGAACTTGCTTTGCAACCTTAGAGAAGTCCCCTCCCACCCTCAGCTCTCCCCTGGCGGAGGGACTCCCATCTGTCAAGTGCTGTAGAAATGCCATGATCACCACCTGCCCTAGGGCTTTTTCCACCTGAGAATCCACCTGTTCCCACGGTGACAGACACTGGGGATGGCCTCGCCCTTTAGCAGGGAGCCTTCCCACCCCACTCCTTGGGGTGACTTCCCCTTGCAGACTCACCATATCCCATGGAGTCCCAGAAAGTGCAGCGTTCCCATAACCAATGCTACCCACAAACAGACCGAGACCAGATGGGAGGCGGGCAGTTATTCTGCCCAGACCAGCCTCGAGGGGAGCAAGAATGCTTGTCCTTGAGCACAGCAGGGCTGCGGGAGCCACGGAAGACCTTCTTGTGTCCACACATTTCCATCCCAGTTCTCTCAACAGATAAGGAAACCGAGGCAGGGATGGTAACATGGCTCCCTCAGGGTCCTCCTGAAATATCAGGTCGGTGGCAGAAGCAAGACACAAAAGTCCTCGTTTTTCGGTTTGTTTGCTTTTCAGAAGTTCCTTGAAAGGCACGCCACCCAGCTTGATAGTAACCCAAGAGTGTGTGTGATCCCCGGAGGTAGCAGAATGGTGACCGGGGTCTGCTCAGCACCCGGAAAATGAACCTGACCCCCACTGTCAAGACCTCCAAAGACATGTCATTGGGGGAAATAGAAACAGGTGTGATACTCGTGGGCAATGTGATAGGTGGCATGGTTTATGCAAATATATGAGTATAAATACAACAATAATAATGCATGGGGGGTGTGAGTGTGTGTGTGAGTGTGTAGATATTTTTAAGTGGCTTAGAAAAAAGGGCATCAAACTCGTAGTAACAGCTCTTTCTGTGGAAAAGGAAAGGGACAGGGCTGGAAAGGGGGATTACAGGAGCAGATGCGGGTTTTTTAGTGTCTAGTCTACTCACCTATTACTTGCACAATTCTTCAACTCAACACATAAAAATAACAAATATGCCCTGGCCAGATGGCTCCGTTGATTGGAGCATCATCCTGTGAATCAAAGGAGTGTGGGCTTGATTCCTGGTAGGAGCACATACCTAAGTCATGGGTTCAGTCCCCAGTCTGGGCATGTATAGGAGGCAATTGAACAATGTTTCTCTCTCACATCAATGTTTCTCTCTCTCTCTCTCTCTCTCTCTCTCTCTCTCTCTCTCTCTCTCTCTGTGTGTGTGTGTGTGTGTGTGTGTGTGTGTGTGTGTTTTCCTCTTGTTCTCCCTTCTTCTTTCTCTAGAATCAATAAAAACATATGCTTAAGTGAGGACTAAAAATAAATAAATAAATAAATAAATATTACAAATGGTAAATTGTTAATTTTGATTGGCAGACCTATATGATGATTGTAACTATTCTTTTTTTCCAATTTAAGAAAATAGCCCTAGCCTGTTATTTGTAAAAATAACAAATATGTTCCAGGTTCAGTTCCAATCAAGGGCATGTACCTCAGTTGCAGGATTGATTCCTGACCCTCTTCTGGGCTCATGTGGGAGGCAACCAATCGATGTTTCTCTCTCTGTGTGTCTCTCTCCCTCCCTCCTACCCTCTCTGAAAATCAATGGAAAAGTATCCTCAGGTGAGGATAAGCAAACAAAAAGATATATGTACCTCATGAAGCAAATACTGGGTTCAGAGCCATCTCTGCTGCCAACAAGTGATGAGCCTTTTGGTGACTTCCTTGTCCTCTGCGTGCCTCGGTTTCCTCATTGGTGACTGTGGGGAGTGGGTTGGGCAATCCCTTGGCTAGCTCCCAGTTCTCCGCTCTGTGAGCTCCACATACAGGTGGGCCACATCCCTTCCCAACCTGGTGACGTCTTCCAGCCACAGATTGAAAATGCACCTGGTGCTTCATGGGGAAAGGTATCGCCTGAGCAGAGACTGGCTGCTCAAGGCAAGAAAGAAGAGAAGGAAGGAGAAACAGCCACATTAGAGTCCACGTTGAGGAGCAGCCTTAGGGTCTTACAACACAAGACTCAACTCTTCCGTTTGCTGCCTGCCTGTGAATGCATGTGCCCACACACATGCACACATGTGCACAGGCATGCACACGTGTGTGCTGACACACATCTGTATACATGTGTGTGTGCACATGGGCGTGCACGCATGGTCATGCACAGTGACACACATGTGTGGGAACGCACATGGGTGGGCACACATAGGCATGCACACACATGCGCACACAGCAGGGCTGTAGAAGTGACAGCTCAGACCTCGAGCTCGCCTCTACTGAAGGGCCCCCAGCCAGTTGCACCTCAATGTCCCCATCCCGGGACCTGCTGGGCCTCTCGGCAGGCACTTCCTCTGGGCCCGTGCATCCTACTGGCTGGCCCGTCTCTCCGAGGTCCGTATGCAGAGACAGTCAAGCTCCCCACCTAGCGGAGCCAACACAGCGCATCTGTTCCTATCCCCATATCCCTACCTCCATGCCCCTCGCGTGTGTGAAGCCTCCATGACAGCCACGGGCTGATTTGATCCCAGTGGCCGCCAGCCAGGGCGAAGAAGGGAAGAGGCGGACCCCTGCTCCCTTCGGTAATTAAACTCAGCGCCGCACTGCGTGGCTGGCACGGGGCTGAGCACCGCATGCTTGTTCTCTCACCGGTCCTCCCAGCAGCCCAGCGCAGCAGAAAACCACAGCTCAGTGCGGTCTGCCCGGCCCACAGCCTGCCAGGCCTGGAACCGGCTCCCGTGACAACGCGGCCACGTGTTGGCAGGACAGCAGGTTTGGTGGCGGTGCGGGGACGGGGCCCGGGCCCGAGCCCTCTCGGTCACATCCGGTGCAGTTCCATTCGGAACATCCTCACCTCCCCAGGGAGACAGGCAGTGAGCCGCCGGCCACTGAGTGGTTCGCAGAGTCATGGGCCAGCTGGTGCCACCTCTCTGGGCCAGGTGCGAGAGCAGGTGCAAGAGCCCCTGAAGCTGAAAGTACTCAGTGACCTGCCCCCCTCGGGTCAGCCTGGGAGCAGCCCAGCTGCCGGACCTGCGCCCTCCCCGCCGGCGGCCAGCAGCCGCGTTCCGATCAGAAGGAGCCTGCGTGCTGCCTGGGGCCACCTCCGCCAGGAAGCCGCAGGATGTGGTCGCCAGAACAGCGCGGCCAGTAGCACAGCTTCCCAGAGGCCTTTGCAGCAAAGCCACAAGTGGGGTAAATATTGTGTTGCCTTTGCTCTCTTCTCACAATGCAGATGTTGAAGGCGGCCAGATGAAGAAAAAAAATCATCATCTTCCAACGACTCTTCCTTCTCATGAAAGGGGAGCACGGAAATTGTCAGGCCAGGAGACCTGCTCGGGGCCAGTGTAGAATCTCCCCAGGACAGGGGGCGTCTGCATTCGGAAAGGACGTCTGAGAGCGCCCGGCAGTCTTCTCGCGGTTCACAAAGCGGGACCCATTCTTCCGGTCCAGGAGCAGGAGCAAAACCACAAACGGTGGCCGCTTGGACAGCAACATAGCATTTGGACCGGTTTCATGTAAACCAACCCAGAGCATGCGTTTTGAAGGCCCCTGTGAGCATGGGGTGGGGAGTGGAGTGGGGTGGGAAATGAGCACAGGGGTGCTCTTTAGAGAAACCACACTTGGGGCTTCACCAACTCCAGGCCTCGGCACTGTGGTCTGGCGTCCCAGCCGTTAGCCCTGCAACTCGGGGTGGACTGTGGTGCCCACAGGAGGAGCTCACGCAACCCATGGACACAGCCCTCCCATGTGGCCCACCATCCACTCGGAAGTCTTCCAAAAGGGCGGGACCCAGGCCACCTCCCACCCCTTCTTCCTGCCCTCCCTCTGTCCACTCCCAGGCCGCGGGGCACCTGGCCACTGAGTGACAGGGCGGGCGGGCCCTGACCTGTGCAATCTCCATCAGCATGGAACATGCCCCCCCACACACACACACACATCTCCTGTTCATCCTGCAAGACCAGGACTTGTTTTGTGGCTGGGTGACCAAGCAGGATGGTCTGGGGTCTCCTTCAGTCTGCAGGCTGACACTCTATCCACTGAGCCAAACTGGTTAGGGCTCGGGTAATACTTCTAATCACCATCCCTTCCTCCCCACCTGAGAACTGTGCCTGCAGTGCAACCCTCTCTCCAATACCCCACCCCACTCTGCCACCAGCGAAAGGTTTCGCAGTGGCATTGCTGTGGCGTGCCAGCATTCATCCGGCGATGGGCTTTTCGTGCCCAGCTCCGGAATCCTATTCTTGAAAAGTAGCAGAGGTGGTGGGAAAGTGCCCAGAGGGGAAGGAGGTGCCAGGAGGCAGGTATGGACTGACAGCAGCCTCCTCAGGGAGTCTGGGGACAGTGAGCAGGGCTCTCTGGGGGGGCGGAGGGGAGACCTTGTATTTGGAGATGAAGTCAAGAAGGAGATGGAGGAGCATGAGCCCCAGACCTGATTGACATGTGCATCGATCCAGCCCCCAGGAGAGGGACTGAGGCTCCAAGAGCTGTTGGTAGAAGGTTGACTGGGGATGCTCTTGAGAGTGATGTGTTAGGAGGGGGAGGGGGAAGAGCTGAGGGAAGCGTGGTTGGGCAGAGGAAGATGGCGGGGGGAGGCATGAGCTGCAGCCGATGCCACCAGAGCTCTGGGTGTCGGCTGGACCATCGGGGGTGTCCCAGTGCAGGTAAAGGGGCCAGCTTTTGTGCCCTGGCATTAATCAGACACCCACCTGGACAAAGGGGTGTAAGGAAGCTTCTCTCAGCTCAGGGCAATATTCAGAGAGGCCTCGCCAACACTCCTGGGAAATGTGTGTCCCTGCCCTGCGCTGGGATCTGGGCAGCTAGCCCAGGCACCCAAGACAGTCCACCCCTTGTTCCACCTGGACCCATGAGCTTCCAGCACTAAGTTCACTCTTTCTGGGAACATCCTGGTTGGTCTCTTTTCCTGAGAGAGCTGACAACAATGAGGTTAGCGGGACACGCACAGCCACCTGGCACTGTGGTGGCGCCAGCACTCATCACCCCTCAGCTGCCTGCCTGTTCTGCGATCCGTGTATCATCCGCCCGCACTCCGCTGGTCCAGGTGGCTGAGCTGGGAGGAACCACTCCATTCCCCAGCTGAAAATTCAGCTCAGAGAAGAGTGGTGGGGGAGGAAGGGTGGGGCAGAGGGAGGTGCCCAGGTGTGATGAGGCCCACTCCTTCCTGACTGGGATCTGACCCTGGCAAGGTAGACCGCCCGGCTTTGAGAACTCCACTTCTTCTGGAACACCCTGCGCTCTCATAATTAAGACCTCATCCTCAACTTTTCTGCCCTCCGGGAAGATGAGTGTCTCTGTATGCTGTCCTCTGGCCTTCACACTTAGTCGTTAATTAGTGATTAATCACCCTTAGCCATGCATTGTCTCTAAATGCAAGGACGGCCCCATCCACAAGCATCCCATTCTCCAACTTGGGTGATACTGTTTTTTAAATATATTTTATTTATTTATTTTTATGCAGATAGGAAGGGAGAGGGATAGAGAGTCAGAAACATCAATGAGAGAGAAACATCAATTAGCCGCCTCCCGCACACCTCCTACTGGGGATGTGCCAGCAACCAAGGTACATGCCCTTGACCGGAATCAAACCTGGGACCCTTGAGTCTGCAGGCTGACGCTCTATCCACTGAGCCAAACCGGTTAGGGCTCGGGTAATACTTCTAATCACCATCCCTTCCTCCCCACCTGAGAACTGTGCCTGCAGTGCAACCCTCTCTCCAATACCCCACCACACTCTGCCACCAGCGGAAGGTTTCGCAGTGGCATTGCCGTGGCGTGCCAGCATTCATCTGGCGATGGGTTCCTCGTGCCCAGCTCCGGAACCCTATTCTCCAGTCGTGTGGGCAGACCATTGCATCGTCACGGGTTGCCTGGTGGGTCTCCGGGTCCCAGAGAATGGAGAGCAACGCACAGCCCCTCCCCCCCTCTCCCCGGTGGTTTATGGAGGAGAGCGTTCTGGGACAACACCTGTGAGAACAAGAGGAGGAGGACTGGGTGGAGGAAGGCGTTGACTGTGATGTCATGGCCACAAGGCCTCCACCAATCCCCTGGAAAATTGAATCTGGGATGACGCATCAGAGATGTCCTGCGTGGAAAAGAGGGGGCCAGGTCCTTGTATGCCCACGTGGCCATCACTAGGTATGGGATGCCCCTAGGAGGTGGGAACCCTTGGAGCGGCCTTTGCTTTTTGTATTTCTATGAACAGCAATTTCAGGAGCTGCATCGACCTGTCCCCACTTCAAGGAGGAGGAGACCGAGGTTCAGGGGTTCGAACATCTGCCTAGGTAAGAACTAGTGGGGCGGGACTCGGGGTCTGTGTGGTTCGGAAAGTCCCGCCTTCCAGAGAGGAGGCAGGGACAGTGGAGGAGACACAGAAGGGGCAGCGATGACCATCCCCAGGGGACAAACAAGCCAGACCCAGGAAACCCAAATGCGGGCTCTGACCCTGGGGGCTCCCGAGGGTGCAGGGGAGGAGGAAGGGATTTGAGCAGTGATCGATCAAATGCAGAATGGGCCACACTTGAGGACACACAGCATGCTGGGGCCATGAAGATGGGCAGGAAGGGCTTTCTGGCGGAGGTGACATTTGAACCAAGCCCAGGAGGAGAACCCATTTCCCCAGAAGATGACACACCATCGGTTTGGAGCAGTATTTGACAATCGTGGCGCTCTGACCGTCTTTCCCATCCTCCTCCCTGCCCCTCACTCACCCACCCTTCACCGCCGAGTAGACTTTTGTGGACGAAAGGAGCCACGTGCTGACCTGACCAGCTCAGGGGAGGCCTGTGTGGCGGTCTTGCAAACTCAGAGACCTAAAATAACCACAAAAGAGGGTTTGAAAATTACATATAGCTACAAACGGGTTATAGTGGGTAGTCCTGTCCCAGGCCTGTATTTTCCCTGACAAAGATCAACTTAGATCTTTCCTGAGCCATTTGCCTTTTTGCCTCTAAGATAACATATCTATGAGATGTCTGGGAAACTTGCAACTTCCCTTTTTCTGGAGCCCCTGGGGCACAAGCAGATGTGGTGGGCATCAGGACAGATACCACAAACTCCTTCATTGTCATGTTCATTGTTGTTGCATTCACCTAAGTATGTGTCCATCATTTTACTTTTTATCCAATTCCAGGTGGGATTGCTTTATCCCACCTCCTTAACCATCACCAATGAATTCAATGTAACCTACCTATGTCCCTCCTTTGATTGCGATGTATAAATACAATTGTAACCCGCCATTCTCCGGAGCATTATCTCAATTCGTTGAGGTCCTGCTTCCCGGCATATGTTGACAGAACATGTGTATGTTCTGTGTCTTGGGTGGCTCAAATAAACTCACTAAAATTCTTTACAGGGTTCGGTAGTTTTTCGTTAACACTTTCAAACCAACCGTAGGCCCCAGAGCTGCTCCAGACGTACCCACTCATGTCTTCCTCTGCCTTTGCTCTTCCTTGTCTCCAAGAAACTTCCAGAGGCCATCATCCAATCCCAGGACATCCCATCTCTGGCTAGGAAGAGAGCCATTGTAGCCAAGCCGGCCTCTAGTAGAGGGTCTCCCCAGAGGAGAGAGAAGGTTCTGGGGAGGGGGAATGGAGAGGGATGGGGGACACATTGATCCTACAAGGAAACATAGACTAGCTTCTCCCCCACACCAAGGAGGTGATTTTGAAAAGGCAGCCCTCACATAGGAAGGACATTACCTATTACAAACACTTGCCATTTTTAGCGGTCATTGAGGTTTTTCACCGGAGGCTCACCCTCAGAGCCCCCGTGCCTTGTGGCGGGCCCCGCCCGAGAGGCGCAATTAGAGAATTTAATCAAACTCCGCTGCCCGGGCTCGCTGTGAATTCTTCCGTCTAGAATCATTTGGGGAGTTTTTAATTGTTCGTTGGGCTTCTGGATTGAACGCGGGCTTAAAAGGAAAAATAAACAGCGAGGAGGCGAGAAGCGGCTGGGAACGTGGGAAGGGCCCGACGCGGGCGGTTTAATCAAGTCCGCCCGCCCTCGTTGGCAGCAGATCCCAACGGATTCAAATTCCAGCCGGCCTCTCAACATCTGATTATTTGCATCTTTCATCCCTTATGATATTTCCAATGAGATTGTCACACGACGGCCCCCACCCTGGGCAAGGGGAGATGGTAACGTCGGGACGTTATTGCATTAAAGGAGAGGGGCTGTATCTCATCTAAAGCCCAGGCGCACATAATGGCCTCGATGGAGAAGCTGTAACGGGGGATAGGCCTGCGAACAATGGAGTCGCCCCCCAAATTAAAAGCCTCTGGCTATCTATTTGTAAACCCAATCAGATCGCAATCCAATAAAAGGCCCTTTTGCATTAATGCGCAGCGCGCAGCCCGCCTCGCGGCACATCCGTCACTTTGCTTTCGAGCAGCTCAAGACCTCGCTTTGTCTGCGTGAAGATGCGGCGCTGGGCCTGTGTGTGTTCGGTGTCTTCGGCTCACCGTGCGTATGAACGATCCTTGTGTGTAAGGCCAGGAAACCCGGTCGTAATCGTGGGAACTACCCTTTGTACCTGCGCGGAGGGAGAGACCCCGTCCAATTTCTCCTAACTTCGGGCGTCAAACACTTTGCATTTTAAAAAGGATCCGTCACTCCCTCGTGTCTAGGACGGTTTCTATGGTAATGACAATGGGCGTGATGCTCTTAAGCAGGGAAGGGCTGTGTTTCATGTGCCCGTGAAAAGGGCATACCGTGTCTCTAATTTACATCTTTCAACACAACACCTTACAAGTGGAAACGTTAGTTGCCATTCCTTCATCTGTGGCCGTTCGGGTCTCAAGGGAAAGCATTGCCTGAGACCCGGGGTTCACAGTGAGCGACAGAGGCTTCCTGTCCACGCAGAGCCACGCCGAGGGGCTGGCGTGGCATGTGAGCCTCCAGTGGGTGTCCGGGTGAGACCCAGGGACCCCCCTCTGCTCTGGCTCGTGTGGCATTTCCAAATGCGTAATTTCTTCTCTGTGCTCCATCTTTAAAAAGACCACATTTCCTATAATATTTTCAACATCATAGAAAAGTATTTTGTCTAAATATCCCCACTGCTTCCTTGGGCAATTTATGTTGTATATATCCTTTATCCGCCTTTTGCTGAGGGATTCTTTTCCCCTTCGTGTTTATCGCTATTCCATTATTATAGTGTGACTAGAGGCTGGTACATGACAATTCATGCACTGGAGGAGGGAGGTCCCTCAGCCCAGCCTGTCCCTTCTCACAGTCCGGGAGCCCTTAGGGGCAGGAGATGACCTGGCGATCAAGGGAAGGAGACGCCCCCATCTCACCTCTGCTGCTGCCACTGCCAGCAGCACAAGCCTTCACCGGCCCTGGTTACCTGAGCCTCAGGCAGCCTTGAACAGCTGGGGGACTCTGGAGGCAGGCATGTGGCAAGGCCAGGCCACATGCCTGCTGCCCCAGAGCGTGTGGGAACTGGGTGCCACCATCTTGTGGCTGTGGGAGTCACCATCTTTGAGGGTGTGGCAGTCAATTAGCATATTGCCTCCTTATTGGTTCTGGGTGCTGCCATCTTTGAGGGCGGGACAGTCGATTAGCAAATTCCCTCCTCATTGGCTATGGACGCCACCATCTTTGCGATGGTATGAGGGTCAATTAGCATAGTCCCTCTTTATTAGGATGGGGCATGGACTGGTTCTTCTATGTAATGTCTTTTATTGAATGGAGGTAGCCATGTGTTGACTTGGGGGAGACGGGGAAAGATAACAAATTGGGACATCGCAAATGTGGACCAGCTGTTGCCTGGAGGCCCTCTGTGCTTACCTGTGATGTCCTTTCCCCTGAGGTACATGTGTGTCTGGTCCAGGGTTCAGGAGGGGCTTTAGGCTCTTCAATTGGTGGCATTCCCTGCCTTTCTGTCCTCCTCTCATTGCTGTCTATCAGGTACTCTCCCCCACACCCCCGCCCTGAACCTCACCCAAACTGGCACCCTGGTTTCACGTGTCTCCTCTACCTACCCCACCCATCACTGCATGGTGTCAAATTAAGTGTCTCCAAAGCCACCGCCTGCCCACACTCTAGGTGACTTTGCCATGACCCCTGGGCCATGGATGATGCCTTTAACCTGCGTCAGTCACTCTTGGGGAAATGTGTCCTGCTCACGGTCCCAGGAGATGGGGACCAGCTCTGGGCACATGCCTGTCGATTTGTGTTACACGGATTTCAGAAGCTATGCCTTAAGTCCATCGTTGGCAAACAGTGACTAGAGAGCCACATCCTTGCTCCTTGAGTATGATTCTTCCACAAAATACCACAGCCGAGGGAGTCTATTTTGAAGAAGTAGCATTAGAAGAAGTTTAAGTTTTAAAAATTGGCTCTCAAAAGGAATTTTAATCGTTGTACTGTTGATATTTGGCTCTGTGGACTGAGTTTGGGGAACACTGCCTTAAGTTCTAGGCTTTGGGATTGACTTTTGCTTGCTTTTAGGGAAGCACAGAGCTGATTTGTTTTTGTTGGCTGCAATATATTTCAAGGGATGAGGTACAGAGAAAAAACCAATGCCCTAAACAAGCCTGGTTTAACCAGAAGCCTGACCGGAGTCCTGTACAGAAAAGGCATTTCCATTTTCCATGGGTCTCTGTGCGCCTCGGGTTCTTCTCCTAGTTGCAGAACCTCAAGCCTTCGTTTCTTGACTCTACTTCCTCATCTGTAAATCAGGAATAATAATCATTCTTCAACCTCATAGAGTTGTCACAAGCACTAAATGAATGAATACATGGAAATATGTCAATACCCCCATGACACTTAGAAAGTACTCAGAAAATACCTCCTAGTATTATTTTTTTTAATATATATTTTATTGATTTTTTACAGAGCGGAAGGGAGAGGGATAGAAAGTCAGAAACATCGATGAGAGAGAGACATTGATCAGCTGCCTCTTGCACGCCCCCCACTGGGGATGTGCCCGCAGCCAAGGTACATGCCCTTGCCGGAATCGAACCCGGGACCCTTCAGTCCGCAGTCCGACGCTCTATCCACTGAGCCAAACCGGTCTCGGCACCTCCTAGTATTATTAATAACTAGAGGCCTGGTGCATGAAAATTGATGCACTAGAGTACGGGGTCCTTCAGCCCGCCTGCAGTCCAGGAGTGGGAGGCAAGCTGGCAATCAAGGGAAGGTGACACCCTAGCACACCTCTGCTGCCACAGCTGGCCCTTGTTACCTGAGCCTCAGGTGGCCCTGGGAGCTGGGCAGCTGCCATCCAAGGTTTGCCTGTGCCTTGGGTCAGCCCTGGGCGGCTGGGGGCTGAGGGGACTTGAGGATTCCGGAGGCAGGTGTGCCTGCTGCCCCAGTGGGGCTGAGGGAACTGGGCACTGCCATCTTGTGGCTGTGGGCACAGCCATATTTGAGGGTGTTGCAGCCAATTAGCATATTTCCTCCTTATTGGCTGTGGGTGCCACCATCTTTGTGAGGGTGTGGGGGTCAATTAGCATATTTCCTCTTTTTTAGATAGGATAACAATTCCATGAGGCAGATATCAGTGTCCTCTTAGGAAAACTGACAGGTAAGTCACCTGACTTTCCTGAGCTTTCACAGTAAAATGTGGCAAAACTGGCTTTCACAACCCAAACCTATACTCTACATGCCCCCAGCTAGAGGTATGGTCTGCCCAGCACCACCCCAAATGTCATCAAACACTTTGAATCAAACACTTCGAATCAAAAGTGCCCATTTTGTACACCGGAGAGACCGAAAGCAGAGTTGCCTAAACCACACGGCTAGTAAGTTACAGAGTCATGAC